>WBNM01042053.1:174490-253644 GCA_013399055.1 Ramphastos sulfuratus
GGCTTCTTTTGTACTCAAACACCACTTTTCAACCATAATACTTCATGCAAGCCCAAGTGCAGTCAGAGAAACAGGATCATTGAAACTATGGGCAAGATCTTGATGCCCTTTGGTCATAAGCAGAATTTTCTCTGCCTCCACTCTAATACTGGATTGCTTCAGAGCACAAGGGTGTCAGGATCTGACCCTGGATAACAGATTCAAGGTCATAGGACAAATCATTATGTCAGTCCTGCATAAGAGCAGTTGACTTGGCACTTCCTCTAATGCAAGATCCTTTTTCTTCCCAATGAAAAAAAAAAAAATCAGATCTCACTAATTAATTCCCCAAACTCTTAACAGCAATGTTACGTCTTACTATCATTATCACTTTGCTTCTTATACTCCTCCAAAGCTATTAATAATACCTATAAAGTAGGAGTAGGAAGACCCCTTGAATACCACAGCCATCTCTGCTCTGGATGATGTAGGCATCTTTTTACATGCAGCAAGTTCTTTTTTACTCCCCCTTCTATTTTCATTGCATAATCATGGCAAGCTTTCTCCACACACAGCCTCCAGATCTGGAGAGAATATATAGAGACCATAGCTGGTTGCCTAGCTAACACCTTCAGAATCAATGTGACTGTGAAGTGCAAACATGTATCTTTACAATCCATTATTTTAAGAAATGGTTGGCGTTCCTCAAACATTTTTTCCTAAGATTTCTGCCAGTCTCTTCCTCTTCTCTCAAGTTCAGGAGATGTAATGAACCCTTTAGAAAGGAACGTCTGCATTTGGGTTTTTTTTAAATTGTGCCTATGGAGGCCCTAAGCAGAGATGTTCAGTTCCTACCCCACTGGTTGTGGTGGTTTTATGGATAAGCTTCATGTTCCAGCAGGGCCCCTGTAGAGCTGTTTAAGGGGATGAGGCTGTGCAGTGCCATTACAAAAAGTGATTGCCCCCAATTTAGTGTTAAGTGCCCTCGGGGAAAGGCTTCCGCAGGCATCCTTTTAAAATACACCCCTTGATTAACCCAATAAACTGCTACTCCGTTGGCAGAAGTGCATCCTCTGCTAGAAAAAGAAGAAAGAAAAAAACAAAAAAAAAACCAAAAACAACGCCAAAACATGGAATACATTGAGGAAACTCCTCAGACGACTCCTTTTTGTACTGGATACTCACTCGAAGAGTCAAAACCCTTAAACACAGGGCATCCTTGAGCAAAAGTGGGAGCAAAGGAGAGATGCACAGCCACAGCCAGACCTGGCATTTTTCACCCCATCACACCGAAAGAAGGGCAAAAGCCGGGCCGGGAAAGAACAATAAAGTGTTTTCTTACCTGATACACCTGTGTTGCTGGGTGCAGAGTAGAACCAAGGCAGGAAAAACCCAGGTAAGAAATTCCATTTTACTCCCACTTATTAGACACTGGCAAACAAAACCCAGGTGTCCTGGCTCTCTTGGCAGCTCCCGAGCTCCGGTAGTGTTGCCATCCTCGCCGTGCTAAGTTGAGCTGAGTTTGAAACGATGTATTGCTGCTCAGCAGCAGCAGCAGCCCCCACAGCCCGGGCAGTGCCCCGGAGCCATGCAGGCAGGCAGCCAGCGGTGCTGAGCAGGGAGCGGGGCAGCTCCTGCTCTGCGGCTGCCCCTCGGTCCGGCTCGGCACTTCACCCCCGCCCGGCTCGGCTGCCCGGCTCCGGCATCGCTCCTCCGCTGCCTTCAGGAGCGCCCGGCGCTTGCCCCGGCCGGGCCGCCCGGCTGCGAAGCTGCTCGCCGAGGAGAAGCTCCGAAATGCGCGATGAATGCCACCGAGCGCGGCGGGCAGCGACCCACAAGTGCTCGGGGGGCAGCGAACATGTCCCGAGCGGACGCTCACGGGGAGCAGGCGGGAGACGCAGCCCGGGCTGAGGGCAGAGGCACCGCGGCCATGGAGCAGCCCGGAGCGAGGGGCAGCGAGCGCGGGTTCAGCCGGCACAGGGCGGCATGGGAACCGCCGAGTGCAGCGAGCTGCCGCCGCCCCCGCCGCCGCCCCCCGCTCCTCCCCGTGCCAATCCCGGCGGCACAGCTCCGGGGCGGCCGCAGCCGGAGGGAAGCCTTCCGAGGAAGAGGGAGTATCGATAGGGGGGATTCTGGTGAGGGGGAACTGCCGGCTCCTCGCCTTCTCCTAGCTGTCCCGGGCCGGCGGTACAGCTGCGAAAGAGGCAGACACGAGGTTTGCCGAACTTCTGTCCCGTCGCTTTCCGAGGAGCTGCTCTGAAGTGCAACGCTCCAGGCCAGTTCAGCGGGCAGGGCGCTGGGAAACTGCAGTGGCGATGCTCCGTCCCACGGCTGCTGGGGGCTGGCATCCTCAGCGCTCGGTAACGCCCTGCACCGTTCCCTTTGCGTGCGCGGCTCACTCCCGGGACCGCTGCTCGCTCGCACCGAACAGGACTCAAAGCAGGAGGGTCCGGGGGGCAGCCCGGCCCGGCTCTTTGAGAGTTCGATTTCAGCTTGACATCCCGGTCTAAGTCGACTTTCTCCTCCATATTCTCTCTTTCCTTCTCTCCTCCTCCACCTCCTCTGCTTTTCCACGTTGTTCAATCTAGAATGACAATTCCAAACCAACCCACAAAGGAAACACTGGGAAGGAGACATTTAAAAGTAATTGTTCCATAAAGCAAACCTGAATGTGCAGGCACCTTAAGCAAAGGAAGGGATGCACCTGGGGTAAAGTGTTTCTCTTTCTGTAGGCTTAACTTCGTGTTCTAATTTAATACCAGTATTTCAAATGGCAGCTCAGGGGTGGTGGGTGAGAGGAGAATAACAGCCCCGTGGACCCAGGGGGAGATGTACACAACACACACATACATAAGATCGTATGAACTTATAAGAATGATGTGGAGAAGTTCTTTTCTTTCTGATCTTTTCCTCCCTCTGCACGTTCCACTGGAGAGCTAATGCACCTTAAAGAGAAAAAGACCAAAATTTAAACTCAAGTAGTTGGACTGTTGCATGAGAACTGTGTTTCTGGAGGAGGGAAATCAAAAGATTTTTAATTGACATTTGCAGGATGAGATACAGAGCAGAATGATTTTGTCTCTCTGTATAACAGAACAGATTTACACCTTTCAGAGCACTTTCAAATTATATTTTGTATGTATTTTCCCTACTCTTAAGCCTGGTGTTCCAACAAGCTCTGTACCCCCTTCGAGAAGTCCTTGCTATTGTTTTTCTCTTAGTAGACAGCTCTCATCTCATCCTAGTAAAACAGCAAAAGTGCTTGTCTAGGAGTGTGAGTCTGTGTGGATCTCAGAGGTGTATGACATGTGTGGGTGTGTGTGCCTGTGTGCTGGAGTAAGTGCATCATGGTAACACATGCTCTAAAGAACAGATGTTGCTGCAGGATCTGACCATTAAAACAAGTGAAAGTACAACGGCAGCCCTCTGAAAGGATCTTTACCAAAACAAAGCTACTCTTCCAGCACTTGCTCACTTTGATCCCGTGAAGTTCTCTGCTGTCAGTGGTTTTGCAAAGAGGAGGAAGAGTATCACTTACTTATTTCTTCTAAATTCATTAAAGCAGTTCTTTCTCTTACTTCTCCTTCTACCACTGTGTTCCTTTTCCAGTGGCTCTACAACTAAAACCAGTAAGTGATCATCACAAAACCTTCCATGCAGTTGTGATGGGAATATGCTTAAATCCAGGATCTTAATCCATTTTCTGAAAAAAAATATGGGAATCAAGGTATAATATCAGGGTTCTGATTATCCCTGGGGAAAAAAAATAACTGTCCCATTCATTTCACTGGGCACAGCACTGGGATAATTAACCAACTGCTGAAATCACCTTGGATAATCATGGGTTTATTCTATAGATTTGGAGTAATGATGTCATCATGACTAAAAGATCAGGGTACAGGGATTCTCCCATCACAACCATAACAGTGCCTGGGTCTAACAAAACGTGGTGGTGTTTTTTTCCCAGGACTGTCATGGAAGATACTTGTCCTGGCTTGCCCAGGCATGATCCCATGCTCCCTTTCCTCTGCTGGGGGCAAGGAAGCAGAGGGCAGGGAGAAGACTTGGAGACACCCATAATAGTGCCTGGGTCTAACAAAATGTGTTGGGTTTTTTTTTCCCAGGACTGATTCACCTACCACTTTGTGTCTGTACTTTAGAAAAAAACTAAAAAATGATGTTCCAAGATCCATTCCCACAAAATCCTACAATAAATGTATAGCCTCTCTCAGATAAATCAATTACATTGGATGCACATGGGCCTTAATTACAGCCTCTGTATTAGAGAGAAAGACAAATGCTAGGTCATTCAGCCTTGGGTTTAGTTGATCCTGCATCTAAGCAAAACAAGCTGTTATATATATGTACACTCAAAATTAATTATTCCTATTAGCCAATGGGAAGAGAGATAAAATAATAATGATCAACAATATATTTAATTTCCTGCAGCTCTGGCAGAATATCTCAAACTCTTTACAGTCAATGACAGATTAAAATTGCTCAAGAGATAGATTAAAAACCAATTTAAATTGCTATTAAAACATCAAAATAAAACCAAATAAATAAGCTCCCCAAATATTTCTCATCTAATCCTCTTGAAAATAATTAAAGCTTCCCTTTAGCTACTGGCTGGGAACTGTCAAATATTCTTAAAAAGATGGCCCATGATACTAAATGCTCCTTAAGCCCTTTTGTCACTGCTAAATGAGTGCCCCTCCCTGATCCCTATGGCTTGGGGCACTGACTCCTCTGGAGATGCCCATCCTGGGGGCTGACCTTGCATATGGAGCTCAGCTGCATCACCAGAGAGCACACGAGGTCAAACGGCTCTCCAGTGTGCCCAGGTTGTCAGGGCAGAGCTGCAGAGTCTGGAACAAACTGCAGGCTTTGCTGTTGTGCACATGAAGCCAGAGACGAACCGGCAAAGCAACCTACTAATGACTACTGTGGCACCTCGGTCAGCACCTCCATGGCATCTGACCTTGGCAGTCCATCAGAAGTTGATGGGCTACAGCCACACCTGGACAATTTTGCACATAAATATCATTCAAACATTAGTTGTTGCTATTGCTACATTAACAATTACTGATTTTGGAGGTATTTGCCCTCTCTCAAGCAGTAAGCAAACATTTTTTAATTGATATTTTACTAAAATTAGAACCACGAACCCACATTTGAGAATCTGCCAATTGTTTTTCCTCTGGAACATCAAAGAGGGATGACTTTTTCCTGATTGTAGTCACCTGTACTTTTGTAACTGCTACCATAACATTTATTAGAGGGCATAGTTTGATGGGATTGAGGAGAAATATGCTCAGTGATTTGGGCCAGATAATGAGTTCTCACTGTCCTCCATTACCTCAGGATTTTGAGAGCACTGCCAAAGGTCATTATTTAGATTTCTACCACAGTTGCACTGCACTACCTGATATTCTTCACAGAGCATTTTCTAAACAGGACAGGTGGGTTTGCTGCCAGCAAAGCAATGATGTCATATTGCCACAGATAATTTTTAGAGGCAAAAAATACACCACATGGATCATTAGTTTCACTCTCCCACGACTCCACACAAACAGCTTGGGAACGACTCTTGTGGCAACGTCACCGAATGTCCTCAGATATACAAATTACACACACATGCCTACTTCTATAAATGAGATTTGGGGAATATTTAGCTCATTCCAGAGGTTGTAGCATGCTTGCACTGTATGACTGTGCCTGGCCCCAACACAGATGTGGCTGGAGAGCAGCCAAACAGAAAGGGATCTGGGGGTACTGATTGACACCCACCTAAACATGAGCCAGCAGTGTGCCCAGGTGGCCAAGAAGGCCAATGGCATCCTGGCCTGCATCAGGAATAGTGTGGCCAGCAGGAGCAGGGAGGTCATTCTCCCCCTGTACTCTGCACTGGTTAGGCCACACCTTGAGTACTGTGTCCAGTTCTGGGCCCCTCAATTTAAGAAGGACATTGAGGTGCTTGAGCGTGTCCAGAGAAGGGCAACGAGGCTGGTGAGAGGCCTCGAGCACAAGCCCTATGAGGAGAGGCTGAGGGAGCTGGGATTGTTTAGCCTGGAGAAGAGGAGGCTCAGGGGAGACCTTATTGCTGTCTACAACTACCTGAAGGGTGGTTGTGGCCAGGAGGAGGTTGCTTTCTTCTCTCAGGCAACCAGCACCAGAACAAGAGGACACAGTCTCAAGCTGTGCCAGGGGAGGTTTAGGCTCGAGGTGAGGAGAAAGTTCTTCACTGAGAGAGTCATTCCCCACTGGAATGGGCTGCCCAGGGAGGTGGTGGAGTCACCGTCCCTGGAGGTGTTCAAGGCACGTTTGGACGTGGCACTTGGTGCCATGGTCTAGTCTTGAGGTCTGTGGTAGTGGGTTGGACTTGATGATCTTTGAGGTCTCTTCCAACCTTGCTATACTGTGATACTGTGATACTGTGATACAGATGTGTCTGTATTTACTAAATATCAGTCTGACCACAACATTCATTTTCCTGTCACCCAAAGCACTGGCTGAGAAAGGCAGTTTTTATCTGTTTCCAGGTAAATGCTCTGTAGAACTTTCCCTTCCTCCCTCAGTCAGCACAGGTTTATTTTTTTCCTAACTATGAAGCACACTGTGGCTAGCTACTTTGCCTTCTTTTGCTTTACTCTCTGTGCAACAAATTTGGGATGAAATTCCTCACCTTGCCCCTGAGTTAGTTCCAGGGCTGGAGATGACTCTTACTCCAAATGTGTTGCTCTCAGTGCTACACTCCCAGCTGATGCCATCCCAGGCCATTCCTCTGTGGAGCCCCCTGACAGCAAATGCCTCTCTCATTCTTTCTTACTCCATCTGATGTAGTAAGATAATGATGAGTCAGTGGCAAGGTGCTTATCAATATTTTGCCACTGTTTACAGTCCAGCATTGATCTGTATCACATATTAGAGGCATACAAGTTTTATGTAATCTGAGATGAACCACACTGTAAAAAAACAAAACAAACAAACAAAAAAAATCATTATTGGCATGTTTTCTGCCTAAAAGCTACAATGCTCTATATATGAGCTACTGTCACCTTGGAAACGTTCAGAAAAGAAATGCCAACTGCCTGTGGAAGCACAGTGTGTGGCCACACAGCAAACAGAACTGGCCACTTCTACCAAGTTTCAAACTGATTGTGAGCTGGTACTAAAGTAACTTCACTGAAATACCTCTAAATTTAACTCTGCAGTAAGAAAGCAGCAGGTTTCTCATTTATACATGTTGACTCCATCACCCAGCTCCCTAGAGGTGTGTCACTGCTGGTCAGTGCCCACAGAATCTAGAGGAGTAGCATCAGCTGATGTCTTTTTGTACATCTGGAGCTTAGAGCTGGAGTAGATCTACTGACTTTAAGTTGATAGACATAAATTGTGGCTTGGGAGATAAGGACTTGTCTGGGGAGCCACAATTTAGCACCCTCATAAGAACTGCAGTTACCTTTTCTTGGTTCTACAGGGGGGATAAAAATCTAGATTGCTCTTCCCTAGCGACCAAGTATTCACCTGACACCCCAGAGGGCAGGAAATCCTGCAGGCAGATGCAGCTGGTAGTGTGCACTCTGAAACCCCTGCTGCTGATTGCAAGGGGGCTGTTGTAAAACTTGAATAATAAAACATCTGGTATTTCTGTATTAAGCTGGATTAGCAATCTGAACTTTGTTCCAGTTCAGGGCGAATACTACATCAACATTTCCTAGGGAACAACAACTCCATTTCTAATCATCTCTGCACGCTGTGTCTCTGCCTGCAGCAGTGGTGATAATCCATTGTGGTTTACAGCAGTTACCTATCAGCTCTCCTTCTCTGGCTCCAGGGCTGCTTAGAGTTTTAGCAACTGTAGGGGTTATGCTGGTATTTGTTTATTGCTAAAACTACAGTTACTAATTTGGGTTGGGATGAAAATTGTCCAAACAGCTGGAAAATGAATAAATACTCTGATTAAAAATATCACAAGAAGCTGAAAATCCATGGAATTACCAGGTGTTCTTAGAAGTATTTTCCTGAGGGAATAAAAAAAAAGTCATGCTGGGACCTTTTACATCCTGACTACACGAGTATGAGAACCAGCAGGTTCAGAGTTAACAAGTTTCATCTATTCTAGGTCTGCAGAGAGCTATACAGTTAATCACTGCATATTTTTAGCCTACATCTTGTAGCTTTAATCCTGCAAATGTCTGTATGTAATTTGTTTTATGTAATATGAATAGATGCCATAAAACTAAGATTTTTGCCATCTCTAGAGCTAAGAACCTTCACATCTTTCTAAAGAACGAGGACCTGGAGCCTAAGTGTAGGGCAGTGAATTGGTCACTGCGAGTGAAATAGGCTCTGCGTGGTGGGTGCCAGTGGAAAGAAATACTTAGACAAGCAGCATGTGCCTGTGTGTATGCTGTCCTAAAATCCAGGCCTTGCTTCTCACAGCAACTATAAAAAAATTACAGAATTATGGCTTACAACTGAGGAACATTTTCAATTACATAAATCTGAGAACGCCTTCCGTCTCCACGTCCAGACCTGGGTGTATTTCTGTAGAGAGCTCCACTTATAGAATGATGTCCCAGTATTTTAATAACTGAGTCACTTTGAATCTTTCAACAGCTGAATTTCTTTAGCATGTCACTTAGGCCTAGTGCCAAGAATAAGGGGACAAGAATCTGCTTTTCCCTGACCAGAACTGCACAGCTCCTTACCTTTGTCAAGGTGAGGATGGAACAGAAGGGAAAAGGAGACTTACACATGGTAGCAAACACAGAGCTTCAGGAGAACTTTGAAGAAGAGGAGACACCAATACAGACATGGAGCTTTTGTAAGTGACTGCAGTATCACCTGAATAAATACTTTTTCACGCCATGATTTCGTGCATATTGTGGCAATTAGAGCAGTGTTGGAAGGAACCTCCAAAGCTGCAGTTTTCTGTGGCTGGAAGGCAGAGTTCAGAACGTGACATAAATGGGCAGCACGATCAGCAGGCAGGATTTTTGCTGTAATAACCTGTAATTAGTAAGTGATGGTGAGGCCCTGTTGTCAGAATAGCACAGGCTTGTTTCTGAACAGCTTCAGAGTTGGAACTTGGAAACCTTTGGTATTGTACAATGGGTGTGCTCCAACCTCAGACCTGTATGACCTGTGCAGTGCAGCCATGTGAATGGCTTCTAACAATGGGGTTCCACAGAATGCCCAAAATGTAGAGATGTACAATAAAGACAAAGCTAAATCTTACCAGGCAAACCCAGAAAAGCCCTTGTGTTTCATAGTAGTGCATACTCTAATCTACACTGCTGAAAACATACATCAAGCAGGGAAAACCCCAACCCATCAGCTCGTTCATTAGCTTCAACAAACCCGTGCACACCAGTCCCTTCTCGCTCTGCCCGTTCCTCAGCACCCCTCCAGAACGCAGGATCCCGCAGCCGCCATTTGGCGGGGCAGGGAGCGCCTGAGGGCGGGCGGCCCCGCAGCCGCCGAGGGCGGGACACCGGGAGGGGACATCCTCTGCGGCCAGCCTCCAGCGGCCCCTCGCTCGCCCAGGGCTGTGGTCCGGCAATCGGAGACCGCCGGGATCGCTGCGGTGAGACTGCCAGAGGCGCCGGCGGCAACGGCCCTCAGCCCTCCGCCGCCCTGCCCTGCACTGCCTGCTGCCGCCGCTGGCCCCGAGCCGGGCAGGGCTCGCTGGGGCAGTTGTTAACCTTCTGGCCCCGAGCCGGGCAGGCCTCGCTGGGGCAGTTGTTAACGGGCGGGAGGGCTGTTCCGCAGCCGCGCTGCAGGCCCCGGGCTGGGGGCAGTGGGCACAGTAGTGCCCTGTGCCCGCAGCTGTGCGTGCTGTTGCTAATGGCGAGGTGGTGTTTTGACAACGCCAAGTGCCGAGCCCTGCTAGCAGTGTAGCTTTCACTGCCTGCCTTGGGCTCTCCTTCTGGAACGCGTTCTGCCTGCCACCATACTGCGGGGTTTGGGCTCTTACCCAGAACTCTGCTGCCTTGAGTTGCGTTGTGGTGCCTGAGCAGAAAGCATTTGGGCTAGGGCTGGTGCATTGGCAGCTTATTTTGTGTTTGTGGACCTTGTAGTGCTACCAGAGTCCTTAAATCAACCCTAGCATAGTGCAGGGATTCCATCTTGGTTTTAAGGTGGTTCTTACCATTTAATTTATTCCTTACTTCTGATAACGTGGTGTGTTTTTCCTGCTCCTTGACTACAGAAAAGAGTTACTCTCTTGTAGTTTATGGTTTTGAGTTCTGCAGAAGGATTTACAGAAACGCACTCAAAGCTGAGGCACCACCTTCATTAAAATTAATCCTACATACCAATCTCTGTGAGTAAGATCTTGATGAAACACTCAACCATGTGGTAATAACTCATTCTGGATGACATCGAGAATTTACTGAATTCTGCTAAAATACAGCAATATTTGAGAACAGTTTACTTACTGTGTAAGTTGGCAGGAGCAAGTAGTGTTTGTTGGAGTTATTCCCTAATGGTACTGGGTGAAGAGGTTGCCTAAGGGGATAAAATATATTCAGAAAGTGGTTTATTATTGTAGTGATTGTTATTAAAAAGAATGTAAGAAATGGCCTTGTCTTCTCTGTAAGAGGTGAATAAAAGTTGCTGTAATGTGTCACTACACAAAGGGCTGTGATTGCATCCAGTCAGTTAACAGGCATTCACTGTTTACTAATCACTGTTAATTCACCTCAAGATTTAGTCACCACTGTTGCAGGTTCTTGGAGCTAATAAGAGATGCTCTTCTTTTTCTTAGCCTGGTCACTTGGAAAGAGCTGTCAGGATGGAAGATGAGGAGGGCAGTTATGGTAAGGAAGAAGAACAAAAATCTCCTCTACCATTTCTGGAAGATAAAGGAAGATAAAGCTGGTCCATTCTCTAATGTGGAAGCACCCTGGGCAGGTTACAATGAGAAGTTGTTTTGATACCACACAAGGATCTATTGTGTCACCTAATTTAGTAGATGGCAAGAACAGAGTCCTAGAGCTGACTGATGCTGCGTGCAATTCTTTTGTCTATAGCTGTTCTCTGGTGTTACACCACCCAGCTGTAACCAATCTAGATACAATCTGTTGTTTCTCCAGCACTGAATTCCTTGCACCTCCGTGAGGCATTTCTGTTCAGTCCTTGGTTGTAAAAATCTGATGTGTGACTGTGTGGACACTGCATTGTGGTCACAAAAGCATAATGGAGGCAGAGACAGTTGCTGGTGTGGTTTGCAGGTGCACAACAGCACTCCTGGGTGTTTTGCCACAGGATGTTTTCTGTCTGTTGCAGTAATGCAATAAACTCTCTGATTCTCCATATGTGGAGTTGACAACAAGTACACTAGAGCTTTTCACTTAGAAGTTCCAAGTCTCTTCATTAAACTTGTTTTAATATCTGTTAGAATACAAGCTTGAGGAAGAGTTGTCTGCTGGTGGCGAGATGGGAGACAAGGACACTTCTGAAGGAGCTGGAGATGAAGAATCTGATTCCTGCATGTAAATAACTTGTTACCAGTTCTAACAGTTCTTTCCTTCATAGTGTTAAATTGTTTTTGCAAGAGAAGATCTGCTTAGTTGACCTGTGCATTTTTGTCAAATTAGTCGTAGGCAATGTAGACCTTTCCACAAACAGTAAGTTGGTTACTGCTGTTAATGAGCTGAGTAAGATAAAGACAGGCTCTGGACAGGCTTTAATCTGAAGCCATGATAGCTATGTACACAACAGTGATGGCACCATGTTAACGTGGCCTAATTGGTTCTCAGAGGAGCCTGGGGTGATAGGTAGTGAGGTGTTAGTGTTCCTCTGTACTTGTAGAGCATCAGGAGCTGTTGGCAAAGAGAAGTTTGTCTGTGGAAGAGTATCAGTGTGAGATTGTGAGTTCTTTAATGTACACCAAGTTTTGTACCGCTGTGTAGAGTCCATTAGCACAGGATGGGTATGATGGTAGATGAGTGCTACACTGAGTTTACAAGTAAGTGGTACAGTGGATTTATTCCTGAAGAAATAGACTTACATGTAAGTGAGGTCATGCATGAAAAGGAATTCAGGAGTTTGAATGTGGCCTTAAGTAGTCACTGCTCTCTTCACAAAGATCAGTGCACGTTTTGGCTTACTTTAAGACTGCTAATCCTTGCCCTGGAATGACCTGGCACAGGGTTATACAGCATGGTGGAAAGCTCCAGCAATGTTTATTAATATATGTATGTGGGAAGTTGCATAGCACATATGGCTGCTGCTGGTAAATGTTGGCAGCATTACCATTATCAGCTGAGAAACTCAAAATGCACCAAAATGACTTGGAAAAAAGGCCAAACCCAAGCCTTCAGCCCTGTTGTTGCTCTGTGTTTGAGAACACCACAATAATAACAAGAGATCAGCTCACCCCACACACTGCTCAGCTGTATGCAGTGTGTTTCAAAGCAGTGTAGAATGTTCCCTTTAAGGTTTTAAGCTATTAGAGCTTGCAAACCCTGAGTATAATGAAGAGGAGCCACAGACATTTCAAAACAAAAACGTGTAATGAATGCATTAACTGTGGGTATAAATGTTCAGCATTAGATATCTAAAATTCTTGCCTTGAGTGCATGTCTGTACACTTCTGGTACATAGTTTGTTCATTTTTTCTCTTATTTTTTCTGGTGAATTTGGTAAGAGTTCTGCTAGAGTAAGACCACAGAAGAGTAAACCCACAGAGATGCAAGGGGATGATGCATGAGCCTGCAGTGTGCGCTTGCAGCCCAGACAGCAACTGAGTGCTGGGCTGCAGCAAGAGCAGTGTGGGCAGCAGGGCAAGGGAGGGGATTCTGCCCCTTTGCTCTGCNGTCATGGCTAACTTCTTTGTGTGCTTCTGTTCAAAGGGGCAGCTCAGAACGTGGTTTAGGTGACATTCATGACATTCAGCCTATGAAGTCTATGGATAGAATTTCCATCTTAACCTTGCAGAGGAAGCTGAAAGAGCTCTGTGACCTAGCCAAAGAGAAGGAACTTGCAGTGCATAAAAGCAGGTTAGTGTTGAAGCAAACATAAACTATCACCATCAGGTACTGGGATGCTGTCTCTCTTCTAAATGTCAGTCACTTTAGAGATTTTTAATGGTTTTATTCCATGAAAAGTCCATGATGTAAACACTTTTAAAAGAGTAAAGAACCTACAAAATAAACAATTTGTTTGCTTCTTGCAGAGACAAGCTGAGTACCTGTCAGCTGCAGCTCAGGATGCTGGCAATGCAGCTGGATTATTTAGACACTGAAATGGAGAAAGAGGAGGAGGCTGGCAATGTGTAGGTTGAGTATTTCTGGATACCAAATAATGCAGGCATCCACAGTGTTTGTGTGTCTGTAATTAATGAGATCAACTTCCCTGCTTTAATCTCTTTGTATTGTTGAACAGCTGATAGAATTTTTAAGAACATAGATCTGTCAGCGTCTTTAATATGTGATGGAAACCTGTTGCCATTCTCAGGTTAAGAGGCAACTGTCTTAGCTTGGAAGGCTGTTCTGAGAGCAGGATATTGTTCTTCCAGACAGTGAACAGAGCAGTGCCTTCAGTCCCAGGCTGTTGAGCATTAATGCTGCAGTCACCTTCCTGCTGCCTTGTTTTCAGCATTAATTCCTCCCTTGGAAACAGAGTGATGGAAGTCATTGATCTCTCTGCTTTCTGGTCTAGAGCTAATACTTCAAGTGAATCAGTGCAGAGAGAGGTGGAAACTCAGGGATGGATAGGAAAGAGGCAAATACCATAAAATAGAATGGCAGTGTTGTGTTAAATCAGTGTAGCCCACTGCTGTCAGCTGTGTTTATCGGGGTCTTAGTCACTTCAGTTTGGTGAACCAAGCCTGATGTGCTGTGGCAGTTGTAGTGGCCAGAGGTTTGCTTCTGTAATAACACAATCAGGATTTCTCCATATATGTATATATGTCTCCTCTCTTTTTGGTTTGTTATATGTTGTGAAATGCAGGAATGCCTTTCAGGAGCAGCTCTGCACACAGGAGCTGTTCTGAAACACTTCTGCTATCAAGTGGGAGGCAATTTACTGTACTCTTCACATTTGGTTTAAATAGAAAGAAGTGGGTGGCCTGTGTACCAGGAACCAGTGTATTGTGCACAAACCTTGCAGCTGCATTTTTATGACCTGTGTTGGGCTTCCTATTAGTATACTGCTGAATGACAAAGGTGGAGTAGCTGCTTAAAGAAAATGGGGAATTGAATGAGACTCCTGGGGTGGGTGCTGAGATGGTAACAAAACCCAACAATGAAAGAAGAGCATTGCAGAAGTTTTTATGCTTGTTATGGGCCAAACTGAGATCTGAGTGTGCAATTCTCACAGTCTACACGTTCAGAAGAGAATAAGTAGTAGTTCAGAAGAGAAGTAAGAAGGCTTGATAAAGTTCTGGCTTATGGAGCTCAAAGGCATCATGGTTTGGCAATAACAAAAATACTACCTACCATTAGTGTTGCTGGTGCCCAGTGCTGGCATTTCAAAGTTAGAGTAGTAACTGCATGCTGAAGAACCTTTTCCCATTTTCATTTCAAGGAAGGGAGCTGTTTGAATGCAGTCACTTCACTGTCTTGATTCCAGCCATTAGTCTTCCTGGGAAGATGGAAAATAAACAGTGTGACAGTGCTGCCAGGCAAAGCTCATGGAATGCTGTGATGCCATTTGAAAAGCCAAACCAGTCTAGGTTCACCTAAACTTTTTGTTAACATCACTACTTTTATCAGCTTGAGAAAGGAACAGACTCATTCAGCTTTTGAAACACTCCTCTGTGAATTTCAACCCAGTGTGGAGAAAGCTGTGCCTCTCAAAGAGGAATGGACACTAAAACAAGAGACTGGGCAATAAGTAATTCTAGTACATAAATCTCAGCCTCAAAGCTATTTTTTACTGTTGCTGATCTTGTTGGGTTTTTTTTTTAGTTTTGGGTTTGTTTGTTTGGTTTGTGTTTTTTTTTAAACCCTAATTAGTTCTTATTTCTTCCTGATTGTTCCTTTTTACTGTTAACAGTGCAGCCTTATCCTACCTTCAGGCAGTGCGCAGAAGACTCTGCACTGAACTGGAGAAAGAGAAGGATTTGGAGATGAAAATCACTTTGACACTCAAAGAAAACATGCAAGTGGGGGAATGGGAAAGCAGTGTGATTGCAGACAGTCTTTATTATGTTCTTCATATTCTGGTTAAGGGATTCAGAAGTTAATCACCACAGAATTTGCTTATAAATACTCAACTGTATTATCTGAGGTCATGTTAGATGAGTACAAGGCAAAGGATCCTGAGAGCAACTTGAAGCCTACACAGTCCATTGCTTAGGAAATGGATTGCAGTGGCTCAGCCCCTGAGTTAGTTTTGCACCACAAAGTTTTGAATTTCTTTGGATGTGTCTGTAAATTGGTGCCCTAAACAGGCCTCATTTTAAATGGGAAATAAGCTGGACTGAAATAAACCTGTCTGTGACACTGATCTCTGAGCATAAATGCTTCTAATTTATGCCTCTTAGCAGGTTTTTTAGGAGGCATGAAGGAAAAGATTGGAATTGAGAGTGATGGAGACATAGTGGTGCTGTGCATTTTTATCACTGCTTGTAACTCATCATTCACACAGGCTACATTATTTGTTTATATAAGACAGAATAAAACAGCCTTTTGCACAAGGCAACAGGTGAGTCTGTTTCTATTCTGGTACCAGAGTAGAACTCCCCTAAAGCCACTACATGAGAGGAAGAAGCTTACAGCTGTGACTAGCCAAGTGGTTAGCTAGGATGCAGCATCTTCTGCTACAGGATTGGGTCACAGCTTTCAAGTGCTTGACTCATTTGGGTTTTTTTGTGATCAGCAATGACCACATGAACCTGCTGATGTCTGTCCCTAGCATGTCTGAGTTCCTTCAGCAAAGCACAGAAGAATCCAAACTGTGGCCTACCCCTGAAGTTGGTTACTGCTGAAGAAAAAGATGGTTTCTAGTTGTTGGTTTTCTCCTCTTCTTATGGATAATGTGAATTTGAGCAACAGAATCTTCAGCTTTATTTGTTTTGCCTTTTTCTTGGTTTTTTTTCTTTTTTCACCTGATGCTTTTGCCGTCTTTGAAATGAGATATGTG
Organism: Ramphastos sulfuratus; assembly: GCA_013399055.1. NCBI lineage: Eukaryota > Metazoa > Chordata > Aves > Piciformes > Ramphastidae > Ramphastos > Ramphastos sulfuratus. The sequence continues at coordinate 190,568 of WBNM01042053.1, forward strand.
ATTAAATTGGGCCTGTAGTCTGATAGGTGCAACACCTGTGTCGCTAACAGGCTATGGGTTGAAAATATAATGGAGGGGGGGAAGAAACAAACAAAACCTGACTGGTTTTTCATTGTCACCATAGAGCCTTTCTTGCCCAATAGCCTTAAGCGAAGTAATGTCACGATAAACAGCTCACACTTTGTTTTAAAGGCTCGAGATGTGGCAGGTAGAAACTGAGCAGGGAAAATATGAGAGCCTTCATGATCAACTCAAAAAGGATGAGGAGGAGCTGGAGCTGCAGTACCAAGAACGAGCAGAAGCGCGGATCTGGAAGGAAAAAATAGCAGCGCTGCAAGCAGAAGGAAAGCGTCGGTCTAGAGAGAAGTGAGCGCCTACAAGTCAGACTCTGCTGCCTTTCTCCATGTTATTTTTAGCCAATTCACTATTTCAGGTGTTGAGAGGATTAGATAATTCAGATACTAGTGGTATTGTGTCTCTTAGCTGGGTGTTGCTTCAGGAATATTTTATGAGGAAATAGAATTAAAATAAGAATTGCCTACAGTTGGGAAATTAGGCAGGTAAGGATTTCTGATCCTGCTGAAGACAAAAACTGTGAAAGCTTTTAGCCTAAGGAAGTGGGTTTGCTAGATGTCAGCACATGTCTGCATTGTTGGTGGCCATCAGGACCTTGAACTGACAGTCAAGTTCATGGACACTGCTTGAAGAGAAAGCAGACTCCAGTTGATCCACTGTAGGTTTTGTGAAGAGACAAACCCTACCAGAGAAGGGAGGGTGGGTGGAGACTAATGTCCTCCTTTCAGCATCTGTTAGTGACCTCCCCAGCTTCACTCTTAGATGTCACTGTGTAGGAACCAAGATTTCCTTAGCTCTGCTACAACTGGTGGTTTGCCTGTGTTTTATAGGAAAGAGGAGGAAGCCCAGAAAGAATCTGAAGAAAGAAACAAAAAAATACTTGAAGATGCCAAAAGGAACCATGGAAAAGCAGTCTGCTTCCTGAGAAAAAGCCTGGCAAGGTTATTGTTCACTCCTTTCCTGTCATTGTACATTCTCTAGGGTACAATACTTGAGCCTTCTCCTTGAAAAATAATCAGTTTTTGCTAGATGTATCTTCTGTTACACTTGGAAATCTTCTGCCACAGCAGCAGTGCTGTGCAGTGTTCAAATCTTGCATGGCACAAAAAGACTGGGAAAGAGGAAAATCCACTCTGCCCTAGAATGTTCTTCAGATTCCCTCTAGGTGAAGGTTCTGGTTAGCTGCAGAGGGGTCTGACATTGTAGGCAACTGAAACAGTTCATGCATCTGTGTGTCATCAGCTGAAGTAATTTCAAGGAGTGTGCCTAAATACTTTTTTTTTTTTTTTCCCCTTCCCATGTGGTTAAAAAGCTGTCTTGCTGCCTGGTAAAAGTGGTTGATGAGACTTTTCCTTGTGCTCCTCTTCTGGTTGATGGTAAATGAAATGTTGATGGTAAATGAAATCCCTTCATAGGTTTATGTTTAATTATTGTGGGTTTTTTTTTTTTGCTACTGAGGAAACTGTGAACATTTGTTCCTTGCTTGTACTTCTACATTAGGACTTAATTGCAAAAATGATTGCAATAATTGTGCTGTGTGTGGTGGTTTAGTTTTCATTAGGTGGCATGTGCACACTTCTAATGACTAAGAAACACAAACAATCAAATAGATGGAATTTTTTTTTTCCTGAGCAATGTATCAACTCTATCAACCTCACTCTTTTTTTTTTTTCTAGTTTCCCATTCTATTAGCAGGATTATTCTCAGGTTTGATGTGTTTTAGCTTTTAGAGTTTCTAGGGTTTATTTTCAGCGTGGATGGAAGAGGTTGGCTCAGAGTTCCCCATGTAATTGTTTAGGTGGTGGTTATGTGTGAGCAACACCTGAATTCTTTCTTCCTTTTAGCAACCAGACATATGTCATAATGTGGAAGACATTCTTCATATTCAAAATTTGTAAAAAAAGAAGTTGTTGAGCAAACTAGTTGAAAGCCTGTTGGCACTTGGAGCTCGAGCAGTACTGCATATAGAAGAGGCTTCCAACTGTTCCGCTGTACCCACACCCAGTATCATAGTAAACACAGAGGCTTACAGGGAAAACGTTTGGTGACATTGACAATTACTACTTGTCAGGTTAAACATTCTAATACTAAAAGCTTTCCAGGATGTGAGTCTGAAAGATTTTTACTTTGCTTACAGAATTCGTGAAAGAAATGCAAAGGAAGCAGCGAGAGCTCAGGAGCAGATGGAGAGACAGAGCCGAGCTGTGCGCTCCCTGCAAGCCAGCCTGACTTCCAGCAGGGTACTGCTGCTGCTGTGGCCGGGAGGGGGTGCAGAGCTTCACTCGGGAGGCTGCTGGGGGTTCATGCATTGCAGAGCTGGTGGGGATGCTGCCAGATCACTGACCAAGTCTTGAAACTGGGGCGAATCTAATTGTAGGAGTAATGGTGTTAGATTGGTATGGGGGATTTTGATACTTCCATGTAGGAAATGTATTCTGTCAGTAGTCTGCTTGTGCTGGAAGGGTGACTCTTCAAAGTCATGCAAGTTACAAAGAAGTTCTCTGAAAACTCAGCCAGCAGCATTTCCAGTTTTTGGATCCCATGCAGAAATACTTTGTATGGAGAATACCTAGAAACTTAGTATGGCAGAATGGTTTGGATTGGAAGGGACCTTAAAGATCTTCCAGTTCCAAACTCCCTGCCATGGGGAGGGACACCTCCCACTAGACCAGGTTGCTCAGGGCCTCATCCAATTTTGCCTTGAACACCTTCAGGGAGGGGACATCCACAACCTCCCTGGACAGCCTATTCCAGCGTCTCCCCACCCTCACTGTCCAGAATTTCATCCCAATTTCCTGTCTCAATCTGCCCTCTTCCAGTTGAAAGTCATTGCCCCTTGTCCTGTCATTACAAGCCCTTCTAAAAAGTCCCTCCTCAGCTTTTTTGTAGGCCCCTTCAGGTGCTGGATTATGGCAAAGCCCAGTTATTTAGTGATGTGAATTAAGAGTTACTGAGCTATGCTACTTTATTCTTACGCGCTGTAGGATCTGATCTTAATTTAATACTGATCTGTTTAGAACTGTATCTGTTCACATTGCTTCACTGAGCAGCCTTTCAGAGGCAGGCTAGGAGGGTAAGGAAGAAGCCCTGATCTAGTCAGAGTTTTCTGCAGCTCAGCACTGCATGAGTACTCTTTCCATTAAACCCAGTAAGTTCTGCTTCAGAGAAATCTAGCACAAAGTTGTACTTGGATAAGGGTACCAGCATGAGATTCTCTGCTTTCTGTTTAAGTGAATCAAATATGTAACTGTTGATATGGCCTCCTAGGAGAAGCTCCAAGCTCTCCAGGTTCAGAAGAGAGCAGTGGCCTTGGAGGCAAAGAAGCAGGAGATGGAAATGAGGGAAGCCATCCTAGCAGGAGGAGGCAATGTTGTCAAGGAAATTTTTCTCCATAAACGACTGTTGGAGCTTGAGAAGGAGAAACAGTAAGTGGTGAGATGTGTAGCATCTCTCAGCTGCTTACCAGTGCTGAAGCAGGAATATATTGGAGCTCTTCATCAGGTGATGAAATCCTAACATGTCTGATGCTGTCTCCAGGGAGTGAGCTCGCTCTTGCACTGTTAATAAAACCATGTTAATAAAATAATTGAATATATTTAGTCAGCAAAAATGTATAAATAGGCTCTGAATCACCTGAGGGTGTCTTGATACAAATTACCACTGCACTCAATTTAAAGACATGCTTTTTAGCTTAAAGGCTCAGAGGCAAGTGGACTCTTATACTTAGCAAACCACCATGGCTGGTTCAATATTTCTTACACCATTGCTTTACAGAGCTTTTAGAGAACTGCAGAAGTCAAGAAAACTTGCAATTGTATCTCAGATTTTACAAGAAAAAGCTGCTCTTGACAAGCAGAAAAGAAGTCAGGCCTGCATTAAGGCAGTGCAGGGTGGTGGTAAACGTCAGGCATCCTCACTGTGGAGAAGAAAAACACAGCACCCTGTTGAGAAGACCTGCAGGCACTCAGCTGGGGCAGTGGCACAGGTAAACCAAGGCCTAGCAGTCAACTGGCGGTAGGTGGACTTGGATTTTGTTTTGTTTTTGTCAGGGTGCAGGGCAGTGAATCCTTTTGCCTGTGAATAACACAGGCAACAAATACCAGCCAGCAGAGAAAGTGAGGAGTAATCTCTCTTCTGGGTCTCTTGACAACCATTACCCTCCTTTTTCATGACTGTTGATGCTGGTTTGCTTAAAGACTTTGTCCTCTCTGCTGTGTGTGGGGCTCTTTTTAAGGACAGTTGTAAGGATGGTGAATTTTCAAACACATGAATTGCAACAGGTATCAAACCCCATGTAAAGTACTCTCACTACCTGTCTCTTTGCCTTCATCCCTGAGGAAGAGTTCAGACCAGTTTGTCAGCTCAAAAGAAATGTTTCCATTTTGTTAGGCAGGAGACTGCTGCTCTCTGGCCTTGAGCTTCATGGGTGGTGGTTTTCCTCTGTGCAGCAGTTCAGGGAGTATCAGCCTGGGGACTGGAAGTGGAGTGAATTGAATTGTCTGATGAAATGAGTGGCTTTGTGCCATCTTAAACCCAAAGGGGTAGGGGAGAAATAGTTGTTAGAAATAGTCATACCCCAGCAAAACAACAACTTCTTGGTTGTTGTGTGCTACACAAAGCAATCAGACACTGCAGTCAGGGATCCCATGCCTGAGGACTAGTTTCTAGCCTCCTGTAATATTCAGTTAACATCAGAGATGCTTGGAATGTAAGATTTTGTTTGTATTCAGTGTCTTAAAGAGAAGATAGATCTAATTTGTCATCTTTTTACCTTTGAGCTTTATACAGCTGTCAGTTTTGTATTAAAAGACCTCAGAAACTGTTAACTGTTGAGGTAATTCTTCTCTCACAGTTTTAACTGCATCTTCAAAATTTCTGTTCTGTCACAGCAGTCTCCATCAGCTTGCTCCTCAGCTGGTGAGAGAACTGTTTCTGTAGGAGAGATTTCTGAACAAACACCCCATGGTGTGCTCTGTGGAAGTGGTGAAGATGAGGAGAGGGATGAAACCCTGCTAGAACCAGAGTTTCCAGGACTTTGGGGTCAGGAATGTGACTCACAAAAGGTAAACATTGGGATATCTCTTACCAGAAATAGAAAAGAAAAAGCAGTGTGGGTGAGATCCTGTTGTAATTGATTCACTCTGCAGTTAATCTTTGACAGCATCCATAAAAATACCCTCATGGATTGGAAAAGGATCATTTGCCTCTCTAGTAGTTGTAGAAGCCTGGTGTAATGACATTGGCAGCTTTAGGAAGCTTGCTTAAAACCAGCAATTACCTATTGTGCAGTTAAAGTGCAGACTTTCACACAGATGTCAAGATTCAGATGTGAGAATCTCATCACAGCAATTGCTGTTTGACACTGTTCTTGGAGTGTTTGTTCTCTTAAAGAGGAAACAATGCTTCAGTTTTAGTTGGGAGATAGGTGAAGACATCACATCATCTTCACTTGTTGGGCTTGGAAAAAAACCTAACCACAACTTTCTGTTGAGTTAGCAACACAGATTGCTTTATGTGTAAACAACTTGGGTTGTAGCGTGGCAGGCAAAGAAAAGTGTGGCTTCTAGCAAAGAGAAGTAAAGAATGCACTCTATGGAGTTGAGCTGTTTAGTTAAGATCTTAATCCAAGGTTTGCTTGCACATACTGCTTTTTTTTTTTTGAGATGTAGAAGACCTTTAAGAGCAGGCTTAATAATCCATCAAACAGAAAGAAAGTCAGAACATATCTGCACATGGAGGAAGCACTGGACCATAACTGAAATGTTCCACTGAAGTTAGCTGATTTTTTTTTTCCCTCTCTCTGAATATTTAAGAAGTTGAAGGGGAAAAGCTCTTTTAAAAAAACCAGCAGAGCTAACACTGCCTTACAGTGTGGGGTGATAAACTAAGAATAAATTCAGTTCTTCATATAGAAGTTGGGTGACTGAGTTAGATCTGGAGAGAAACAGACAAAGGCTGGCCAGGTATTAAAGATTCTGTGTGCAGGCTTTTCCACTTAGAGCTACAGAGTCTGTGATCACACTTGCCAACAGCCACAGTGTTTTCTACTGATGTTCCTTCTTAGAAATCCAAAGAAGAGCTGGATCCAAAGCAGCTGGCTACAAGAATGGTGAAAAAAGCTATTTCTGAGGAAAATATGGAGGACTTTCAAACTGGAACTAGGCAGATGATGGCTGGTGGTGAATGCAGGGAACGTGCTTTCTATAGTAAGCCAGGCTGCATTCATTTCAAGGTTAGTGGCCATTCTGCACAGGCTTTGTGAGGATGTCTGCACCTGCTGAGTGGAGATAGCCAGGTCTCCATCCAGGTTCTGTTGCACTGGGAAGGAAAAACCAACAATAACCTTGTCTTTAATAGGTCAGACCTGAAACAGTATCTCACTTTTGTCTGTGCTCCAAAAGCCTCCCTTGTCTTTGCACTGTCTAAATCGTCACATCTGGGCTCTGAAGGTGCCATCATGGCTTTGACATTCCCTTCAGACAGAGCAGCTTGGTGCATTTGCTGTACACAAACCCAGGTTGTGGTGCCCCATGGAGCATGAGCTCTGCAGGCAGTGAAGGGTCTGGAGCAAGGCTATACCTTGCACACTGGGTTGTGATGCCAGGAGGGAGTGTGAGCATGACTGTGGTAAAAGCACTTGGTTTTGCCATTGGATGTCACTTCCTGTGATTCACATCATGTGTTTGGTATTCCAAGGATTTTGATGTTGGTCAAACCTACAAAAAGAAGATAGCTTTGATCAATGCATCCTACGAGGTTAATTCCTGCAGAGTGGTGGGAGTCAGCGAGTGGCTGAAGGACTTCATCAGGATTCAGTAAGTGAAATAAATTGTAGATGGGTTGTTTGGTTTGCCTTTGTACCACAACAGGAGATGTAACCAAATTCTGCAGGAAATGAAATAGATTTCAGTAAGTTTTCAGTGGAGAAGAAGAAAAAGCTCTTTTTTTTGACAAATGGGAGGCATCACAGCCAATTCTTTTGGCTTACATAAAAAGGAAAGGTTCAGCTCTTACGGCTGACTGACCTGAAGAAACCATTTCTGTGAGTGTTTAATCATACCCCAGTGCAATAAAGAAGTTGTATTACCACAGTAACTGATTTCATGCTCCAGAGATGGTTTCACAGCTCACTACCCACTGCCACTTTGTAGTGATAGATTGCACTTGGAATTTCTAGCTCGATAAGAAAAATGAGGGTCCATAGTTAAGCCATTCCTTGGCCTCTTAATCCCTCTAAGAGTACACTGGCACCTGAATGTGCTCCAGCTCTTGACTGAATGAAATCACCTGAGAGCTCTAAAGTGTGAATTGAGCTGCAGTAGAAGATCTTTATGTTCAGCACTTCAGCCACAGGCCAGTGGAGATGCATAGCTGAGCACAACACAGCAGAGCACTTCAGCTTTTAACTTGCTCTGCTGCTCAGCTGAACATGAAGAGAGCTTTTTGCTTGTTTTGAAGTCATATCTGGAGTAATTTTGACCCACTTGTAATACATTTTAGTAGCCTAAAGCTCCTACAGCCACCAGAGCAGGAGCTGGATGATTCATGCATAACTTTTTAATGTGGAGTTTTATGTTAATTATCTCCATAGTTTTGACCCACCTGGCAAAGTTTATGCTGGAATGTCCTGTGAAGTAGTGGTAACATTTAAGCCAATGGTAAGTGCTGAGTTACACAGTGGTGAGGATCCTGGCATAATCCACTAGTCTGGTTAAAAACATCATTAGTCTAATTCCTTAGCTGTTAACAAGGAAACAAACTGTGTTTGTAGAGAAGGTGCTGCTGTATGTGGACACCTGTGTGCATGCTCAAGCTGTTAAACTGCAGTACAGTTCTGAGGGCAGGCTGTAGAGAAGTGTCTCCACTAAGCATCTGTGCAGTATGTTTTGTGAATTGCTCCCCAGGAAAGATTTCTATCACTTAGCTGAAGTTAGCCAAGCACCCTTTTCAAGCAGAACTCTGCTATCTGTAGAGATCCGTTTTAATGTTACTCAAAGAATGAGTGCAAATATTTTGCATCAGACTGCACAGATGAAATCTTTGCAAATCACTCACTTGAGATTTGCTTGTTGTTTTCCAGACAAATGAAACTCTGGAAGGAGAGGTGATGTTTATGGCACAGACAGGTCCTTTCTCTGTTCCACTGAAATGCACAGCCAAGAGATGCCTTGTAAGTGACTTTGTTCAGTCAGTACAGCAACAGCCACAGAAGATGGAGATGGTGTGAACATTAGTGAAAATATTTGGCAAGAAGTCTTGTTTTTTGTTTTTTTTTTTTCCCTATCCTTTTTAAACTGAGAGTCTCTTGCCAGAAAGTGATTAATTCCTGAGCTTCCCAGATTACACTGAGTGACAAAAAATTGTCCTAATGGATTCACTTAACCATGGGCTGTAACTTGAGCTTTGGAGTGGACTGAAGTGTGGAGCTGGAATGATCTCACATCTATGTTGCACACTTAAATCTGAATACATGTACAGGGGTCTTGGTTTTCAGTTCAAAGACCTTGGAAATGAGAATGCACAATGCAGCAGAATGCCAGCATGTAAATCTCTGATCACAGGAGGAGTTTTCACACCATTAGGAACTCCTGTTCTTTATGCCCTGAAAGTGGGAAGAGTTCAGCTGTAAGCAGGATGCTATCAAGCAGCCAGGTCATCTTTGCAATGAGTGAGCTTGAATTACAAACACTTAGTTATGTACTCAGCTCCAGAGTCACTCCAAATTCTCTATGCAGTGATGTGCTACTTTTTGAACTGGTTGTAAACCGGGATAGCTCAAAGAACCAAGGCAGGATGTGTTACAAAGAGACACTCAGCCACTCTCTGATGTTAAATGCTGGTTGCTTCTCAGCCTGGTGCTAGCAGAACCACCTTTCTGTAACTGAGGAGTGATGCTAAACTGGTGTGTAGGTATTGCCTACTTCCAGAGTAACTACCTGCACACTTGAACAAGCTGCTGCTGCTGCTATAGAGTTTAACCATTTTCTTCTCCATTGGTGTGGAGTGGAATGGGAGAGGCTTAGTTCAAGCAGATGTTGTTTTAGTGAGCTGGCTTCTGCAAAGGAGCAGAAGGGTGCCCACGGTTCATGTTGTTACTTGATACTGCCTTTGAAATGATAATAAGGACTTTAAAGCCTTCCTCTTGAAAAGGTGGATGCTAATTTCATTGACATTACTGACTGTCTGGGGCAATAGTAATTAATGGTTTATCTTCTTACAGCTGGCACTAGATAAAGAGCTCATTGACTTTGGCAGCCATGAGGTGGGAGAGAGAATTTCACAGACCATCAAACTGACAAACAGCGGAGCTTTGGGAACAAGATTCAGAGTTCAGATGGCAGCAGGTGACAGCAGTCCATGCAGAGCAACAGCAAAATCTTCTCCTGGAGCAATGGTAGGTTCACAGTGTCCCTGAATGAAGAGAAACATTCTGCTTTGCAAAGCCTGGTGGAGTCCTACAGAATCATGCCACAGCTCTAGTTGGAAGGGACTTGGGCAGATCAGTTTGTGCAATAGCACTGGCTGTATCCATGGTTTTCCTTCTGTATTCTGTCTTTTGTAGGTGTATAATAAACAGAAGTCTAGTTTTAGCAGGCTTAGTTTTGACATAGAACTGCCTGTGTTTCCACTAGAAAAAAATGTTAGTTCTGTTAATTGGGAAATAACTGACACTATATTCTATCGCTCCCATTCTGTTATTTACCTCTTTTTGGGCAGCCAGCAAAAATTAAATCTGCTCATTGATAAAGTTGTAGTAGAATGTGCAGTTTTTAGAAGTGCAACACATTTTTTTTTTTTTCCCATTTCTGACGTGGAACAGTTGCAAGAAAACACAAGTCTGATTTGCAGCTCTGTGATAAAATTGGAGCTGGTGGAAGCTGGATGAGCAGTCACAGCAGAAAATGCTTTTTCCTATGTTATTCCATAGGGTCCTCCACATGTCAGTGGCTGTGTCCCTGGAAACAGAGTCAGCAGTACTCCTGTGACACCTGTGGTTGAAAAGGAACAAATCTCTCCTGACCATAGTGAAGAAGTGACCTGTGGTGTAGCCCAGGTGGAGCAGCAGACTGAGAGAAGCCTGAGCAGCAGTTCCACAGGTGAGGTTTGGCAAACTGGCAGGGCAGTTTCCAGGCTAAGCTTTACCCTTTTGTAGAGTTCCCTTTCATGAACTGTGGCATTCAGCTTGCAGAGTTACTCAGTAAATTAAGTAGTTCATTATTGTAGTAGTAATGTTACATCTCTTTGTATGCTGCCTCACAAAACATGACTAAAAATAATGTCCTGACACCATTATATCAAAGGCAGCACAGAGTCTCACTTCTCATTAGTGATCAACAATTCAGTCTCAGAAGAATACAGAAACCAACTGGCTCACAGAAACTGCAGAATTGTTATCATTCTTGTCTCAGCAACTGAATACCCACTGCTCAGAATAGAAATCCACATGACAGGTTTATTTTTGCAGTCTGTAATTCTAGGAACAAGGAAGCAGAAAGATGAACCTCCTCAGACATTTTTCCATCTCATTCCTGATGTTTACTATGAGCTTCCTAAGGTCCAGTCTGTAGAAGAAAGACTTCCTTCATTTCTTCATTATTTGTATTCTTTAAGCATGCCAGCATTTTGTGGTTTTCTTTTGTTTGTGTTTGTTTTTCTACCCAGAACAACTTGGTCAAGATGTGTTACGTTCCAGATCAGCTGTAGACACAGACAGTGCACACAACTTAGTGGCACTTTCTCCTGAAGAAACACCGATGGAAATCATGCTTGGAAAGGTAATAAAGACCCTGAGAAACTGAACAAGGTTTTCAGCAGACTAAGCCTACAGCAAATACATTGTTTTGGCTCTGGTGAGAACTGCATAAGCACAGGATCAGTTTCAAGCCCACTGGACTTCACTGTAGCACAGTTCTTGAAAGGAAATTGTATGCCATCTGCTCTTCCTTTTGATCTATGAAGGCTTCTTTGAGCTGAGTTTTTCTTTGCCAGGCTTCATTTCTGCTGTGCATTCTGCAGTTACAAGAAGTTCAGTGATGACATAAAAGATGGAGTGGGAAGAATGTCTGGGGAACATCAAAGTTGAGCCATATTAAACAGCCTGGGTACCAGAATCTAGATCCTGGTTTGTACTGGTGTTTATGGCTTCTGCCTCTGCATGCAAAGAGCAGGTGGACTTGGTGCTGCCATTAGCAGAGCAAGTCTTGTGGTGGTGGCAGGAGACATCTCCATGGCTTAGTTACATAGTCACCAGTATGTGATGGAAACTCCTTGGTGTAAAGCACATCCTCCAGCTGTCAGAGAGAGTCTTGCAGTAGAAGAAGACTCTGAGGAAGGCTCTGACCATGCCTGGCTGTGAAGCTATGTGTCATGCCAAGATTTTTCCCCACAATACACCTGCTATGGAGCTAGCAAGACTGATTTTTCCCTTGCACAGCGTGTTCAGTTTAGTTGCAGACTATGTGTAGTAGAGTGTTTGTATAGTGTGAGTACAGAGTGCTCTGTTATTTCAATACAGTTTATAACCACCTAATGTAACAGTCCTTTTTGTTAAAAGCATGTCACTTCTTGTTCAGGTTTCTGAAGGTGAAATTGGAGCCTTCAGCTCAGTCAAGCTTCCCATTGTCTTTGCCCCAGCTCTCCCTGGGGACGTGCGGGCAGACTTTGTGATCATCTTTGACAACTCAGACTGCAAACCAGTGAGTGAGTTTGTGCAAGACTTGCTTCAAAATGCTGTTCAGTTTAAAATCCTCCTACTTCTGCTTTTCCCAGGAGCTAAAAGAGCTCAGAATCTTGTTAGAAGCAGGGGAAGGAGGCAGAGGACAGCTATGTTGATGAGCAGTATGAAAGAGAACAGTGAGGTGCCACATGATGATGTATGGTGTGCTTTGATGGAAGTAGCTTTGTAAATCTGGTGCAGTATGGTTATTAAAACTTAGATTCTCTTTCATTTCTAAGCAAATAATTCTAATGTTCACATCTTATCAGACATCATAGTGGAAAACACCTAATGTCCTGGAAACAAATACCAAAGTGTTCTCCTCTGTTCCCAACCCAGGTCGTTTATTTTCTTTCTAATACATCAGAATTGGAATTATTTAGCATGCAGTAGTGGAACTGATGTGTGAAAGCTGGAAGAGGTGGCAACTTTTAGTTATCACTTCAGCATATTTTGATTCTACACTTCATTGGAAGCCAAATTCTGCCTGGGAACAGTTCACAGAAGCTTGCCAAAAAAAAAAAAAAANTCCAAGAAGCTCAGGGGGCTGCTCTTGGCTCCCTGCACAGTCTGCAGATGGAGCAGTCTGCAAAAGGAGCTGCAGGTGCCTTGCCGAAGGCTCCTATAGATGCCCACTCCTCCAGGATGGCTTTGTCCAAGTTGGGGATGTGTGATCACTGATATCAGCCCCCAGGGTCATTCCAGGAAGCACAGCACTGTGCTGCCACTGCTGCATTTCTTTGGTGGCTACAGAAGTTGCAGTCTCTGAGGCACTGAATTCTGGCACCCTCAGCTAGATGCTCTTCAAATATTTCCTTTCAGTAGCATGGGCAACAGGCTATGCCTTCATGTGCTCTGCCAAAGAATCCAAACCAGAGTAGAGTCCTTTTTTCTCCTGGGGCACCATAACACCCAAGGATAATGGCACAAATTATTTTCCCAGCTTTGGCTACTTAAAGAACTTGTTGCAATATGAATAATAAACTCTTTTACTCAGCTGTAGCTGATAGCAGACAGTCTTGCTCTGTCTAGATCAGGAGTTTGAGACCAACAGAAATAATGAGACTGCTGATTGATGTGTTCCCAGCTGTACTTCAGTGCTGTTGGAGTTTCTCTGGATGTGCCTGTTTGGGTGCCCAGTCCCAGTGTAGATCTGAAGATCTGTAGGTATGACCAGCTTTATGAGGAGTGCGTCGTCATCCGGAGCAGGTGAGCTCCCCTTTCACTGTCAGCTGCCTTCTCTAACTGAACCATGAGATCTCAAGTCACTGGCTGATGTCTTCAGGTTGCATTGTGCCAGACCCAACTTGTCTTGATAAGATGCTGAAGAACAGTTTGTTTTTTCCCTTGGCATTGCTGGAGGAGATCCTGATAACAAAAGCACCTTGAGTTCCATGCTGCTGTGGAAATTGGACTGGGCTGCCCTGCTGTCCCAGATCCCCAAGACCAGCTGTAGCCATACATTCTCTCTGTTAATACATGTCATTTGGGTATAATTGGTCCAACCAGGAGATTTTTGGGAAAGAATTGTTACTTCTCACCTATTTTACCTTTAATTAAAGTCTATAGGAGACTTATAATCTGGAAGCCAGGCCAACTCTTCTTCACTGAGAAGGTCAATCACCAGATTTTGTAGCTTTGGGCTCTGATGCTGGATGATAAATCACCTTGGTTTGGTGTTTATATGAAATGGGAAGGGTACTAAGTGTCCTAACCCTTGCAGGCCTCAGGCACTGCAGTGACAGACTACTTGTAAGCACCTGGGTAATGCCCAAATAGCAGTTGAGAGGGGGACAAACACAGAGGGTTTCTGCAGCCCAAGTCAGGGATGTCTGAAGACTCTTGTTTGCTCTGTGATACTGAAGATGTCAGCTCCTTGTCTCCCAGAGATCTCATGCTATTAGACAGTGGTTATGTGAACTTCTCATTGTCTTCAAGTGCTGAGTGTCTTCCCAGTGCAGTCACTACTGAATGCTTATTTTAACAATTTGCATTCCTTAGATGCTATTTAAATAGGATTGGGGTGGGTTTGTGGGAGGATGGGGGAGAGATTGGTTCTGTAGAAGGCATCCATTCTAAACCTCTTACCAGAATTACAGGCTGCAGAGATTCTTCACAGTTGGAAAGAAATGAGTAAAGCTGTTATCTCAGAAATTCAGCTTACAGATATGACAGGCACAAGTTGTTATGTAAGTGGTTTTACTTGGTCTAGATAACCCAGGGATAAAACTTTTCAGTATAGAAACAGAATAACTCTCCTAATGAAAACTTTAGGTTTCAAGGGGATCCCAAAGATAGCAGCTGTCAGATTGCTTAGGGCAAATTTTCTGAACTGAGACAAAAGTCCTGCTGACCCTTTGCCAAATTTCACTACATTAAGAGCACTTAATGTGTAGTTTACTGTCCTTTGTACCCTGGCAAATCAAGCCTTTGTTTTGTCACCCAATTATCCTTAGTTAGGAAGAGATATCTTTGTTGTACACTCATTTAGGCTGCAATTCAAAGTAATTCATGTGCAGGAATATGATGTCTTGACTTTTGAATCCTGCAAGAGTAGATGGATGTCATGAGATGCGGTGCCTGAGATGTTTCTCCCTCTAGCAGCTATTGAAATTCTGCTGTAGCATGTATCAGAGGATTCCTCTTTGCTATGTGGTACACATCAAACCACTTCTCAGACAGAATTAAACTGCTGTAAGCAGCTATAGATTCCTATCAGTCAGGAGAAATTCCTTACATTAGTAAGTAGCTGATTGTCAATTGCAGTAGTGAAAAACTGGAGAAGGGTAATGGTGCCAAGGTCTGTGCTCTGGAACCATGTACAGACAAAGGACCCAGAGCCAAGGACAATTATCAGACTAGCAAGGAAGCATCCAAACTGCTGTCAGCACACAACCAAAGATAAATGTTTGTTACAACAGCTTTGTGTGAATTGTGTCAGCTCAAGAGCTACCACAGGGCTGTCTGAGCTACTGCTGGTGGCATTCACTGAAGGAGACCAAAAGTGAGATTACCACAGCCCAGCTGAAAAGGCTGCTTGATGCCTCAGCTACTGAGAGCTAAAGTTCAGACTCAGTAGGTGTGAAATCTTATTAGCATACCTCATAGAACAGATTCTGTAATGTAATGTTAATTAGCTATTGTGCTGGTTTGAGGCTAATTGGAATATTTTAATAGAGAAAATTATATTATAGGCTGTGAAAGGAAAACAGTGGTGATGTCCACTGATAGGCTTGCTGAGATGGATAAGACTAAGAACATAAACCTAGATAAGACACTTGGGCTTGCAGATGCTCTGGGGCTGTCTGGCTTCTTGCCTTCTCCTCTCTGCCGAGTAACCTCACTAACCACTCTGCTTCTAACCCCCCTGGCTGATCCTCCAAACTCATCTTGTGTGTAAGCCAAACCTTGGGGTAAGGTAGAGGGGTGGGGAGAAGGTGGAAGAGTGGTTAGGAGCCCATCCTGGGGACTCTGATTTCTGGGAGGGGAATTGTGTTTCCGTATTACCTTTAACTTGTATATTTCTGTAAACATTCCTGTCTGTTGTGTATATCTCTGCTTGTGCATTGTGCTAAGCTGTATTTACAGCATTTAAATACTCCTGCTCTTCAGGAATATCCTTACAAATTTCTGCTGTAGTCCCAAACTACTTAGTGGAAACAACAGCCAAAGCTAAAACTTTGGTCAAGAGAATTCTCTAGATCTGAGGAAGATGCTGTGTTAGAACAGCCTGTTGCTCACCACCACACCATGCCAACACCTGCCAGAAGCAGAGCAGAAAGAACTTGCCTGTATCTTACTGCTGCTGCACTCTCTGACATCCTGTCTGCACCATAAGCAGAAGATCAAGTTGTGAAGTTAAACAGCTCTGGCACTTGAGTGCCCCAGCAAGCACTGTAGGATTGCAGAATGTTAGTACTGGTTTGGTTTTGTTGTTGTGTGTTGGGTTTTTTTTTGTTTTGTTTTTTTTTTTTCCTGGCCACATAAATACAGTAATCAGGAAGCACAAATAAGCAGCACAGAGGGTGAAAGTGTCTTATGAGAATCCTGTCCAGTATAAATCAGTTTGTAAAGTAATTTCTTTGGCAGGTTATAATCTGCAGTGATTTAATGAAGTGGTGTGTAGCTCTCTTAGATTGTCAACAGCCAGAAATCATCCCGGGCTGCCGGTGCCACATGCTGGAGCTGTTGATTTAGAGCAGACCATCTGGACTGACAGCTTGTAAACCAGTCCAGGAGAAGGAAAATGACAAGCTGAAATATTTGTAAATTGCTGGGCAATTTTGCACTTGGGCATAAAATTCCAGAGCAGGGAATGGTCTGTGGCCATCGCCGCGTCACAACACGGCCAGAACTCGGGAAACAGGGAGGTGTTTCCTCACTTCCAATATGCCATTCCTAGGGCAAACATC
Organism: Ramphastos sulfuratus; assembly: GCA_013399055.1. Classification (NCBI taxonomy): domain Eukaryota; kingdom Metazoa; phylum Chordata; class Aves; order Piciformes; family Ramphastidae; genus Ramphastos; species Ramphastos sulfuratus. The sequence continues at coordinate 206,771 of WBNM01042053.1, forward strand.
ACACATTTTAGCAGAGGAACTGCCAGAGTGGCACAGTCCCACATTATGACATCTAGCCCTGCTGTTGGAGAAGTTACAAGAGATCTGTCAATTCACATCTATGTAAAAAGTCACCATGGGGTTGGGAAGTAAAAAAGCAAAAGGAGCAGAGCTCTCAGTGCATTCCCTCAACCCTGCCCAGGCTTTTTCTTGCCTGTAGAGGCTTCATTTTTGGTACAAAGGTTGATGGTTTAGGTGTGGTGTGCTCTTTCAGGGTCTTTATTATTATTCTGACCTCAGGCTAGGTGCTTGTTAGACATTTAGCAGCATCTAGGTATCCTTGGCCCTACTTAAGGTCACTGGTCTGCATTTTGCTGTTTCTCAGGCAGAATAGCAGGTGTGTGTTTGTTGCATCCCACTCACCACCAATTGTTATGTAACCTAGATCCAGCCATACAAGACAACTGCTCCTCTTCCATTCTGAGTGGGTTCTCTGCTGCAGCTAGGAGCAGTCAGGGGTGTCAAACACGACGTGAGTCATTTCTTGATTCACATGGGTGGAAACATAAGTTAGCTGATATTTCACAGTAACTTGGCTTTTCTTTCCCCCCCTGACCTGACTTATCACTGTGCTGCACTTTGGTAATTATTATCCAATAAGTTCTGTATATGGCTTGAAGTACAGCTGGGTTTACTTTCAGCACTTCCAAAAGCTGCTTTTCTCTGCTTAAGAACATCACAGTATCACACAGGTTGGAAGAGACCTCAAAGATCATAAAGTCCAACCTGTTACCGCAGACCTCAAGACTAGACCATGGCACCAAGTGCCACGTCCAAACCTGCCTTGAACACCTCCAGGGATGGTGACTCCACCACCTCCCTGGGCAGCCCATTCCAGTGGGGAATGACTCTCTCAGTGAAGAACTTTCTCCTCACCTCCAGCCTAAACTTCCCCTGGCACAGCTTGAGACTGTGTCCTCTTGTTCTGGTGCTGGTTGCCTGAGAGAAGAAAGCAACCTCCTCCTGGCCACAACCACCCTTCAGGTAGTTGTAGACAGCAATAAGGTCTCCCCTGAGCCTAGCACTTTCACAGACCTGTCATTTCCAAAGGAGGCTTGGAATTGTTATTATGCTGATGCAGGAAGGACACCACCAACTCCAGGAGCAGATATTGCAAAGGTGGCAGTGGGAGTGGCCTCAAAGCCCCCTAAGCATAGAATCATAGAATGGTAAGGTTGGAAGGGACCTCAAAGATCATCCAGTTCCAACCCCCTGCCATAGGCAGGGACACCTCCCACTAGTACAGGTCACTCAAGGCCTCCTCCAACCTGGCCTTGAACACCTCCCTGGGCAACCTGTGCCAGTGACTTACCACCCTCACTACAAACAACTTCCTCCTAACATCCAGTTTCAATCTCCCCTCTGCCACTTCAAGCCCACTGCCCCTTGTCGTGGCATTACAAGACCTTCTCAATAGTCCCTCCCCAGCCTTCCTGTAGCCCCCTTTGGATACTGGAAGGCTACTCTAAGGTCTCCTGGAAGCCTTCTCTTCTCCAGGCTGAAGAGCCCCAACTCTAAGCATGTCTGATCTGTTTGCAGGGCAAAAGCCACGCTGCATTTGAAGTTTGAAGTGTGCAAAGAATTGAGAAAGCACATGGAGCTGCACCCTAAAACAGGCTACATTCAAGCTCAGTCATCCTTCAGTGTGCAGCTGAAGTTCCTGCCCAGGTAACCTCACCACATGAGTCTTGTCAGTATTAAGACAATGTCTGTCAGTGGTAAGCCACAGCAGGTCAAAGTGATTTCTCTGTTCATGCTGTAGCAGGCTGGGCTCACATTGCTGGTGTCAGAGCAGTCCTAGGCTGCCCCCACTCTCCCCCTTAAAAGTTGCCAGATGCTCTGGGAGGAAATTAACTTGGATCAGATACTTGTGAGGAAATGCTTTTCCTGTGGTGACAGCAGCAGGGTGACAATGCTAGCAGTTGCATTCCTGGTAGGATGCTCCCATTTCTGTGGGGAAGCTCTGCTCATCCAGGAGGGAGCTTATCTAGGCAGGTGGCTACTTCACGGATCACTGCTTGAATCATTTCTGCACAAGAGCTCCTGTGCTTCCTAGTGAAGGTAAGAATGCTTGGCATTCCTCTTCATACCTCTCCCACCCATCTCTATTTTCCTCCAAAATAGGAATGTCTTGATCTTTAATTTTGTGTGGTGTTTTGTCTTCTGCCACACTAAAAGCCTCACCCCAGCAAGGTTCTCTTTTCCATTTCATCATACATCTGCATCTAGCAACACAACTCTGATAGGAAGCAAAGAATTCTAGTTCTTAAAAATTTCACCTCAAGCTCCTGTTGACCACTGTTAATTTTATCTCATGGTTGCCACCCTAAAAAAAGATAGCAATATGTTTCTTTCCAAGTATTAATGAAATTAGATAGACTTTAATTCTGCTACAGCCAAAGGCTTCAGCAGCTTCTGCATTGACTGCTGCTGCAAACCTGCTGTCCTCTTCATAGGTTATCTGCATTATAGGTTAGATGGGTTAGAACTTAGGCTAGAGGCTGGACAGGTGCTAACCTTGGTTATAGATCATCTAGTTCCTTGACTCATGTGCTCAGCATCTCTGGATTCTGTTTCTAATTGCTGATTGCAGAATTGTCACCAGGTTAACATTCTAAGAACTAAAAGATTTTCCAGATTTTTCCAACATCTCAAATCCTATCAGATTACAACAGCAGTAACCATTATGATGACATTTGTCAGTTCTTAACCTTCAGCTGCTGGAAATCACTGTTAGAGTTACTGAGTGGATAGAAGCATAGCTTGGATTTAGGACTTAATCTTCCTTTGAAAAATGGGGAAGCTTCAGAAAGGAGATTTGATGAGATGAAAGCATTTCTGACACACCAAGTAAGTATCTGGCTGTTTGAGTTTAGAGATCAGATGTAAAGACCTGACACAGAGGGGAAGTGTGTGTGTGCCAGAGGAAGATGAGCTTGCTACAAGCTGCTGTGAAGTCCTGAGCTAGTGACACATTTCTGTAGCTGCTGCCTTGCTGACTCAGTTTGATAAGCTGTATCAGTGGCAGAGCTGTGTGCAGAGCCACACGGAAGTGGAAAGGAGCACTCCTTCAGCAGAGAGGTGGCAGAGGGCTTGGGAAGCCCTCCTGAGGCTTCTGTGCATGCTGAAAGGCTTGCTCAGGTGTGACAAGGCTTGTGACTCTCTGGGTGTTTGAAGCAGACATCTCCTGGTTACTGGCAGGCAAATTCTCTAATCTGCTGACTTGCAGATTCCCAGGTACCAGACCTTTCAGTTGTTCTGCATTGAGAACTAATCCTGCAGGTGCTGGCAAGCTAAATCTTCTTTATAATTGCTTTTAAATGTGAAGGTGCCATTTTCAGAGACTGAAGGACTTTGGTAGCTTTTCCCCAAGGCATCACAGCTAATTTAGAGCCCTTGGCTGTGTCCAGGCAGTTACAGTTTTTTTTTAAATTTCCCTCTGGATTCTTTTTTAATAGATTAATTTCTTCTGCTATTCAAATGTCCTGTGACAAAGTGAAAGCTGATATTTTATTCCTACCTTGTCTTGAACCCTAGTTCCTATCTTTAAACAAGTTCACAGTACCTTTGAAGATCACCTGCTAAAGTCAGACTTGCAAAATTACAGCCCCCAAGATTTTCAGATCTCCATGGTGATGGAGTGGGGACTGCATACATTAACTATTCCTTAACAGTGGAGGAGAAATGTTCATGTAATTCCAGTAGTAGTAGGAGGAGCATTAGCACTATGGAGACCTAAGAACAGGAAGCCATTCACTCTGATGCTGTAAGACACTATAAATAGAAAAGCAGAGCTAAAAATGCTGGAGCTTTTGTCTTGGCTTGAAGCTCTGAAATTAGGCTTCTGATAGCAAGATGGTTCAGCTACACAAGAGCCACATGTTTCTTACAAATGACTAGCTGGTGTCTAACCAGACACTTAGTCTGCAGGTTTGTTGCCTTTTTGTCTTAAACCAGGACAATTTTATGTCTTTCTGCTGTGTGATCTGTTTGGTTCTGCCTCAGACTGCCTGGTAATGAACTAAGTCTGGTGTTGGAAGGAAACACTGCCTGGGTTGGGTTGGTTATGTGCTGTGGGTGCAAAGATGCAGAAAGTTTATACTCTGAAGGCAGTTTTCCAGTATTTTAAATGTCTGGATGGCATTTTTAAAAAGGGTGAATGGATGCAGGCCTCTGGGAATTACTTTCTTAAACTCCTGCATGTCCAAAGTCCTGCCCTGAATAATACAACTTTGAAACCTTAAGTAATAATTGTTTGTTACCTTAAGTAATGTTGTTTTGTTAGAACATTTTGCAGCCAAAATGTGTTAAACCAGAGTGTACTCTTTGATCTCTAGGCACACTCTTTCTGAAGATGCAGGGAGCTATTTTAATGAAGACACAGGAGTTCTGGAAGTTCCAGTGACAATACTGCTGGTGGATAAGGTTAGAGCTCTGTGTTCTGCTGGCCCTCAGACTGAAAAGAGCTGTCAATTATTTTAGTGAATGTTCACTTAATGATTCCTAATCTGAGATCAGTTCTTTACTTAGTAGAAGTGCTGTGATACCAGTAAAAGGTGCTTAGTGATAACACAGACTGTTTACACTACAGAAAGTTAAATCCTTTTTGCTCATCCATATTTAAATATGTTATTGTCAAAGAATATGGCCAGGTTGGACGAGGCCTTGAGTGACCTGTACTAGTGGGAGGTGTCCCTGCCTATGGCAGGAGGTTGGAACTAGATGATCCTTGAGGTCCCTTCCAACCTTACTATTCTATGATGTACAAAGTTTTCAGTTTCTCACTGCATTTTCATGTAGTATCTTCCAGTATCTGAAGGGGGCTACAGGAAGCCTGGGGAGGGACTATTTACAAGGTCTTGTAATGCCAGGACAAGGGGCAATGGGTTTGAACTGGCAGAAGGGAGATTGAAACTGGATGTTAGGAGGAAGTTGTTTGCAGTGAGGGGGGTGAGACACTGGCACAGGTTGCCCGGGGAGGTTGTGGAGCACAGAATCCCCCAACGTGATCAAAGATCACGTTGGGTGATTCTGTTCTCCACAACCTCCCTGGAGGTGTTCAAGGCCAGGTTGGAGGAGGCCTTGAGTGACCTGTACTAGTGGGAGGTGTCCCTGCCTATGGCAGGGGGTTGGAACTGGATGATCCTTGAGGTCCCTTCCAACCTTACCATTCTATGATTCTATAATAACTTGGTTTGCACTTATCTTTTTTGCATTTCATTTAACTCCTGTCCTTGCAGTGTGACAGATGAAGGGTTTTGTCCTGTGCTCTTGAATTTGTTGCAGGCTAAAAAAGTGAATTTTACTGTCCATGCAATTGTTACCACTTGTGATTTGGAAATCAGCCCAGCACAGATGAATTTTGGGTACTGCACAATCTATGAGGCCGTGCAGGCAAACATCAGGCTAACCAACAAATCCCTCTTGCCACAAGAGTTTGGCTTCGTGGGACTTCCAGAGGTATGAAGTTGTGCCTCACACAGCTCTTCAGCTATCAAAATCTATTTAATTGTTATGGAAACATGATCAGTCCTCTGCTGGGTTGTGTAAACTTCATCTCATTAGACTCAAAGCGTTTTCTGAGCAGTATGAACATCTTGGAGGAGTTTTTACTCTTCTCACTTCCATGCCATGGGTCCTGTTAGAATACCTGGGCTTTACACCCACAATACCTGGTGGCACTTCTCTTTCAGGCTTCAAGGTTGCTTACACTACTAAGTAAAGCAGGCACAGAGGTGTTGCCTTGGCCCTGAGGCTGGGGGACATCACACAGTTTGCTTCCAAACACTTTGTAAAGCAGGATTCATAGATTCATAGAATGGTGTAGATTGGAAGTGATCTCCAAGATCATCCAGCTCCAAGTCCTTGCCATGATCAGGGACACCTCCCACTGCCTCAGGTTGCTCAAGGCCTCATCCAGGATGGCCTTGAACATCTCCAGGGAGGGGACATCCACAACCTCCCTGGTAAACCTGTTCTAGTGTCTCCCCACCCTCACTGTACAGAATTTCTTCCTAATTTCCAGTCTAAGTCTTCCCTCCTCAAGCTTCAATTTGTTCCCTCTCATGCTAGCTCTACAAGCCCTTGTAAAAAAATCCCTCCCCAGTTCTCCTGTAGCCCCCTTCAGGTACTAAAAAACTGCTTTAAGGTCTCCCTGGAACCTTCTCTTCTCCAGGCTGAACAGCCCCAGCTCTCTCAGCCTGCCCCACAGGGGAGATGCTCTCCAGCCCTCTCACCATCTGGTCATGTCCAGAGTGCTTAGAGTGAATCATCCCCTGAACCATGCCTAGGTATTTTCTGACTGGCTGTAAGTTGACATGGAAGCTGAATTAATCACAGGAGCTGCCAGTTTCGTGTGGGCTAGGCCTGCTGAATTATTTTTTTGGGATAAAAAGTTAGTCTTGAGCTTCATAACAGCAGGATGATGGCAGTGTGAAATGGTTTGGCACATTGGAATCAGAGCTAGAGGAATCTGACATTAATTAGGCATTCTCCCTTTCTCTGCTGTTTCAGGGATTAAAATGAAGGAGTTAGCTAAAAGAAATGGGTCTCTTCAGCTTGTTAAAGCTTTTACTTCACAGCATGTGCTTCATGATTAGCTTAGAATACGATGGGGAGACATTCTTGACTCCTCATCAACTCAAACACAAACCAATATACATTTGAAGCTATTAAACTTGTCACTGTGGTATCTGTGCATCATTCAGGAATTGGCTCCTCAAAAACAGGGGGGAAACTGAACTGACTGCAATGGGATAAAAATCTCAGCAGTGTAACTAAGCATCCCTAGAGAAAGGTGATTACCATAGATGGTAAGAAGCTGGGGAGGGATTCTGCTGAGGTCAGACTTAATGGATTTAAAGCCTTTCAAGTTACTCTGAGATTAGAAATCTTCATATCAGTCAGACACTATTCACCAACTCAGCTGAAAGCTTCTCACTAGAACATTTCTGCTTTTCTGACATTTGTACACTTAATAACAAAATTTTCTTACCTTGCCAGTAGTGATTTATTTTAATTTTATTTATTTAATTTTATTTAATTAATTTATTTAATGGTTTTATTTAATTATTTTAATTTAACTAGTAATTTCTGAATAACAGCAGTGTCTTTATCCTGCCATTTTCAAGTTTGTAGAAGTTCAGCCCAATGATGGATTTGGAGTTCTTCTTCCCCTTGAAAGCCTGACATTGGACATCATCTTTAAAGCCAACAAGGCAAAGGAGTACAGCTTTGGACTCACCTGCAGATCAGAGTTCAATAGGTATGGTAAGAAACTGCTTGTATAGCAGGTGATCTAGAACTCTAAGTCACTCTGGATTTCCACTGTTGATCTAGATCAGAAGTGAAATCCCTGCCTACTTGGAAGAGCTAAAGCTAGGATCAAAATGGGAGGCAGACAGAAGTTCTCCAGCTGACCAGAGTTGCTCAGTGCCCATTAGTCTCATCCTTCATTTCCCTGTCTGTCTTTACTGAGATGACTATTCCTATCCCACCTGAAAGTTATCCTTGTCACATATCCAAGCTGCAGGTTTGCCCCAGGTTGCTGTAACCTGCAATGTTCCACCTGCTTCTTCAGCAGAATCACTGAAGGATTTATTCATGCATCAAGCTAATCCTCCTGAAATCATCATGGCATAAACTTCGATTTGACTGGATGTATTTCCAGAAGTTCACAGAAGAAGAATTCAAGCAGGGGCTCTAGCCAATTGTGCATTAAAAATAGATAGTATTATTGTTCATCTTTAGGCAAAATTCCCATTGCAAGCTTGAAATTCTGCTTAAATAGGGACTACAGGATTAGTTCCCTATTTTCCGGGCTGATTAAGAGACTATTTTATGCTGAGACAATTTATCCTGTGTTTATTTTTAGACAATTCAAGCTGTCATGCAAAGCAGTTGGAGTCCACCCACCTCTTGAATTGTCTCATTCCTTGGTTCAGTTTGCTGCAACAGCTTTAAATGATGTGTCTACAGCAACACTCTATGTGATCAATTCCTATCAGCGTGGCAAACAGTTGACTCATGCCGTCCCAAGAAGCGGCGATGTGGAAGCTGCCCCTGCTGGACCTGCTTCCTTTGAGTTCTGTGTGCCAGAAGACTGCCCAGTGAGCATTACACCTTCTGTTGGAACTGTGTTGCCTGGGAAGGTAAAGCTCTGCCAGATCTTTTGCTAATCTACACTCCCACAAACGTTGTTGCTTGTAAATGAATTAGGATTTACATTTGGAGCTTCGAGTAGCTGGAGTAGTTTGTAGTGTTTGAAATAATGCTTTACATCAGACATGAAGCACTGACCACCACATCTGGGAGCTTCATGGGAGTTTTCCCCCAGTGTTGTCCTTATGATTTATTTGAAGACTGTTTAAATATCCAAAATATCACTCATGTAGAACCAGCCCACAGTAACACAATGGCCTTCCAAAAAAGCCACAGGTGACCTTCTCCTTAGGATCATCTTAGTCACTACTTGTTAATTTTTTGCTGTAGTGTGTGTGTTCCTATTGAGCTTTGTAGGTGTAACACATGTAGGAGGGCTGAATTTTGCCTGTCATTCTTGCATGTGCTCTCACACTCCCAGAAAAGCTCCATTCAAGTGTCCTTCAGACCAACACTGTCAGATCAGCTAATCAGAGAAGAGGCAGTTCGGAGGCTTCACGGAGCAGCTGCGACCGGGGCAGAAATACAAGTAAGGAATGCTAAGAACTAGCACGTGCTGCTGGTCTCTTCCTTCTGATATTTGTTTCTCTGGGTGGTATTTTTATCATAAAATTGCTTGCATATTAATGAAGCCCAAACTCAGAACCCAGTGCCTATAGAGGACAAGAATACAACTGTGCCGTTGCCTTGAATGTGTTGGTTTTCCTTGAGCAGTACTTTTAATTCTGTGCTGACCATTCCAAAAGTATTCCTAGAGGATTTTCTTACAAATGCTAGCTGCAAGTACTCCTAAACTCCAAGGTTTTACACATCTTGTGATTTACAGCATGCAGGGACTCTGTATGCAGTGCAGGGGGGTAGTTAATTTATGGAAGCACCTATAGTTCTCTTTAATAGCAATCAATGGGTACAATTCCCATGAGAGAGGCTTTGACTCATTGGCTCTAACAAGGGAACTCTTTTTTTTAAGATCGGATGAAATACTTCTGTTCCAACTTAATTTTGCATTGTTAGAAAGGTATGAAATGATGACTGTGTCTGTGGTGTGTTACTGAAGTCCTGCTGCTTGTTGCATGCTTACCTTGTTGCATGCACTCTGTCACCTCTCAGGTTGAGTGTCCCTGGGCCAAGGACTGGGCATTGGTGAACTGATGTCTTGATGGGACCAGCAGTGATCACCCTCACCACGTAATGTCTTTGTGTGTGTATCTGCAGAAAAAGAAGGAAGAGGGAAAGAGTGAGAGAAAGAAATTAAGCACTTGCATCTCTAGACAGCAGTCATCCCAACAGCTCCTAAAGGCTGGAGGCAGCAAACACCTGACTTCTCTATGTAGTTCTGAACAACTACAGTCCGAAGAGCTAACACCAGAGTAAGTCAGCAAAAGTCTCTTGTGCTCCACAGACAACATTCTGAGTGGTTTCATCAATCTGCTAAGCCCTATAGGTAGAGAAGAAAGCAAACTGTAGAGAAGAAATAGCTGGAGCTATGTTGCAAAGGCTGTTTCCAAAATTAGCCCTGCTTTTAAGCCACACAGCTGTACCCTCTCATGGTAGGCAAAGAATCCCTTTATGCATCAGAGGGATTGAAGACTTCAAAGAATCTCTGAGCTTGAGATGTGGCTGTATGGGGAAATTTGGCTGAGCCAACAAGCATATTATTGAAAGGGCAACTAGAAAGCTGAACTCAGTTACCAAAAGAAACTACTGCTAGGCCTTCTCTGAAGAGGCCTGACTGGGCTGGGTAGGTTCAGCCCAGGTGGAAGCAGTCTGATAGGCCATACCATGGGTTTGGCTTAATGCCATAGGTTTGAGGGCTTACATAGTCCATCATATTAGTCATGGTCATCTTCAGTCCTGGGAATGTAAGGATGCTATAAAACATACTTTGTAAATAGTGCTCTTACAGTAGGTGTCCCTCAGTGAGAATCAACACCAATAGCATTTTCTGTCCAGAAACTGGGAAATCTGGTACTTGAGGTCCCTTCTTTAGTATAAATTCAACCTTTTAGAGCCACACTTCTGCCTAACCTGAGGAATTGAGAAGCGTTTGGCAGTAAAGACATAGTTCAGCAGCAGGCATCTGGCTGTATGGGATGTTAGCTATTTCCAACTCCAATCTCCTGTTCATTGCAATCCAACAATTACCATTTTTAAATACTTTTAGTACAGGTCATAAAAATAGTATTGATGTTTGAAACCTCCCATTATGAATTGCTGCTTGGCATAGGGCATTACAGAAATGGCTGTTTACAGCTCATGGAAATGATGTGGAAAAACTGGGAGCCACTGGAGCACTTCATGTGTTCAGCATAAGGAAATGCTGATGGGGATGTGTAACCTGTTGTCTGGGCTGGTAGTCTGTGGCCTCTTTGGGTGAGAGAAGCACCAAATGCTGGGTCCACTGCTGTGCCTCAGTCACTTTGTTTTTCTGTTGTGCTCAGTTTTGAATGTGTGACTAAGACACAGGGAGCACAAAGAGCTCAGTGAACATCTGATTTGTTTGCTTGCTTTCTTGCTAAGATGATTCTTACTTCTGGATTTTCTAGCTCTGATGCTTACATGGCAGCCCAGGCTCTCCTGGTGAGGGATTTCCGTGGGAGGTTTGAGAAGTACATCATACCATGCTTTGTGGCAAGTGGATGTATTGATGAAAAGAGGGGCTCTGAAAAGCTACACTGCAGGTACTTGGAATCAGACATCTGCAGCTCATGATGGTTCAGAAATATCTGAAGTACTGTGTACTGTACTGTGTACTGTACAGTTCTGGAGCCCCNGAGCAGATGGGCAGGGTCACTTTTTCATTTAGGGAGGAAATTTGTTTTCTGATTTTAATTACTTCTTAGGTCAGTGGTAGAAACTCACAGTTGCAACCTTACATGGGGAAGATTCAGACATGTGGGAAAAAGGAGCCAAAAGAGAAATAATGTGGTGAATTCTAAGCCAGATATAGTCCATCTTTCTGATGAGTCACACAGAGAATAGTCAGGCAGGCAGACTGAGGCAGTGTTTGTAATGGCATCCTGTGATACATGTAGAGTAAGAACAGATTTCTAACAACAGATCTTATTTCTGCATGATCCAAGAGCAAATCTCCTCTCACTGTCTCTCTAGCCCTCACAACACTTTGTACTTGGAGTTGCACTGCCCAGCTGTGGCACCATCTGTCGTGGTCACTTCAGAGAGCAGGAAGAACACTGTTGATTTTGGGGATGTTGCAGTAGGTATGGAAGTTGAATTTCAGTTTTGACTTTCTTCTCTCTAAAGCTATTTTCTTCTGAGCATGGTTTTGCATTTTCTTTTACAAGTCAGTACAGAAATTAGCCCTTTTATAAGTCCTCAGGTGGAAAACTGGGAGCCTGTCTGGCCAGCTGAGGCATGTACAAAAGCACACTTGACCCCCAAACCATGGAATCAGAAGCTCCACAGTGACTGTCCAATTTAGGAAGTATTTTGTTGAGCTTTGGCCAGTGTATGAGCTGTAGAAATAGGATGAAGGTTTGGCCCAGGTAGAAGCACAAGCAAGGAGGAGGAGTGGTGCTGTGTGGGTGAGCAACGTCACTTTTTGATCTGTTTTGGTTCCTGTCAGGCCACATCATGATGAAAGAAATTGCAATAGCAAATATCTCCCTGGAGAAGTTGGAAGTATCCTTGTTTGGAACACACACATTAACCTCCCTTCAGCTTTGGGTTTGTTTGGGTTGGTGTCTGTAGGAGCAACTGTTTGACACTAAAGGTAGGAGGTGGCAGATTTCAGACTTAATACACAACTTTCAGAGTCAGACAGGAGGTGATGTGAAGAATGTATTGGATGAGCCTAGGGGACATCCTGGTTCAACAAATCCAAGTGCTGGGGGCTGCACTTGGGCCACAACAACCCCATGCAGAGCTACAGGCTGGGGTTGGAGTGGCTGGAGAGCAGCCAAACAGAAAGGGATCTGGGGGTGCTGATTGACACCCGCCTAAACATGAGCCAGCAGTGTGCCCAGGTGGCCAAGAAGGCCAATGGCATCCTGGCCTGCATCAGGAATAGTGTGGCCAGCAGGAGCAGGGAGGTCATTCTCCCCCTGTACTCTGCACTGGTTAGGCCACACCTTGAGTCCTGTGTCCAGTTCTGGGCCCCTCAATTTAAGAAGGACATTGAGGTGCTTGAGTGTGTCCAGAGAAGGGCAACGAGGCTGGTGAGAGGCCTCGAGCACAAGCCCTGTGAGGAGAGGCTGAGGGAGCTGGGATTGTTTAGCCTGGAGAAGAGGAGGCTCAGGGGAGACCTTCTTGCTGTCTACAACTACCTGAAGGGTGGTTGTGGCCAGCAGGAGGTTGCTTTCTTCTCTCAGGCAACCAGCACCAGAACAAGAGGACACAGTCTCAAGCTGTGCCAGGGGAAGTTTAGGCTGGAGGTGAGGAGAAAGTTCTTCACTGAGAGAGTCATTCCCCACTGGAATGGGCTGCCCAGGGAGGTGGTGGAGTCACTGTCCCTGGAGGTGTTCAAGGCAGGTTTGGACGTGGCACTTGGTGCCATGGTCTGGTCTTGAGGTCTGTGGTAATGGGTTGGACTTGATGATCTTTGAAGTCTCTTCCAACCTTGCTTATACTGTGATACTGTGAAAGCTAACTCCATTCCACCCTTTTAACTGGGAAGAGCCAAACTTAAGAAGCACTTAAGCACTTTGGGAAGAGTGTAAGGGACTGCTGACAAAAATAAATTCTTGACCATGAGGATGGTGAGACACTGGAACAGATTTCCCAGGGATGTTATGAATTCTCCCTCCCTGGAGGTGTTCAAGACCAGGCTGAATGAGGCCTTGAGCAACCTGGTCTAGTGGAAGGTGTCCCTGTCCATGGCAGGGAGATTGGAACTAAATGGTCTTTAAAGTCCCTTCCAACCCAAACCATTCTGATTCTGTGTCCCAGGTTTTAGGGTGTTAATGATCCATTCTAGACAAAATGTGAAAATGGAGTTACATGGAGATTGTATTAACTGGAAAAAGATCTTGCAGCTATTTAAGTTTTTGTGGGGTAGAAAATAAAACTGGATTACTTGTTTTGTCTAAGTTACTGATCTCAGAATAAGCTTCTAGTTCATACTTCTTCATTCCAAACAATACTTGAAATCTCTTCTTTCTCTTCCACCTTTGTTCATATATGTTTTGTTCCTTGAGTTGCACTATTTTAGCTCAGATTCTCAGTTCTGAATCCAAATGGTCCCTTCCTGCTGGTCAAACCAGTTGGAATGCTTGAGCCAGGGGACAATAAACCTCTTGTCATGTCTTTCTGTCCAGATGAGAGCAAATGGGTGAGTAAGAGATACTACAGTAGTGGGGCAAAAGAGGAGTGGGAGGCTGTGTAAAATACTCACGCTGCTGCCCTGGATGAGGCTGTGTAAGAGTGAGAAACTGTTTCTTGTCCATAGTTCTCCCAACATTGGGGTCTTTGCACTCAATCTAGAAGTTCTGTAGTCCTGGCCTATGTGTGGGAGGAGGGCAGCTGAGGGGAGGGGTGAGAGGTGTTTATCCTTCAGCAAACCAGGCTAACAGGCACCCTCCTGGCAGTTCTTTGACATGCTGGACATCCAGACAGCAAAAAACAACCTGACCCTCAGGATCACTGGTCGTGGGGTGGTGCCATCAACTGTCTGCTCTGTGGAAGGAGTCCTCAATCTGGGATATGTCCTATCTGGGCAGAAGGTGACTTCCACATTCAAGGTAAATCCCTCTATGCTGAACTGAAAAGCACTCCAGCAGGTTTTGTAAGGGGGAAGAAGAGTTCAGTAGTTCCTATGGAGGAGCAAACTGGGCAAAGGAACATGGCTCTAAAAGCAGATCAGGCAGGGCCATTTGGGGCTGTTTCAGTCCAGAGGTGACAGAGCTGTACAGGGAGGATCATCTGAGCTGCTTCTGTCCTGCCTGCAGCCTGCACAAAAGCACAAAGATCCAGTACTTGCTGTAGAAGGGTGTGAAGTCAGAAATGGCTTAGCTTTTACCAGTGCTAGAAGTACTTCCCCTCTTCCTTTATTCTGTCTATTACTGCTGTCACAGCTGAGGTTGCTCTGTGTCCACATAAGCAGAGACAAAGGTACCTGGGGAAATGCAGAATTGGTCCTGCAAAGAGCAGAGAAGGCTCTGCCTTGGTGCAGTCTGTGGGAGCTGAACTAATTCATTTACTCGTGTCCTGCAAGTTTCCACAGACTCAGAAACAGGCCAAGATTTACTACTGGTTTTCTCCTCCTAGATGTTGTCTGTCAATAACCAAACTAGCTGCAAGGTTCTTAAAAGGGGCCTGGTCCTTGTTGTAGGGGCCAGGGATTGACATGGCACATTATGGATGGCAATAATATGTGCTTTCAGTGGCACCTGGGTACACAGTAGTGCAGCAATGCAGCAAAAAAAGAAATCAGCCAGATGACAAACTCCAGGCCTTGCTGGCTTGAGAATCCATTTCCTTAATGGAAATGCTCTTGGTATGAATTCCTGTTGCCAGGTCCAGAACACTTCCACCCTGACCCTGCGATACTCCATGCAACTAGGTTCACTTTCACCAACAAGGGACAGAGATCAGCAGAAGCTCCCAGCCTTTCTTACCTCCTCTTTGCAAAGGACAGAGTCTGTTGGTAACGTTAATTTTCTTTTTTCTCTCTCTTTTGTTAAAGCCTCACAAAGCTAAAGCAGAATTCCTTTGCCCTGTTGGATCTACACAACTGTCAAACCCTGGAGTATCACAGCACTGAACAAAATTGAAGACATCATTTTGTTCCCCCAGTAGGAACTGGACTAATTTATCCAGTATGGGGAGCTGTACATTTATACAGCCTGAGCAAATAGCTGCAAACAAGGAGATACTAACATTTGAATCTAAATAAACCCACACAGTAACTGCCTGTTAAAGATGATATCTAGGGGTGTCCATCTCTGTAAAAACATGCTGGAATATGGGAAGGGTTTGGTGATAATGCTTCAGTTCCTCTAGAGATGAATGCATCAAAATGGGAGATGGATTACTCTGGGATTTCTGACACCCTGTTTTCATGCAAAACCATTTGTCAGGTCTTTATTTGCTGGGCCAACATAAGCTAAATAGGTTTAGAATAGATGAATATATGAAGATCTGTCCTCTTTCTTATTTGTATCCTTGTTTTTATTTACCAGGCACACAGAACTATAGTGGCTTAAGTGTGTTCAGCATCTTTCCAACAGAAGGAGAACTTGTTGCTGGGAAGAGTCAGGATTTTGTTGTCACTTTCAGCCCTGATCATGAAAGTCTGTACTACTCCGACTGGCTCAAGGTTGTACTCTTTGGCAAGGTGAGACCATCAAGATACCTGGATGGTGAAAGTCTAAATATGACCTACAGGGATGTTTTTTAGCATGGGGCTTAGCAGGAGTTTCACAATATGTTATCCAGTGGACAGCTTTTGTAGGCAGAACTGTCATGGTTATTAGATGAACTGAAGTGGCTAAGAGATGGCAGGTCTGGGGCTGAACAACTTCTTTCAAGTTTGAAATACTCAATTACTAATTCATGACTTGAGATTCAGTCCTGTTTTCTGCCCTGCTGCCCACCCTGCCTAGCTGGGAAGTGATGCCATACTGCTGAGCACAGCCTCAAGTGGGTTTTCTGCAAGGAGCCTTTGATGGCAGGGGAGAGTGGAGTGACACCTGCACAGTACAGACTGTAGTTGCACTGAGCACCAGGAAGCTGCTTCTGCAGTTACTCAGCGTGAGGAAGGAGGATTCCATCTGCAGAGCAGCAGTGGAGCTGAGACAGAGCCCAGGTCAGGATGTACAGGCTGGCAGCACAGCGGGTGGCTCTCTGCCCTGTTCCAAGAGCCTGACCAAAAGTTAATGAAGAGCGCCCGCTGATGCCCGCCGCCGGGCACCACAGGCAGAGGGGCGCCCGCTGATGCCCGCCGCCGGGCACCGCAGGCAGAGGGGCGCCCGCTGATGCCCGCCGCCGGGCACCGCAGGCAGAGGGGCGCCCGCTGATGCCCGCCGCCGGGCACCGCAGGCAGAGCAACCAAGTGCTGCTCCTCTCCCTGCAAGGTTTGTAGCTCCAGATTCTCTTTGGAATTTGCAGGTCAGACTGCATTTGAGATAAGCTGAAGGCAAAAGGAGACTGGTGCTGGCTCACAAACTTTAGCCAGCTTTGGAGGCAAATGAGGTTTGCCTCTTTTAGTGGCTTGAGTGTAAATATTGTGTCCAGTCCCCTGCTGAGGCACATTGCCTAGGAATGAAAGGTTGTTTAAAAGAGAAGCACCTGAACAGGCTAGATAGGGGCAGATGCAGGATTCCTGCACTGAAGTACAGGGCAAATGATGTAATAGTTTTGAAGCAGCTGCTGCTGTTGTGTCAGTTCCATCAGTACTTAAGCCATAACCTACATTTGAAGCATTCTTGTCTCACATAGAAAGTGGCCCACGAGATCCAGCTGAAGGGTGCAGCAAGAGATCACCCAATGTTTGTGGAAGGGGGAGTTCCTCTGGATGTGCCTGTGGAGTCCTTGGCTGGAACATTACCTGTGTCATTACAGGAAGCACCAAAAGGAGGTAATGTGCTACCTCACAAGATGCTCAGTGGTGAGGTGTGAGAGGGTTCCTTATCTTTTAAAACAAAGTAAATTCAAGAGAACTTCTTCAGAACCAGGACTAGCCTGTATTCATAACACACAAAATGCAGGAAACTTCCTCTTGGGGAAAGATTTTTATCTTCATTTTAATAGTTATATCCTAATGATGATCTTCTGTCTTTTTCACTTTGCTTGCAAAACCTGATTCTCACCTAATAGCACCAAGTATTAAGATGGCTTTGTTTTCTGCTGCTGCTTGTACTAAACATTCAGAAAACTCTTTCATACATAATAGCTTCTCCTGGGCTCTTCTGATTGCACTGTCACAAAAGAGACACACTTTCAGAGAGCTGAATTTATCCTTCCTTAACTCCTGTGGACAGGACCTGTGTTCAGGGACAGTATATAAGCAACTCTTAGTTCCTGAGCTATAAATAAATCCAAGCACATACCATCCACAGTAGGAATATAGAGTACTGTATGTCATTAATGCTTGTTCCAAACTGAGAGTGGCTCAGTTTTGACTGTCTCAGAGTTTATTTGGTTCATATTTGTTTAGAGCTGCAAGAACCAGTGAAGTCCATTCTCCTGATGATGGAGTACATTGAGGGGGAGAGTTCTCCAGTGCCAGCAGTGACAGAACTGAGAGTTGGAGCTATACAGACAGCTCATTTTGCATCCAAGAAGGTGAAGGAAATCACAAGTTTTTTTGTCAGATGAACAATGAGGATGTACAAATGGCTACTAGTTTTTTCTGTCCAAAATTGTCAGGAAATTCAGAAATACAGTTTCCAGGGTTTCTGATAAATCCACACTATAAAAGCATCAGTGCTGGAAAAGATTCTCAGGGGTGATCTGTGGAGTTAGCATTAGCACCTTAAGTCAGCAACAAAATGAATTTAGCATATTGCTTCCCTAATTCTGGAATAGAGAACCCAACTGCAGGCCTGGTGCTGTTGTTTCAGTAGATTTTGTGACAGCATGACACAGTGAACAAGATGGATACGTGCAGTTCCCAAGGGCAGGAGCCGTTTGGCAGGCTGTAGGCGCACGCGTAGCATCTCGGCAATGCATTGTGTTGGAGGCAGCAGAACTGACCGTGCTGAGGGTGTGCTGTGTATCCGCAGAACGTGGAGTTCAGCCTGGACAACCTGCCGCTGCTGCAGCAGAAGGGCTTCGCTGTGGAGGCAGCCAAGGGGACGGTGGAGCCCGGGCGAGTGAAGCGGATCGGTGTCTCTTGGTTGCCACCTGCTGACTTGGGTGTAAGTGACAGTCCCAGAGCACGGCGCTGCCGCTGGAGGGCTGTGGCAGCTGCTTTCAGCCACTTAGCAGAGCCATTCAGAAGCTGCTGTGGGAGGTGTCTGCAGTAGAGGCTGCTCTGGCAGATAAGGGTGACAGAACACAGGCAGCTCCCCAAGGGAGCAGGCTGGGGTGACGCTGATGGGACAGTAAAAGCCAGGAATGGTGTGAGACGTGGAGGCTTGCAGCCTCTCCAGAGACTTGAGCTCAGGTATCTGTATGGTGAAAAGACCAAGTGTTAGTCCCTCACATTTTAACAGAACTCAGCATAACTTCTCCAGGTCACTGCATCCTGTGGCACCAAAAGGCTATGCTGCTGCTGCTCCTGCTGCTGCTGTCAGCTTTGAGCACACTCAAGTGAGCTTTTTCATGCTCCCTGTGCAAGCAAACCTGCCCACACAGGACAGAGCTTACATGGCTCACTCTGCTCAGTGCTCACCTGCCTTGTGGCTGTGGGCTGTCTTGCCTTCGGTACATTCCTAAAAGTCAGTGGGGCCTCTGTGGTCTTCCACTCTCTGAACCTGTTTTCCTGGCTACTTCTGCCTTCCTGCATTGCAGAACCTAACTGTGAGGTCCAGACATCTCCAAGGGGCTGTGATTGCCCTGCCTGATTCATCTCCTCGGGCATTCACAGAACCTGAAGGAATTTACTCCCCTGCTTTTTGTTGTGAGCTGTGTGTGGGATGGCAGAATGAGTAGCTTGTTCCAAAATTAAAAGATTGCTGCTGTCATGTGCAGAGAGCAGGCAGCAGAGTTCCCAGCGTGACGTATCAGGTTGACATTGTGCCTCTTGGTAACCACTGGTTGTTACACAAGATTTAACACTAACTGATGGCTAACAGGATCCATTTCCTTCCCAACCCTCACTGCAGCATGCTCTGCTGCTGCTGTGCCCAGTTGTCATGGCCGTGATGTGGTGCTGGTATCGGTAGCTCTCTGGAGATAGGAGACTTAGTCATTGCTGCTTTACTTCCTGCAGCAGGAGCGTTGTGTGGAAATAGCAAAGAGTCAGCAGAGTGGGAAGAGGTAACCTACAGCTCTGAGGGGTACATCGTGCAGCTTGGAGGGTAGAACTTGATTAGCTGATCTGGGTTTATGTGTGGGTTTTTTGTAGGCTGATGACCCTCTATTAGTGCCAGCCCTCCTGACATTAAAAGGTGACATTAAGGAATCTTACCGAATCCTCTTCATGGCAAAAGTTGTGTCTGCACGTGCTCCTGCCACCTGAAGGGAGCAAGCCACGTGGAAAGGAAGATGGAGGCTTCATCACTGGGAAGTCACTGGGTCTTGGTTGGAACATGGAGAGACTTGGAAATTGATGCAAATACGTGAGGGGAACAGGGAGGTGGGAAGGAGGGTGGTGGGTGATGTGAAAGATTTCTGCTCCTTTCCCCATAAAATGCTCTCTTAAGTGCTGATGCCAAAAGTTTTGTTTTCAAGCTGACTGTCACAGTGGTCTTGTGGTAGAAGAATGGGTGAAGGGCCCAAGTGGATACCTCTGCTGTTAACAACAGAGGTGGGCATTCCCTCAAGGGGAATATCCTTCTCACATCTGCATGGATGAGTGCCAAACAATGTGCCTTTTTTCCAGTTTCAGCTGCATTTTAATGCATTTGGAAAATCTTTGATTTTTCCCCTCCTAAGACTGCAATAAAGCAGCTTATCCAAGTCTCCTCGAGATCGTTTGGGCAGTCCTTGTTACAATACACTGTGAAATCTCCTTGCCTGTGTGTCAGCAGAGAGGGAACAGTGACTGTGCTGTTCACTGAACCGCTGCATATGGTTAGGCACTTGCCCTAGATCATGACTGTCTGGGAACTTTGTATGTCTACCTTTGCTTTCCTCTGAATTCTGAGAGGAGATTTCTGCCTGGTACTATGGAAGTTAGAGTGCCCTACAGGTTCAGCTTCTGTCAGGAAGCAGCAGCTACTTCAGGGTAAAGTCCAGAGGAACTACAGTATGGAGAATCCAGGGACCAGGCAGTTAGCAGATACCTAGAAGCAAATACCCTTTACGATCCATACACCTCTTTCCTGGATCACAGCAAGGCTGTGGCAAAATTCCCTTGGCACCACTGCAAGGCCATGGGCCCTGTGTAGCTCTTAAAACTGTTTAGAAGCTGCAGTAAGAAAAATAGTAACAGACTGTTTGTAAATATCCCTAAGGTAACATGTCATGCCAGTCACACTGCAGGAAAAAGCAACTGTCACAAGAAATACTTCAGCTTCCCCCTTCCCAGAGGAAGCTTGGACAGCTGAGGAAGAGGGGCTCCTTGTTTGTCCAGGGTCGGTGTGTTTGATCCATGCAGATCTGTCCTCATTTAATAATGAATCAAGTGGCTGTGAAGTTACTTAACTCTTGAACTTAAAGCACTGCAGATGCCACAGCAATCAACAGTCAGGGCTGGGAGGGGGTGGCAGTGCTAGCCAGAGACAGCCCTGCCTCCAGAGGAGAAGCACAGCTGGGGCTTGCTGCTGGAGCTGAGGACAATGAGGTTTGTGTGCTGGTTCTCCTACAGTCCTCACAGCCCTAGAAGGGAGATTAAATAGAGCTACCTAAAATGACAGTGCTGCAAACACTACTGCAGGGTTGGCATTACCTCATGATAGGGTTTCAGAAAGAAGGGCCTAGCACGATGGAGTGGAAGGTTTATTTCAGTTAATCTGGGGGCATTTGCTACGTGAGGATCCTTTGGATTTCACTTTTGGAAACTGGAAAGTAATGGCTAAGAATAAATTAGTCTCCAGACTCACATAACCATATAATGTGCTGAAAAGAAGTGTGAAATGATCTTCTAGGAACCAACATTTCTGTCTGAGCAATCTTCCACCTCATAGAGATCAGGTACTGGGGAAAAAGCATTTGAATGGTTAGAAGTAGTGAAAAATTTTAAGAATACAGGCAAAGAGTGTGATGATGTTGAAAAAACAGAGGCTGTGTCCAAGAATAAGAAGGTGGCTTAGTAAGCAGAAAGGTTTATGTGCAAGGACCAGCTGGATTGGCCAACAATGTTTGCTTGGACACTGACTCTGAAAGACTCCCAAGAACTTTGGGGGGCTCTGGATGTGCCCACTGGGTGTGGAAGTTGGAAGGTCAAGCACACAACATGCTGGTGTATCCAAAGTGACCCTGCTTGCACAGGACAGCTTAAGTCACTGTACTAAACAGCTCCTAAGGTAAGCAAAGGCTGCAACCCATTTTAACCTGCACTCTCTGGGCTTCATCTTCAAAACTCATCTGAACGATTTCAGAGGCTGAAAGTGAGCGTAAGTTGCTCTGGTCACATTTTCTGTGATTAAAGCAAACTGTGCGTTCATTCTCTGCAGGGTGAGTGGGGAGCTGTGATAATAGAACCAGGCTGCTATTTCTGGAGTACTGAAAATAAAGCAAACTATGCTCAGGATAGAGCAGCTGACATTCTGGAAAGCACTTATGGAAATCGGAGTGGGCTTTATTCTTTCATGAGACAAAAGCCTGTTACTTCATCTCGGGCTTCAAAAGTAATCATATTTGATGTCTTGGGGGCATAATGGCTGATCCTGGCAGGATTGGGTTTTCCTTTCTGACTGGAGTGGGTGTGGTGTTCTGGCACACTGAGTTCCAAGTGCCTGGCCCTTGCATAAAGCAGCTCTTGAGCAGGGAGAGAGATGAGATGATGTGAAAAGGAAAACAAATTGTCTGCTATGGGAAAGCAGATCCATTGTGACACCCAACACAGGCATGCAGACCATGGAAGACAAGTGAAACTTAAAAGTGAGGCTGCAAAATGTAGTCCTTGGATGTTCTACTGCTGTTCAGATGTGAATTACTGCATCACCAAGGGACATAAAACAGTGGGATCCTTTCCAGAGCCCAACAACTAATCCTCTGATACATTTGCTGCAGTTTTTGGGCTTAGTTTAGCATTTAAATGAAGTTTACCAGAGTGGAGTAAAAAGCTTTCCTTTCTAGACATCTGACAGAGTTTGTTTCTTTCACTGAGCTGACTGAGGTGGAAAAAGTCAGTGCCCAAACCCTGTGACAGTTGTGTGCTGCTTTGTCACTGGGACTCTTCACTTGCCTAAAGCCTCTTGCTTATGTGTGGATGTTGAGCAAGCAAGCCAAGGGTTCAATAATTAATCTGACTTCTAATTTAATTTAGATTAACCTGGTTACTTTCACTATATATTTAACTGGTGTTGAGCTTCTTTGGAATCCTCACAATGCAAATTTGGAGTGGCCAGAGATTCATATTGTCAGACTATGGAAAAAACTAAGAATTTTGTGGATGCTCTTACCTAAACAATGCTTATGTATAACGTCTACAAAAATAGCTTCTTGATCTTTTTCCAGCACAGGAAACAGAAGATTGGTTGAGATGAGTGACCACTGGGACCAGTTCTGCTGATCTAGACGCACTGGGCTGAACTGGAAATAGTGGTTTTGTAGGTAACTCCTTGAGGGAACAGCTGAGAGCCATTGTGTTCTGCTTGAAGGGCTTAATGCTATTTCCACAGCTACCAGAAGCAGCTCAACACAGCAGCTGGAGCCTTCATGCAAGTTAATCTCTTGAAGAATCTTGATCTGTGTTCAGTATTGTGCTTCCAAAGCAGATTCTCAACAGTCATCACACCTATGCTATTCAAATTACCAGGAGATTCTAACCTGATAGGGTCTACTTCCATAATGTAGGACACCACTAGGGATGGACCCCTTACTGCGAGTATAATAGGGAAGCAGAACCTCAGAAATGTATCTGAGTTTCCCAATAGTGTAAGTTTTCTGCTCCTCCAACTGCACTTCTGACCATTATGCAGACAGAGTTCTGCAGCTGTGACCACTCTTGGGTCATTGCATACAAGCTCTGGTGGATCTAAATGCAAACATACACTTTGTGCCTCTGAGGTCCAGGTGTGATCCTTAAGCTCCACTTAGCTCATTTCTAAACAGAAAGGAAGTGAGATAAGCACTGGTGTCATGCACATCTTATTAATGCATGTTCTGCTTATCCAGTGACTGCAGTCATTGCTTCATGCTTACAAATGCAGCTTTTCCTTAATGAGCAATGGTCCCATGAACTTGAGCAGTCCTGCAGCAAAAGAGTCAGTTTGCCTCATGCCATTACTGAGCCTAGAAACAGTGCTTCTGAGCCTTGTGGAGCAGAAGTGGGACTGTCTTCTGGAGAAGGGTGTGTCTAATTTGGGAATTCCAGCTATTGTGCCCATTGTCGCTCCCAAAGCTGTGATTGCTCACAAAGTGGTGCAGCCTATCCGAGCTTCCTGTAGAAGCCGCCTCTGGAAACCTAAATTCAAATATATCCCTACCCTGTTGTTTCAGAGAAAAACCCACCCCAAATCTTGGTGTTTTGTCCCATTCCTGGAGAAGTTTTTCTATCTGTATCCACACACCCCTCTGAAGATATCAGGGGCCTCAATCGATCTGGAAAATGCCATTCTTTTAGTTGTTTTTTGTGTTAGTGGTTTTGGTGGTGGTGTTTTGGTTTGTGTTGGGGTTTTTTTGTTGTGGTTGGTTTTTTTTGTTGTTGTTTGTTTGTTTTTTGTGGTTTGTTGGGTTTTGGGGTTTGTTGTTGTTGTTTGTTTGTTTTTTAGAAAGGGAGATAACCTGCTTTCCCATGCCTTGAGTTCTAATCTTTTCACACCCAGTTTCTCCTTCCTTTTTCACCTCTTTCAGAATCTCCCCGGCACCGCATAGGTCCGGGTACTGTTCAACAGTGAGCAGCACTGATAGCTAACTTCTCAGAGGAGCGTGGAGCAGCAGACCCAAGCCCTCCAGGGAACGTCTGAAGGCCGAACTGGCCCCGAGCTCCCGGGCACAGAGAGAGCGGCCGTCGCCGGGGGCTGTGCCGGCTGCCGGGCGGGGCCGAGGCGGGGAAACCGGGCTCCTGCCCGCCTCGTCCCGGCCCCGGCAGCTCGTCCCTCGGCTCCCATGTCGGTTTCGCTTCTCGAAGCCCAACCGAGTGCTGGGGCCCGGGGCAGAGGGACCCGGGGCTCGCCCCCGCCGGGCCGCGCCTCTCCTGCCGCCGTTGGACGGCGGCCCCGCTGGCCGGGTCACGGCCCCCCGCGTCACGGCGGGCCGGTATTTATTCCCTGCCTGCCGGGCACGGAGAGTGCAGAGCTGCAGCTGTCGTGGAAGAGGCTCTCGGCTGTGCCCACCGCGCTGTAAGGTGGGCACTGGAGGGGGCCGGGGCCCGGGGCCCGCACAGTCGCCCTAGCAGTGCCGGGCTCTGCCGAGCAGATGCGGCAGCAGCTGGGGCAGGCGCTCCTCTGCTGGCCACCGCCTTATTTCCTATTTTATTTCCCTGTCCTAGGCAGCGCTCCCGGCTTCTGAGAATAACTGCGGGAACCCTGACCAGTGAGTAATGCAAAGCTTTCAAATGTCTCTTTGCCAAGCCAGTCCCCACCGTGGTGGAGGGGCACTGTCAGGTCAGAACGATGACTTACTGACCCACATCCCTCGCTGCCGTGGGTTTTACCTCTAAGATCCTTAGCAGCTTACAGATTTGATCTGGCTGACCTTGGTCTGTAGACTAAGGTGAATGATCTCCCCTTTCAAATTGACCCTGAAGTGTCATCTCGGAAAGTCAGTTTGCAGAGTCTCTTCCCTAACCCTGACCCTGCCACTCCCTACCTACGGCACTGCTGTGGCAGCTGCACTCCTGCCGTGTTACAGAAGCTGTTCTCCTTTTTTGTACTCTTAAGTAGAACTAAGTAAACATTACTTCTTAACAGCTCCAATACAACTAGAAATTTAAAGTTAACCGGAGGAAGTAGACAGTTGTCTTAGGCTGGCCTGTGGTATGGGGTACCTCACCTCAGTTAACTTCAAATAACTCTTTGATTTGTTCTTGAATACTCTGGATTCTCTCCCTGAGCAACAGTCAAGTATCCCTTTGTAAAAACACTTAATTCCAAAGCCAGCTTTTACAGTGGGATTATTTTTGTATTTTTCAACTGGAGTGATCTTACAGCTCTGAAGAACTAAATCTGAAATTAAATCTGCTGGGTTTTTGCTCTCTGCTCTTACTGATTGTCTTCTCTTGTCCACCTCAAAAATCGTGTGAAATTTATTCACTGTCATACATTCACTGTCTGACTGTAGATGTTTAAATAAGTGAATCATCTGCCTTCCTTCACAGATGCCCTCAGAATATGTCTGATTGGACAGGTCTGTGGTATGTCTGGTAAGTTTATTATTAATCTCACTAAGCCAGAACGATTTGAGCATTGTTAGGAACAGCACTAAAGGAATGGAAACAACCTTCTCTTGGGCAGGAGGGAGGAAAGGGTTTCTTCTCAGTTTGATGAAAGCTGCCAGTGGAACATATTACAGAAGGGAGCAGAAGGGGATCAGGTGTCAGGCAGGGTACAGCATTCGTCTTGGGATAGGTCATCTTTCCTTTCCCAGTGCACTGCTGTCCACTGAAGGGCTGTTTGTCCTTCCTAAACAGGAGCTCTGCTGACCACAGAGGCAGCCACGCAGCCTCGACCTGTTGGGGCTGGGCACTGTGTTGCCTAACACGGGGGTTCTCAGATCGTTTATGGGACAGGGGACTGTTAGCTTGCAGGGTCATGTCTTCCCTCTGAAATCTAGCTGCTTGCAAAGCTGTCTGCTGGCTGTTTGAACCACTGAAAGGGGGAAGGTTGTGCTAAGTAGAAGGGCAGTAAGCTTTTGTTAGGAGTGGATTCCTCTCTTGCCTAACGCATGCATTGCAGCTGCCCTAATGTTATAGTTTAGATTCTGCCACTGTAGTAACTTGGATGATAACACACAGTGAGTTCTGAGTTTTGACTGATATTCTTTGCTTTCTTAGAAGGTGCTTATACAGAGCAATGTTTTAAAAAACACATTTACATGAACTATTTTAAGAAGGCTTCTGTAATTAGGCAGCATTGAAATCATGACAGGTAACAAGCTAGTGCTGAGGTTCATGCTGCTGGGATGCCTTGGTGTGGGTGGTTCCTGCCTTCCTCAGAGGGCAGCGGGCTCTGAAGGTATGAGGATGTCCTTGGACACACTAGCATGCAGCATGTGGTGTCAGGAAATAGTGGTTGAATAGTACTGAGGTGATACCCCTCATGCTGGAAGAGTGTTTCACTGCGGAGATCCAGCAAAGCAACATCTTTTCACACACACCGTCGCCTGAAAATGCTTTTATAAAGCAATCATTTGCAGGAAAACCTGTGAAATTTGTGGCAGTTAGAGGCCCTCAGATCCAACCTTTTGACTGAGTGTAGTTTGTGTATATCTGACTCACCATAGCAGAATTCTACTTCTGTTAAAACTAAATAAGGTATTAAAAGAAATGTTTATTTTGGAGTCAGGATTCTTACAAGCAAGTAACTGCCTTCGGTTTGGCAAGGCTAGAATGCTGCCAAGGCCCTTTCTATACATACTTAGGGTGGAATATAATCCTATGGAGAAACGTAGGAGCATGATCTGTCACACAGCAATTCTTGTCAAACTATGAGTGTCATGAGTGTACTGCAACTTTGTCCTTGGACCTCCTTCTTTAGAGGACTTTCAAGCATGTCTCACTACCTCATCTTCTCACGATGTGTCTTAGTGCTCACCTAGCTCCTGAGAAGAGTGAGATGAATGGGGGATGGGAAGGCAGAGTTTCAGCTGAAAGGAGAACCTGAAACACCAGCACCTAACCTAGGTACACTATGAGTTGTTAAATGATAACCTCCATTAAACAATAGCTTGAGATAAAACTATGTTTGAAAGATAAAGTGCAAAGCAGAACTTCTGTGCTCATTTATAAATACAGGTCCTAGACTTAGTGAAGTTTGTCCTTGTGTTTCCCTCCAAGTACATCCCCACTCTTCCTGCTGAAAGTGGAGCCTTTTACACTCTGTCAAAGCTGGAAATACAACCCAAGATAATTCACATGACAGCATCTCTGAGCCAGAAGGTACCAATAGTCAGCAATACTTCAACCTGGAATTGTTTGTGACCCAGCTTTGTAATTCAGGATCCAGAACTAGACCTGGGAGGTTTGGCCTGTCCTTCACCCATTTAGAATGAAAGAATATTCAGCTCTGGACGAAGTAAAATGTAAGCAGTGAAATTGTGTTCTGTTTCCTTCTCTAAGGTTAATCTTGCTGATCTTGTTCCTGCTTCTCTTCTGTGGGATCACAGCAAGCTTCATCAAATTCTGCTGCCGGAAGAAAAGGTTTTCAGTCGAGACCTTCTCAAGGCACCCTTGCGATTTGTCAGTTATTGGCATCGACAGTGACAGCACTGCTCACAGTACAGTGACTTGTAAGCATCCTCTCCCAGCCAACTATTCAGTGGTGCTTTGCTCCTGAGCATGTACCTAGAGCTATATGCCCAGCCCTTGCAACAGTGGGGACTCTGTGGTGTGCTCCCAGAACAACTTTTAGCCCCACAGAGTGAGCAGGAGAGATAAAAGGTGGTCCCTGGGGCTGCACAGTAAGGAGGTGCAGAAGACAAGTGAGATTTAATACTCTAGCAGTTAAAATAAAGCCCGTGGTGGGTTAACCTCTTACGCGTCCTTCACCCTATCTGTTCTTATCTCCATTCCCTCACTTTTTCTTAACCTTTCTGCCCAGCTGTTCCAGGCAAAGTTATCTGTTATATTAGGAATTGTTCACAGCTGTTCATGTACAAGCTCCACTGAAACCACCTGTGTTACAACATCTGTGTCCTGTGTCAGGTATTTCCCAGTCAGTACTGGATGTTGAGTCATTTTTCTCTCCTGACTGCTTTCTTTTGCAGAATGTATAGATTCCATCATAGGTAATTCTGCACTGAAAGTTTTTAGTATATAGTGCATGTGTTCTGACACCACAAAAATGAATCCATAATTTATTGGAAAAAGCAGAATTAGCCATATATGTATATGTATGTATGTATACATACACACACATATATATATATCAGTGTTCCATATTTATTTATTTTTAATTCCTTTTCTTCACAGCATATAGCTCGTGGCAGTACCCTGTAAGTGTCCCTGTTCCTTCCATGTTTGTGGATGTGGATAAGAACACTCTGTCCCCTCCAGCTTACAGTCTCTATGCAGTGGAGTTGCCACCTTCTTATGATGAAGCTGTCCGAATGGGTAAAGAGTACAATGAAGTAGCACAAACAAGCCAGAAACTCAATGACAGCCCTGGAGAGGAGACATCAGGTGGGCAACTCAATGACAGCCCTGGAGAGGAGACATCAGGTGGGCTGGATCCCACCCAGTATTCCCCTGATGCAATCAATAGAGGTCCAGCAGCACAAGTGAATTCAGAGAACTCAGAAGATGCAGCACAAGAACAACCACAGCTCTGACTGCTTTCAGATGGGGAGTAAAGGAAGGCAAAGACTGTAAGAGTTAAGGAAGATGTGAAGAGCTTGGTTTTAGAAACAGATTATGATGCAAAGATGTTTCTGCTCCTGCCCTTGTAATGATCTTTCAGTTGGAAGCAGTTTTCTGTGGCTGCTCTAATCTCCCTGTAAAGCACCTTCAAGGACATGAAACAAAGTAAAAACCTTTTAAAATGCCTGTGGAAGTGGGCCATGAATGCTTGCTCATCCTCTGATTAAAAAGATACATATTCCTTGTGTCCAGCATATAGCAGTAAAAAGGGAATGTGGCCATCTTGGGAACACACATGAAGAGTCAGAACAATACAAACAGCAAGTTGTTGTTCTGGAATAGAAACTTCCCAAACTGGAGTTGAAAGGGGAGTCCCAGCAAGTCATACTGAATAGCCTCTTTAGCTTCTCTTCTTAACTGTCCAGAAAATTGCTGGAGTGCCAATGGCTAGATACTGGCACATGCTTGATGAACTGCAGGGGGATGGCAAACAGGGCCAGGGAAGTGTGTGGAGGGCTTTGTTATGTTTCACAACTACAGGCAAAGAATGAGACAGGAGAAAAGAGACTTTTTGTTGATGGTGCTGATGAGACCTGAAGGGATTGTTTCTGAGGTCCTTTAAACTTCTATTTGCAAGATGAGCTGGCTTGTGGGTGGGATTCTTTTACTACTATTTTTTTTTTTTGTTGGACAACGTAGAAATTCAAACTCAGAGAGACACTTTGAGTATTACCAATGTGCTTTGAGTATTTCAAAGATGCCTTTATACTTTATCTGATCAGATGTCAGGGTCTCAGACAGTACAGAAGACAAAAAAATCAAAGGTTCCTGGCAGGTTTGTCCAGTTCAGTACATTGATGAGCTCAGTAACGTTCAGAGTGATACAAAGCATGCTCTGGCTGTGCCATCTAGAATAAGATAAATACAAAATACCATAGTACAGGCTGGGCAACAGGCCAGAGAAATTAGTTTTTAGGGATGATTCCTTGGGAAGAGCAAGGATAACTGCTGTGCATCACGCTAAAACTGGGAGCTTGGAGGTGAGTCCAGCAGTCTAAGACCAGACCAAAACATGGGCAATGAGAGACCTTTTTAAAATGTCAGCCCTTTCCCTTTATTGCTCCTCCCATAATCAAACAGTGTGAATTCTGTCCACTCCCTACCCGTGATTTTCTTTGAGTCTGCTTTAGTAAGGTAGCTGATTTGGCTGCCTCTAAGAACATGAGCTGTCTCCAGCATGGTTCATTGCTGTGGAATTCTCTCTGGGATAGGAGCAGGAAGAAAGCACAAGCACTAGGTGCTGATAATGGGTGTAAGAGTGTGGAGTGCTGGGTCAGTTATGTGGACTGACCTACTAACAGGAGCATGACTGATGGTCTCCATTGCTGCTGCAGTTGCTTTGGTAGCTGTGAGAAGAGGCTACTTTCTACAAATAGGTAGGTGCTTGTCATTAACAAGCAGTAGAGTGGTGGACACAAAATCTTGCAAGGCTTTCAGAGGACTATTCTCTGACAACTGCTACTGCAAGAACTACCCTGGAAATGAGTACTGATGACTCTGGCAGCCAGCAAGGCTGGGACTGGAATCTGCTACGCGTTCATGATGTGTGAGCTGTTCACGAGTCCAGCTCCCCAGAGGAGCATTGGTTCTATATTTAACTTGTGTATAGCTTACTACAAGGGCTGCAGGGAAAGGCTGGTTTAACAAATCTGCTTCTCTTCTGTCTCTTCCCTGTCACTCTTAATTATACTTCTCTTGTTTTATTCTCTGCCTGCTTTTTCTGTGTCAAGATGGAGATTAGGCATAACCCAATGTAACTCTATGGATGTCTCTAGCTGCAGGAGCATTATCTGCCCAGTCCCGGATGTTTCTAAGCCACAAATCCAGCAGATATATTTTTATTTGTTGAGCTTTTCCCTCAGGATAGTGCTCAAAACCAAAACCTGTGCCTTTCCAAAGACGAAATAGCTGTCGGAGGGAAGTGCCTGAGCGCTCGCTCACTAATAGGGACAAGAATAGAAACACAGACAAATGAAAAAATCGTGACACAAGAGGGCAGTCCTTCACTTCTCCGTGTACTGCCTTGTGTCAGCACGGGGAACAGCTTAGTTCTTCAGAGATTGCTCCGCGGAGCAAGGACTGAGCTTGCTTGAGGAGGATGAAGGAATAATCACAATGGTTTGATTTCCGTTCCTGCTTCTGCTTGCACAATGCTTCTGTCTTGTAAGCTGTCAGCAGTACCTGCTAGACTACCGACCAGACCACAAGGAGACCTGTTTCCATTTCCTTATGGGAGGTGACAGTGCTAGCAGCAAAACCCCAATCAAACCCCTAAATGCCCTCAAACCCTGCATCATTTTATAACTTCCATTGTGCTTTCAAACAGGTAATCTTGGGCTACACAGTCTACTACCAGGTCATATTGAAGCAATTTACGGATCAGATGTTCGGGTTCATATAAAACTCTACACAATCTGTGTGTGATTTACAAGCAGCGTTTCCCTTCACGAAATGCCTTTACCTCTCCCAGGGGGTCTTGCTTCAACTCTTCGGTCCAGGGACAGGAGGTTCTCCCTGAGAATCTCTTGGTGCCAGCTGGAGGTGCTCTTATCCCAGAAACTGTGGAGGTTCAGAAGCAGGATCCCGTCTGCGTTGCCGAAACCTGATGCTGGAAGCAGAAAACTTCTTAGCCAAGAAGTGGTATTTCCACTGATTTAGCACTAAATAGACACCCTTGCTCCCAAAAGTGCAAGGGGGACCCCAAAGTGAAGTTTTTGTGATTATTTATATAGAAGTCACCCCTCCCTAACGCAGTTGTTCCTCCTACCTGTTACATGTTCATGGCATAGGACTCATGGAAGTGTGTGGACACCTGTGCCTGTGCAGACAGCCCAGGGCCCCTCTCACAAGGCCACTCTCTCACAACTGAGACAGTAACTCCCATTCTTATCTGTGTTTAACTTACACACTAACCAAGGGAAAAGCTCAAAACCGGCATGTGCAATAAACTACCTTGTCCTACAGCTTGTAACAATGTCTCTAGATACTCCAAAACAGGGAGTGAGCCCATGGGAAACAAAACCTTGCTTTTGAAATGCGAGGCTGAAACCTTTTTGGAATGTTGAAGTTGAGGGATGTAAGCTCAGAGTAATGAACTAGGCTTAGGGCCTGATTTTTAAGGTGTCAGACTGATGTTTTAGAACTCCCTAGCCAAATCCAAACACGTGGAATGGAGATTAACGCTCTGCCTTAATTCCTGTTGTTCTTTTTCCTTAAAAGCATCTCTCTTGATATTTGTGTTCTGCACACCTCTGTCCGCCTTTCAGTGAGGAATCTGACTTTACATTCCTAGAAGACTTTGTGTTCTTGTTGACACTCTTAATGAGGCTCAAACAGCAAGCAGGGTACTTTCCAAGCTTCCCAACCTAGACTGACCCCGTGTTCCTTTGTGTTTGTTCTAGTGAGTGTGTGGAAGGGAAGGAAAGGATGGAACTATTCTTAAGCTTCCTTGTGTGCATTCTTTGGTGCCTAGTAAGCTACTGCTGGAGTCTTTCTTGCTGTGGGTTATTGAAAGAGTCCTCTACACAGCTCCTGTTTTCATTAAACATTTACAAGCTTCATGTCTTTGAAACTCTACTGCTCTGTCACCGTGCTTGAAATTTGTTAGTGGATTCAGAAATTATTAATTGGCTATGGAGATCGGAAGGAGAGGAGACAGGACATAAATTTGACTGTGATTACAAAGTCCCACTTGCATAAGGAACCAGACTTCAAGAAAAATCAGGTGGGAGGCTTGGTCCCACAGCAGGTTGCATTCAGCTGGATGGAAGATGTATAAATTCTGTTGTATCAGCCCTAGTGGTTTTCACCATCACTAGAGCCACTCAAGTCTGATTGTATCCACACGAGCTTTATGACATCTCTAAGGGAAAAGCCCCTCTCTGTAATTACCCAAAGTGCACTGTTAATTCTGATTAGAATTGTGTGCTCATTTGGCACCATTCACTGTGCAATTCTTCTCTCGTTTATCCAAGATCATCATTTTGCCAGTCACTTTCTGTTGTTATCTGCTGGCTGTGTGAAAAGAGGCTGTGGTGGGGAGATGGGGAGGTGGAGAAGTTGGTGCTTCCATCACTGTCAGCAGCTTGCAGTTCTGTCTCTCTCCTCTCACACACATGCACTCATTGTGAGCACTTCTGCGCAAAATGAAAATGCAGACTTGGAAGTAAATTGCCTCAATAATTCATAGGCTTTATAGCCCCAAGCAAATTATACCTTGGCTCTGTCCTGAAACTCAGGTTGCAAATCCCTTTATAGCCAAGCTCGTTAACAATATAAGTCAAGTGGTACATCTGTAATGGCTTTTATAATCGATGCATTATAATCTTTGGAGAGTATTAAGCGGTAAACCTGCAGCATTCAAGAGTGAAGCATCAACAGGGTCTGGATACAGTAAGAGTCAGAAAAAAAAAAAACACATTTATTTTCCTGCCTTGCAGTTGCCTTTGTCTGCCTTGCTGCCCCTAAATAGCTTGGAAGAATGTTTGATTCCTTTGTCTTCTGACTGCCTTTCAGCTGGATCAGATGCAGGTTTGGAAGGAAAAGGATTCCTGCTGTTGCCAGTACTAATGAGTGGGATACTTAAGACACATGCAAAACCTGCTCAGTTATGGAATAAAATAGCTTTCACAGAATCACCTTCCAGATTCTTGCTCTTAGCTGTCTCCTGGCTCTGATTAGAATTATCTTTACCTGCTAAAGCTGTTTTTGTTCAGGGAGACATTTACTAATTTTGCTGCAAATAGCAGAGGGGTTTTTTTGGGTTTGTTTTTTTGTTTGTTTGTTTGTTTTTTCCTTTACCCACAACTAGAATTCAGACTGTGAGAGAAGCCTTTGAATCATGTTCAGAGCAGACTATGAAAACAAAGCATCATAGGGGAATTGTGCGCTATAAAAATGGAGAAGGCAATAAATGTTTTATGAAATACTACATCCTAAGGTTAAATCCAATGCACAAAAAAAGAAGGAGGAAGAAAAAAAGCTTAGGTGCAAAACCACATCACTAGGAAAACATTTTGTTCTGGTCAGTTAAAGCTTAGAATATAAAATGCCAGAGCTCTTCCTGGGAGGAGGAAGGGGCTGTAGAAATGAGTGCAGGCTTTCAAAGACAGGTCCCATCTTTTTAGAACAGCAAAGCTCGCTCTGGGCACTCACAGAAAGAAGGGAATCAATTTATATTTCAGATCTAGAAGTGCCTGGATTGGCATTCAAGTGCTTAATTTTTATTTTCCCAAGTATCTAATTGAAACAAAACAAAAAGAGCCTGATGTTGAGCTCTTGTGTGTGCATTGTGTTCTCTCTTTCCATGCTAACAGGCATAAGCTGCTCCTCCTTCCCACGAATAAGGAAGTATAGTCCCGAGGTAGAAGTAATGACCTGGGAAACCCATCTCAGCAGCTTGTTCTGCCACAGACTTCCCATATGACACTGGGAAGGTCACTTAGTCTGTGCTGGCTGCTGTTCCTGGTCTGTAAGACAGGGAATGTAGCACTACCTTATCTTGCAAAGAATTTTGAGGATGAATACATTGAGCGTGGGCTGCACTGTCAAAATGAAATAGAGATACACTGTCAGAGCATGATGAACTTTGTGTGGGACAGGAAGCTCAGGAAAAAACCTCCCTGCTCCCTCCCCCTCTTAACAGGGGATAAATCTAGAGAAGATACTTGGACAAAGCAAAGTGTGAGATTTAGAAATGGCCTCTGGACTTCAAGCACTTAATCA
The DNA here is from genome assembly GCA_013399055.1 of Ramphastos sulfuratus. Taxonomy (NCBI): domain Eukaryota; kingdom Metazoa; phylum Chordata; class Aves; order Piciformes; family Ramphastidae; genus Ramphastos; species Ramphastos sulfuratus. The sequence continues at coordinate 240,942 of WBNM01042053.1, forward strand.
GTCATCACTGCACTGTTCCTAACTAGAAGAAGCAGAGGGAAGAGAAATTAAAACATAGGCCCAGGATCAGTGCAAGACGTCTGATGAGATGGGGGTAGGAGTCTTGTGACTTCTTTTGCAAGACTGCTGCCCTGCTGGGGATGAAATGCCCTGAGAGATGCAACTGCAGAGGTAAACACGAAAAAGAATGCTATGTCTTTGCTACTTTGTACAGGCACTTAATTTGTGATTCGATTTTCTCTTGCTGACGCTCAGCCTTTGTTCTGTAATTATAAAAGATTATAATCTTTTGGTTTGGTTCTGAAGTCTCTGCAGTTTGCTGTCCATCCTCTCCACACTTACTGCATCAGCCCAGGCAAGAAGCTTTGTTCAGCTCCATGAGGCAAGAAACGCTACCCTTTCAACCCCTGACAGCACTTGCCAGGGAGCTGCATCTCTTGTGAGAAGGCAATTGTCAGAAAGACACCAGTGTTCTGTGTACATGGGGTCCCTTCAGCTCTTTTTAGAGGCAGTAGAATTGTGATTAGCTAGCTAACGAGGCGGCCATCAAAGTAAAAACAGAAGTAATACGTCTCTTTGGAGAACAGGTCCGTCCTTTGCTCTTTGGCTAAGCTGCCTGCTTCCACGAGATGGCAGGAGTGACCCTAAGCGGCCCTAGTGAATGTTAGGTTTTCAGACGGGGCGCTAGAAGGCAAGAAAAAGTCAATTAAATTTGGTGAGAGGATTATTTGGGGAAAAAATAAAAAAACCAACAAAAAAACCCCCAACGTTACATGCTTTCACTCCTCACTTCAAAATTGCACATACAGAGTAGGTTTTTTCATCTTGATAAAAGGTCCCCCCACACCTGCTGTGAAATACTAAAATTCAACTGACTTGGGCCATATGGGAAATAAAAAAGCACATATTCAGTTAGCTTCAAGGAAAGATCTGTGATAATGGCAAGGGCTCTCCTGCAATCAAGAAACATCTTGGAGTGTGACATACTCCAGCCCTACCACAGATATCCTGCGCAGCTGTACAGGCACCACTTTCAATGTCTTTGCCTGTTTTCCCTTGGTAAACAATAACAGAGTCCCGGAGGTTGGAAGGGACCTTTGGACTAGGTGATGCTGGTGGTGTCCTGCTCACCAGAGTGTCAGCTACAGCAGCTTCCTCAGGGCCCTTTTAATTCTCGCTTTGAATTCTCCAAGGAGAAAGATGCCACTGCCCCTTCTGGGCAACCTGTTCTAGTGTCTGAGGACACTTAAAGGGCTTTTTGAATGTTCGAGTGAAATTTCCTGTAGTTTGGGTCATTCTCAGTGCTTCTCACCCTGCCCATTGAGAAAAGTCTGGTGTCTTATTTACACCTTCCCATCAGGCATTTATACAGTTTGATAAGATCTCTTGATTTGGCTGCTTCTGGAGGCCAGACTCCCATCTTGCTCATTCTCTCTCCATATAACAGATGCTTCTATCCTTTAATCATCAAAATATTTAACCTCATCTTTTGTGCCACTTGTCTAAATCACTCGGTTGTCTTACCTGAACTCTAGTGTGATATTTAGCCTATTTCTACTGAACCTGGGTCTAGGATGAACAGTTGCATAAAGCAGACCATGGGAGATACCATGTGAGCTGGGTACCTAATCATGTTTACCTCCCCATACTGCGCTGGCAGGCTGCAGCTCTGCTTGTGCTACCTATGCAATCTCTTTTTTTATTGCACTATTTAGACTGACATTGCATCATCTCATGCAGTGAGAGCTCCACACGAGCTTGTGATTGCAGCGGTCAGCTCAGTGTGCTGCTGATTTGTGTCCCAACGGCCAGAAAATTGGCAAGATGAAACCAGACAAAGCACAGAAGAGAGACGGGAGATGCATCCACATGAACTGTTTAATCAGAAGTGGATAAAGCTGCTTGAAAGCAGGTAAAATAAATGTGATCTTGCTAGTGCTTTGCACAGTGCTTTTGGGTGGAAGATGCTATATAAATACCCCTCCTGTGGGAGCCTATGCTGTAAAAGTACAGGAAATTGCCTGGATTAAAAAAAGAACATAAGGAATAATGCTCTTCCAGGCCAGAAAAGGAAGAGGTGTTTCCTTTCTCTAGTTTATCTCATTGTCACCAAAAAGAAAAAACATATTTCATCAGAGCATGCCTTTAATCCCATAGGTTCCAATCAAAATGATTGGTTTTTGAAATATTTGCTCCTGTTTTCCTGCATTATTTGCAGCTAAGGATACTGTAAACCCACTGCTCGCTGCTATGCTATACTTATAATAAACAAAAATCAAAGTTTCTGATCAATTCCTACCTCTTTATTCCCTACCATATCCCACTATTCTAGGTACAAATCTTTAAGCTTTAATCCTTTAGTGGATGTGCAAGATGCTAGCTAACACATATTAACACAATTAACTAACAGGAAAAAAAAATCAAGATAAGGATAACTAAGCATCTCTGGGACTAGTTTAACATCTTCATTTATTGAACATAAAGCTGCAAGTGTGTACATGTGTCTAATCAGTTAAGAACTTTATTACATACAGCCCTTCTTCTCGACTCCTCTGTTCATCTGCTTAGACCTAGTCTTTTAAGATGGCCATTTGGTGCCCCTTTCTGTTGTCTCTCAGTTTGTGCACCTACTCATCCATGTACTCATGATTAATCCAGATGCCCAAACTAGCTACTTCACAAGTCTGAAATGATACTCAGAGAAATTAAGCTAAAAAGGAAGGAGTTTCTTATCAGGGAGGAGTTGGGGTGGGAGGTGGAAGAGGCAACTGCTAGATTCAAAAATCAGTCAGAGTGTTCTGTATGAATTTACAGGAAACATGTGAATCTCTGGGTGTGGATGAAGAAGGGTCCTTCTTCAAATCCTGCCTGACTGCAGTTCTAATGATTCATATCTCAAGCTGCAGCTACATTGTCTTGAATTCAGGGAAGGCTCCAGTGTAAAACCTCTGGCACAGGAAGTTCAGCTTCCTCTCCAGATTTCCTTATATGCAGAGTAGCAGGGAATATATTTAGATCTCACCTGTGCTGAGTGAAACCTCTTAGGACTGCAGAGCAGAGGTATATAGCCAATACCTTCACCTGAAGTGCTCAAGACAGGCAGTGCAGAAGACAGTGTCTCTTAATGAAGGGACTTAATCCCCACTACAGCCTGAACTGTTGCGTTTCGTAACCGTACACAAAGCTGCGCCTCATCCCTACAGCAAATATGATCCTGATGGGTGATAGGGGTGAATCTTATTGACATCTAATTGCATTTCACAGTGAGTTAGGCAAAACTCTTACTGATGAGAGTGGAAAATTTAGCCATGATGTGTATTTGACACAACTGCAGAGTCAGAAAAACTACGGAGAACCAGGTCTCGATCAAGCCAACACTGAAGTTGTCACCGATTTTAATGTGCCAATTTCACTCCCTATTTTTTTGTTCAGGCTTCAGTGCCCTCTGCAAACAACTTGCTAGACTCCATGCTAAGGGCCAGGCCAGAGACCTGTGTGCTAGGTCTGCAGAGGCTGGTACTGCTCTGTGGTGTGTATGTGTACATGTTAAGCTCCTCACTAGGAGCACACAGGCAATACAGCCACGTAGTGAAGCCCTGCACACCAGAGATAAACTGAAGCATGGCAATGCACTGATGAAGTTATGATGCTTTCAGTTCTGGAATTTGCCTGTTGAGCTGTCTCTGGGATGTGTGGCTACTAGTGCTCCAGTGTACAGTGCGTATATTTCCTCCAGGAATGCTCTCTTGGTATAACAAAACCAGCATGCTTTATTTGCAGTGTGCATGACTAAGCTGTACCAAGCATAGTTTATTTCATCACCAACCTGCCTCCAGAACAGAACATGTTCTACTGGAGGAAGAACAGCAGCAGCACCTGCTTCAGCACCTTTCACCAGCACAGCCATCCCTATAGCTGCACCATGAAAAAGGGAGAGAGGCCTGAACAGCTCACCGTGTGATCCAGAATGTAGACTGTTCTGAGTGGTTGTACTAGGAAGAGGACAGGCAGAGCTGTAGCTCTTTTAGACCTCTCAGATGGAATCTTTCTGTTCCTAAGATCTCCCCTCGCTCCTTTGACTGCCACACGTATGCTGGCAGCAGCAGGCACACAGAGCTGGCTTTAGCTGGAGCACAGGCACAGCAAGTGCTTTTTTGACAATAAACTAGCGGGGTCCATACAGCTAGAGCAGCACTCTGCCCTTGAATCGCATTTGAGGGCAGCCACCTCAGTGCCAAATACAAGTGCCTGCTTTGGGAAGTGGTGTTTGAAATCCATAGCATGTCACCTGCTTATTCGTAGAAGAAAATGAATCCAAAAAGAATCATTGAGTTTCAGTCACATTCAGATGCTCACAGTAATGGAGATTAATAAATAATAAATAGCAGTGCTGTCAATAACAGATGCCAAAGGGTGATGCTGTAGCTAGATGCCTATCTGCTGACTACAGCATATTAGGAAACCACAATGCTTTTAGCTTTGACTCCAGCATGAAATTTGGCAGTGGAAGGAGGCTGAAAATGTCATTCATCTTTATTTGTCTTACACTTGTTATAAGGATTTAAACCCCAATATGGAATGATGAGGAGATGCAAAGACTGAAATTGACTTATAAAACTAAGTGAAACTCAAAACAGAAACTCATGGTTTAAATACTAAGAAGTACACCCACTTCCTGCATTTCTAATACTACAAGGTGTTGCTGATAGACTTGTTTTTCACAGTTTGTTTTTCCTCTGAGGTGTTCTTCTTTAAATCCCTTGCAAACTGAATTATCTGTAGGTACATTATGACAGCAGCACATAATCCATAGGAGTGAAAAATTAAATAGAAGGTAGAAACATGGAGAAATTAAACAATTTGATTACTTAAAAAAAATATTAAATACAAAGGAAACCAAACTGTTCTTTAATGTACTACCTAGTGATCTAAGCTGTACAAAATACTGCACTAAGTCCACCCATTTGCAGTTGTCACCATATTTGTTGGGGACACTGAATTTCTTTCATTACACTAAATCTTTTCTAGGAGGTTCTAAAGCCTTCAGGAGTTCCTGAATTTAGTGGGGAATTTTATTTACTCACAGGCTAGGGTCCATAATTTCAAAGTAGGCCACATCAACAATTCTGTAGATTGTTTTGCTGCTGTTATATTACCAATGCAAATCCCTGCTGGTACCAGTGTGGTGGAAGTCACAGAAGATACAATGGTCTTTATGTTTTATTGGATTAGAATAATACACATCAGTAATATAACAGCATAACTCAGGCTAAACACACATGGGCAACAGCACAGCTCTAGTGCTAAGCTTCTGTAGGTAAGAAATTTGTCAGCATGTTGCTCACAGTATAATATAAAATCTGATTTCCAGCTGTTACAGTTCTCAAGTAAAAATATCTTTAACCAAGCATCAAAACTCAGCACACTCCAATAAAGAGAATGTATTATCAGTTCTGAAACTAGTTTGTTCAGTTAATTCAAGTTTTTTTTGGAGAACACTGCTTTTTTAAGGGTTTTCCTCACAGTTTTGTGTTTGTTCATGGACACCTGTTACCACTGGGGAAAGCATGTAGTTTATATTACTTTGACTATCTATTTTTTGAATGTGTTCCTTGACCATTCAAAATATCTCAGTCCAAATCTGTTTGTGTTTTAAGGTTCATCAAAATATTTCCCATCAAAATTATTTTTTCAGTAAATATTGTGGCTTGACTAAGCAAAAATATACATGTAGAGTGGCTTGTTTTTTTTCCATTACATGTAATTGTTTTTGTATAAAAGAAGAGTTTTCCTTGCTGTTTATTTACTAAAACATAATTTTTTTCCCCAAAGAGAAACTTGCTACTGGCTCAAACAAACAGACATATCCACATGCAAAACACAGGAGGAGGAATGTAACATTTCTCATCACACATCCCTGCCAATGAATTTTGAATCCTATTTCCAGAGCTCAGGAACAGAATTCAGTAACAGCAGCAACAATTTCATCTCTTGCAATCCAAGAATACTGAAGCACTTTCAAAGTGTTGCTGGATTAAGTTTGGCAACACTATTGTGTATTACTGTGTCCATTTCCCATTGGTGCATATAAAGCAAAGAGTTAAATAATTCATCCAAAATCAGCCTCCACATCTAAGCCAAGAACAAAACTCAAAATACAGAGTTCCACTCTGGAATTCCAAGCCTATCTTCTGAAAGCAGCCATAACCCATTCATTTTGTGCTATATAGGGGAACTATCAACAAGACTGTTCTGCAGGCAGGATAAACTGTAAATGGACTTTTCTTTAAACAAGATAGACAACTAAGATAAACCGTGTAAGGACACCCCTGAGGAGAGCTGGAGAGTTATAGAGATAATAGAACTATGGATAAAAAGGAAACTAAAGTTAGATTTCCTTTAAATGACTACACTCATAAACAATAGTTAGCTCCAAGGAGATGCTAAGAGACAGTATTTGAAATGCAGAGTATGGCAAGGTCTATATTGTATATAAACCAAATACAGCATGTGTCATACTTCCAGTATTGTCAGTGGAATTATTTCTCTAAGAAATAAAAGCCAGCACCTAAAAACACAGAAGTACATTTTATGGATTTCGACACAAGATTTTGTATCAAGTTGGTCTGTGGATGTTAGGGGTAAAGGTGGAATTAAATGAAAAAAAAAAAAAAGCTTCTGCTCTATGAATTAATAAATGAACAGACACTGTGCACCTTCCTTTTTGTCCAGTGCTGAGTAACTGAAACTGCCCAGCTCATGGGAGGCAAGGCAGCCTCCCCTGAACAGCCAATCTGTTCATGACTTTATTTGCTCATGTATTTTTTTATAACCAGCTTAAGCTTTCAAGCATGCACAGTGAAATTCTGGCTGTTAAGAGAGATGAAACTTCTGCATGTAACTTAAAATCTCCCCTGAACTCCTGCAACAGTACTGCTTGGCCTCTGAAAATCAGAGTCTGCTAACTAGGCAACTGCCTCTGTCAGTTCCCTTGCGCAGGGGCTTGAGAGATGTTTCACTTTATGTATGTTTTGTTTTGTTGCTTGGAAACATGAATTTTATAAGCACCTTTTTTCTTTGTTTTTATTTCTCTAACAGGTGCTCACAGGGAAGGGCTGTGCAGAATCGAGATCTTTGCTAGCAAGTGGTTTGAGATTTGGGATGTTTACAATAACACAATCCCAGAGGTCACAAGAAAGTTCTCTTTTTGTACGTTAGAAGACTCACCCCACCCTCTCCTTCAAAGGATGTGAATTTTCAAAGACAGAAGTGGAGACCTTCGCTGCAAGGTCTTTCATTCTTAGCAGAAACTGAACAGCAAGGTAGATAGGAGTCCTGAAGGCTCACACTTTGGTTTTGTTAGCTTAGTGCTTTACAACTCAATTCTGTACAGAAAGTCCTCCCTTCTGCTTCTCCCATGATCTTCATGAATTTCTCATACTAATTCCTTCTGCTTCAGTGAGTAAGGAAGCACAGTACACAGGTCTTTCTCAGAAGCACTGTATCACTCAGCCTGCTCACGTTGTGGTTTAATGTACCATTAGAACCAATTTTCTCTTCTAGGCTTTCTCTGCAGTGCTTTCCTGTCCAAGGCCAGCACAGCAGGGAGTGCACATAACTAAAGCCACACTACGTGGGACCATGACTCCCATGGCTTCTCTCATGACTTCATGCCCAGCTGTGTCATTTAACCATTTTCTACCTTCAGCCCCTAAAGCTCTTTGGACACTTAAGGAGCCTTCATTGTCATGCAGTCTATGAATAACCCCTACACACCTTATATAACATTCACACAGACTTTTCTGGAGCAGCTTCTGAAATAATCATATTAGCATGCAAGTTTTGTTCTCCGAATTCTTTTCTACTGCAAGGACAGAAGTTGGGCTGAATTCAGGTCCCAGCTTTGCTTGATACAGATAAAAGAAGTCTACTAATTGTTCAGACCACCTTTCATCACTGCATTTTGCTCAGTTCCCAGTAGACTTTCCCAAATACTTATTTTGAATTTATTGAATGTACTAACTTCACTACCTATTGTGATTAACGACTGCAAAACTGTATCACAAATAGATTTTGTTTGACTAAACAGAGATTTTCCAAGGGTGGTGGTACAAGTGCCCCTACTCTAAATGTTTTTGCTTTATGAATATAGGATGGTTTTTTTCTGGAATCTGCAGCAGCACTGGAGCTCCCCTTCATCTGAAGCAATGAAACAAGTGAGGCTCTTTGAACATGTAGTGCTGTCATCAGTCACCCCAACACTTCACTAGGACACAAACACACCCCTGTGCCTGAATATTCTACAGAACAGAGCTAGGTAAGCAAATCTGGAAGTATTTCTCACAGGTAGACTTCACTGCAGGTGTAATGTGGCTGACATCATGGAAAGTTTAGCAGCTAGGCTGAATTCTCAATGCAGTTTCTAAACTCAGCATCTCCAGGGTACCAGTTGTTTTTCTGCTAGGTGCTCAGTAAGACAATGATCCTCTTGAGGAAAGGCCCTTTAAATGGGGAAATAGTAGGCTTTAGGCTTTTACTCAAACCACTTAAGGGCAGACCTTGAGTGTGTGCAGTTGGTTGTATCTCTGACTGCAAGGAACACTAGATCCAGGTTCAAGCAACCCTAACAATTCATCTCACTTCTTCCCATAAGCTGCTGGGTTATAGTGGCTACACCACTTCACATTGTTACACATCAGTTTCCTATGTCCACCACAACAGCAGTGATACTTTCTGGCTTTGGAAAATACTTCAAGGTATGCTAAACATAACAATCACACCTAGGAACTAGGCAATATATTTTTAAGGTTGTTGAAGTCAGAGATGCTTATGGCATTCATTTCTAAATGGTCGCAAGGCAATAGGAACAAGTTTTGCTCTGAAAACAAAACTACTTCAGCCAGAAGTTATGAGAAAACAAGACTATGTATGTCCTCCAGCACATGTGGACCAGTTTATACTGCCCCCATGTAGCTTATTTGACCTCTGTCAAGAATGAGAGATACAAGACAGTCACTTACTAGACAAGCTTACTACATTCACAGTAATATATACACATTGATGCACCAGAAGGAAATCTATAGGAAAGCTGTGGCCTCTCACACCTCTCTTCACTTACAGACAGGAATGGATTTTTTTTTTTCAAAGGATTTTGAAGCAACTTGCAAAGTCTCTCAACAATTCTGAATTAACTCTTCTTGAATCCATTTCACAGATAAAATGTTGTAATCCATACCATAAGAAATAAGTTCAATATCATGTTCCAAGACTGCATTAGTTGGAAACTCAGGTATATAGATTTTTGCCCTAAATTACATGGCTCTCAAAACTAGTTCCATCTACCTTAAAATCCTGTCAAATATATTCTCTTCAGACTAAAATGGTTTTGCTAATTTTATGCTTTGTTCTCAGAATTCGCTTAAAATAACTCTTTTGTTCCATAGTAATAGGCAAACTGAAAGGAACTGTGAGAATGCAGAATGTAACTAAGGAGACAGTTACTCCTACTTTTTGCTCTGCCTGGCCTCACTGAGCATTTCTATTCAGTATGCTGTTATTTATTTATTTTATTTAATGAACAGTCTTCATACTCTAGCAAAGGGGGAAATCAAACAAACTCATTTTAAGGTGAAGTTTCTATAGCTTTCAAAGGGTATCACTGGGCATGGCTACTTGGCACATGAGCCACTGGATATGAACTGGAAATATCCAGTTGTACCCTCCAGCTCTGTATTTCTAATTGCCTTACTGCTAAAGACACAGGCATACACTCAAAAAGAAAGTGTTGGGATTCCTGAAGCAGAGCATTAACATAACTTGTCTAGTCCACACACTTGATTGAAGGAGATGTCTGAACAGGACAAACACAGCTCTCTGAGCCACTGACTTGCATCATGTGGCATCCTGCAGATGTGAGGCAAAGTTTTACAGGTCTGATGACCATGACAGTACAGAAATGACAAAGCCATTACATAGGAAGCATTCCAAGACCTCTACTCCTTGAGAGTACTCCTGTTACACAGCACAAGGCCTTTGCAGATGAAAGAAGAAAAATGGCATTTTTGGTTGTGAAGATTCCTAAATCTAGATTTCACAAAGGTTTTAAACTCTCATGGAATTTATATATATGCATGGACACACATGCACTGTAGAATCTAATACTTAAGATGCTTTTAACAACGCCTTTCCTTGCTATTGCAGCTGCAGGATAGGTGTCCATGAGGGAAAACTCGTCTCCATTTGGCCTTCATTTGTACCTGTTGATGGCAGTCACACACATGTCAAGAGTGGAAGCAGAGCCTGGAGGCTGAGAGCTAGAGAGCAGCTTTGGATGTGTGTGCAACTATTGGCTCTGCTGAAGCAGATGCCCTGTTAATTAGGAGCTGGTAAATGTACAGAGCTATGCGTGGTGTAACTGTTCCCCATCTGGAGAAGTCTCACAGTACCACTGAGAGCCATTTTTCATTTTAACAACCAGTTTCTTTGCATTCCACAAAAGGCTTGAAACAATGACTTTTCACAGCCTTGCCACCAGTGTGCTGTGGTGGAGCTGTAACATGGCAGGTTTAAGTGGAGTGGCAGAGCAGCCTGCAAGAACAGGGGCTCTGGTAGGACACCAGGGATGGGAGATCTGACTATTTTTGTCATCACAGTTGAAACAGCTGAAAAAACAAACTAGTGAAACAGCCCTAGGATTCATTTCAATCAGTGTGCTCTCTGTGAAAGGGTTAATATCAGCTGATTGAGAAAAAGGTGCAAGAAATGTTGTAACTTAGAACTATGGAGGAACTTGCTTACAGGGGAGGTTTTCTTCAGTTCTAAACAAAGCTTCAGGAGACATTCTATTTTTGTTTCAGCTGACCTAGTCCTAGCATATGTGGAAGGCCCAGCTTTGAGGACTGTCCTATTTGTGAAATTGTAAGATACATTTCCCACCTATCTCAGGTATTTTAATTTGCTTTGGCTACAGGAGGTACTTCAAAGTGCACTAATGAAAAAAAAACCACCATAAAGATTTGGTTTTGTTAGTTATGTCTATTAGATCTTTGGGTGTTAGCAGATATTTTAATTTTTCTTTTTCCTTCTTATAAACAACCTTTTTGTAATACACAGAAACAAACACACATCAAGAAAGTCTGCTTATTTCTGGTGATTTGCTCTGAATTACTCTTCCACTGAACACTACAGTCAAGGACAGTTTCTGTACCTACCTATTGACATAGAAAATAATGGAGGCTATGAAAACAAAAAAAATGCCCAAACAGTAACTTCATCACATTACTCTAGATAGTATAAAGTCATTGTAATTAAACACTGTGCTGCACATAGTAATGTGTGCCTCTTCTGAAGGAGCTTAAAACACAGCAAAACTGATTTGCCCAGTGAGATTTATAGAACAAGAAAAAAATCCGCACCCACCCCACCTGAAAGAACCCTCCACCCTGTAAACACCCCTTTATAGTCTTCATAATCCCTCACCATACCAGTAGTATAACTATATAGCAATCAACTTCTTCGCTGAAGAATAAGATATAATTAAGTCACTGGATCAGAAAGAGGAACATCAGTTGTATTTTTACAAAAGAATAGGTGTGGTGCAAAGCTTGTGTGTGTATGAGGCTACACTCAGCATGTAGAAACACATTTGGCTGGTGCAGCTTCTTTACCCCAGTCCTGTGGATCTAAAGAGGTGGCAGAGCACAGATATGTGGACAGAAATTCCTTTTAGCTCTCATCAAACAGAGAATGCATAAATATTAGAATGCAAACAAAAATAGGAGATTCCTAGGAAGGGATAAGATCTGAACGTGTACTTTATTAAAACAACAAAGCCTTGAGGTACTGTGTCTCACTGCTCAAAGCATGTAAGAGAATGATAAGGAGTAAGTATCTACCTTGACCTTAGCAAGTGCTTTGACACTGTCTCCCATGACACCCACTAGTAAGCAAGCTCAGGAAATGTGAGATGGAAGAGCAGACAGTGAGGTGGATTAGGAACTGGTTACAAGAGAGTACAAACAGTGGTGATCAATGATGCCAAGTCCAGCTGGAGAGCTGTAACTAGTGGAGTCCCACAGGGATCAGTGCTGGGTCCAGTGCTGTTCAACATCTTCATCAATTACATTGATGAGGGGGCAGACAGACAGACAGAGTCTGCTCAGCAGGTTAGCTGATGACACCAAACTGGGAGGCTTGGCTAATACAGCTGAAGGCTGTGAGGCCATCCAGAGAGACTTGGACAGACTGAGAGCTAGACACAGAGGAACCAAATGAGGTTCAACAAGGACAAGTGCAGAGTCCTGCACCTGGAGAGGAATAATAAACTGCACCAGTATGGGTTGGGAGGTGATCTGCTGGAGAGCAGCCCTGTGGAGAGGGACCTNTGAGGAGGCATGTGCAATGGGAACAACCAAGCATTAGTTTCTTGTGATATAGTTACTTCACACAACAATTCTTCTTATCCAATAACAACATCTTGATGCCACAATTCTCTTGAAGAAACAAAATGGGCTTTGGTGTTTGTTATGAACCTCAGAATGTCATTTTTGCTCATTACACAGATTTCTGCTGTATGAGCCAGTGTTAGCTGAAAATCTTCCATAACATCTTGGAAGACTCATGGATTTTCCTTAGCAAAACAAGGCTTTTTCTTTATTATTATTTTTTTTTAACCTTTTATGCATCATACTTCCCCCCCCCCCCA
>WBNM01042053.1:253689-309322 GCA_013399055.1 Ramphastos sulfuratus
CCAGAAGGTGGTGTATCCCCAAAAGGGCATTTTAATCCTCTGCTATGCATAAAAGCAATCTCTACCTAAAAAAAAAAAGAAAAAAAATAAACCAACCAATCCCACATCTTGCCTCCTACAAATCTCCCTGCGACTCTTTGACTTAAATATTGCAGCAAAGTGTGTAGCTGCTTTTGAAATCTCTAGAAAACTTTGCAAATCCCTATTAAACTCATGGTGTTTTCTCAGCACTTACATTTAACCAATATTTTGCAGACAGGAATGTAAGGCAAATCTTTAGCTTAAATCTAACATCAGCAACCTGTGGGATCACACAGGTTGTGGAACAAAGTATTTTCTCATGCTTACTGAACAGAATATAAGCAATTTAGGGCTGTAATTCATGAATCCTGTATCCTCAATTCAGTAAACTTCTTGTTATTTGGGCAAAGAATTAAAGCTTTAGGGTGGCATGCAGGTTATTTTAAACCAAATATTTGATTATTGTAAAACCAAGGCTTAACCACACCAGCTTCTAATAATTATTCATAACAGACAACCTGAATAATAGACAACCCACTGAATAACAGCCAACCCACTTTCCTGGAGCTTAATTGGCAAACCTAGTTTTCTCTTACTAATTACAGGTAGCCACACCTATCTTTCCCAGAAAGCATGATGGTTAAGAGTCTGCTTTCAATGCTGGAGAAGCAAGCAACTATTGATCCTCTATCCTTTCCCCCCCCCCCCTTTTTTTTTGGCCAGGTTTATTTTATTATTATTTTTATTAAACCCATTCTTTCTAGATAGGTTTTTGTGTACTTATTTTTTATTGTGTACTTACTTGGGCAGCAAGGCAATCTCACTTCTAAGAAAGGATAAACTAGCAAAGGGGGAAAAAAGCACCCAGATTTTCACTGTTGGTAGGGAAAAAAAAGTGATGCAACACTGTGTACGTACTTACTGTCCATTCTTAAGTGAACACGTTTCAATATGAGCGTTGCTGTGAAATGATTCTATCTCGGTAACATCTGTCCTGCCTGGGAGGCCCAGGCTGTAAAACAGAAATTGCCTTTTGCTTTTGTTTCCTCCCTTATGCTTCTCTTTGTTTTGCTCTTTCCATGCAGTGCTTTTCAGAGCAGTGAGCATGTTCTCATCCTGTAAGAACATACAGAAGTGGTTCTGGAAACTTTGGCTGTGCAAAGGACTCTCGTGAGGTAACAGACACTTCAGTCCTAAGTCTACTCGGCTGTCACTCGGCTTCCTGAGGGAAAGACGGCAATATGAAGGTATTGTCTGCTTGCTAGTCCTCTCAGAGAAGCATTTCAGGACCTCTAGCCTCCCCCTCAGCAGTCCAGACTTCTTACGTGGCCTCCCTCGGTTGGATCCTCTCCCGCAGGCCCTGCTCTCTCTGGAGGATTCTCCATTTAAATACCGCCACGTGTGTGGGGGTTCTGTGCTCAGGCCTTTCTCTTTTGTTCACGCCAGGCTCTTACACGAACGTGCGGCGGGGCAGAAGCAAACCCTGCCCCATAGCCGCTCCCCGGCACGGCCTTTGTTGGCGCTTGGGGCGGACGCGCCTGGGCGCGCTCCCGTTCCCGACCCAGTCCGCGGTGGGCGGGAGACGGGCGGCGGCGCGCGCGCGCGGCCCCTGCCCNGGAGCCGAGCCGGGGTTTCCTGGCCGGGCAGCACGGGCGGGGCGGAGGAGGGGGGGAAGGTTAACCGCGCCCAGGCTCTCGCTTCCCGATGGCTGCGGGGAGCTGAGCGGGCACCCAGCGCGCAAGGAGGAGTCGAGACCCAGCGACACCCCCCTCCCCCGCGGCTCTCTCCTTCCGACTCGGCTCCCCGGCCGGCGCTGCTGCCTCCCCGGGACCCGCCGGCCAGAGCGCGGGCGGCTCCCCTTCTCCTCCGTCCCCTCCTCCTTCTCCTCCGCCCCCCTTTCCCCTCCCCAGGCCGGCGGGACGCGGGCAGGAGCCGCGGGCGACGGACGTACCGGCCCGGTTAATGAGCAGCGGCCGGAAGGGCAGGTAATCGTCTGAGGGAAGAGAAGGCGACGGGAGGGGGTGGGGGGGGGTCCTGGGAAAAAAAAACCTTTGTCGCCCTCCTGCGCCTTCCCGCCGCCGCTCGCCTCGCCTAGCCCCCGGCTCCGTCCCGGCCCCACCCTGAGGCCATCTTCCCGCCGGCGGCGGCCCCAGCTCCCCCCTCATCCCCGGTTCCTTCTTCCTTTGCGCGGCTGCGCCCGTCCCCCGCTCCCCTCCCCCGCTCTTCCTTCTCTCTGCCGCACTTCTCCTTTCCCTTCGGCCTCCCCCTTCCGCGTCTCCCTCGGTTCTCGCGTCGCCTGGGCACCGGGTTGGGCCACCCTTGCGCTCCCCCTCGCTTCCCGCCACGGCGGTGCCCTCCTGCTCGCCCACCCGTTCTTCACGGCCCCCGCAGGACAGAAGGGCGGCGAATGGTTTGTCCACCTCTTAGCATGGCGGGGTTGGAAATAGCCCCCCTCCCCCGCGCCTCCCCACCTCCTCGGTGCTCCAGCTTCCCCTAAAAAAGAAGAGTGTTTGTAGCTGGAGGAGGAGGAGAAAAAGGTGGGGGTGGGACTGATTCTCTCTTGAAGACTCTAAGGCGAAAAGGGAGGAGACCTTGGATCTTGCGGGGTTCCATTTTTAATTATAATTACGCTGTAGTGGTCTCTGTTAGGTGGTTTGAGGTGTTTTCTTCTACGCGTTGAGATACCAAAAGCGAGTTTCCCGAGCGATCCAGTCGGCAGAGGGAATATTTGGCGAGAGATTCAAGGAGGGGGAAAAAAAAAAAAAAAAAGCTATGGTGTGTCTGCTGTAATGGTGGAAAACTGATTAAGAGGAGACGGGGGTGAGACAAACAGGGTAAGACTGCTGCCAGCAGCCCCCAATCCAGTGGAGGGCTCGCAGGGTGGGTTCATGCTGTGTATCCTGGGGGAGGGAGGGGTAGAGAAGGTTTTGTTCTCTTTAAATTCATACCCGAGGATGGATTTAAGCCGCATATTTGTTGTTCCCCAGTGTATTACGGTGCTGCATATTTCTGTGTGCCCGTAGCAGCAGTAACGAAGATCATGGAGGGTGTTTGCTACAATAGAAAAATGGAGTTTTCTCCTCGGAAGTGTTAACAATATTGCTTCAGTTCCCAGCTGCTTATTGAAAGGATTTCGGTATTGCTTTTGTGCCTTTTTTTTTTATCTGTGCGAGAGATATTGAAGGGGTAGGATTTTTAATTCTGCAGCTTCGGAGGAAAAGAAGAGGTGTGGAGCCTTGTACGTAAATATGAAAGAAACGAGACGTTTTATTAAAAAAAAAAAAAAAATCCTGTCCAGAAGAAAATCAGAATGATATAGAGGTTGTTGCAAGACATCAATTTATCATTTCTGAAATGAACTGAAATTTTAACGAATGTGGTATTTCATCATTCTCCAACAAAGTCATGGTTGGGACTTGTTTGGAAGAAGGCATCCTTTCGAGGATGCCGACTGCCACGTTATTATGTATTGTCTGCACAGCAGAAAATAGGAGGAAAGGGCTGTAAATGGGAGGCTTAAGTGGTTATTGAAACAGCTTTTCAGACTAGCTGGCTGAACTTGGGAGAGGAGATGTGAGACTGAAAAAAAAATGAAACGTTTGGTGCTGTAAAATATCTGCAGCTAACCGCGAGAGATCTAGCCTGTATTTCAAGCTGTTCTGCTAGGCACAGGGATGTGAATCAGGACAAAACGCTGTCGAGGTGTATGTGAAATACATGTGAGAAAAGGAAGATGATGGGTTAATCTCTCAAGTCCCTAAATGTAATATATCGGAGTTTATTTTTTTTTTTCTTTCTCTTGTGTGCTTGAGAAGAAGAGAAAGAAGGGGGTGATAATAGTGTAGTTGTTTTGGTGGCTGCAGATTAGCCAGGGTGTGTGTTTGATTTTCTTTTTGCTGTGAATGAATGGATCTTTCTGTGCCTGGGCCCAATAGCTGCAACAAGATGGCGTTTGCAGCAAGGCAGCTCTCATTTTTCAACTCCTCCTCACCACAGCTTTGCCAAACTAGATCTTATTTCGTAATTGTATTTTAGATTTACTTTCTCATTCTCTTTGCTTTCTTCTTTTTTTGGGATATGGGGTAGGAGGAGCATTTGGAAGATCGTTAGGAGAAATCTGTGGTGGTTTTTTTTTTCTCTTTTTTTTTTTTTTTTTTGCGAGCTTCTCCAGATAGGAACTAGGTGGGAGGAGTAAATAGTTTTATTGAAATGTTCACACAGGCTCTTCCTGGATAAAGGAGTGACATGATTTTCTTTTTTACCTTGCAGTGCCTGCTTAAAAGCATCAAAATGTTCTTGGCTCTTATTAAGCCTGTTGCTGAAAAACGGTATTTTAAGCCTAGGGCACAGGTATACAAAGACTGCTGGGGCTGCGTGCTGTTGCTGGTTCTCTGCTAGCCAGGTAATCGTCAGCCCCTGTGCAGACAGTTACCTTTCTGTAATACAGAAGAGTCTCCCCTCTGCTTCAGAATGCCAGCAATTTGTGGAGCCTTCTAAATCTGCTTTTCACCCGGAATCGTTGTCATGCTCTAGGTAACTGTTCTTGTTATGGGAAAGAATAAGAAAGATTTTGGGGATGTTAAAACAATGCTGTGGCTTTGAAGTATTGCCTTTTAAAATGACGTCACCAGTTCCTAAAGCATTTACCTGTGTTTTTTGGGCTCTTTTAAGAAAAATGGACTCTCAGCTTGTAATTTTTCATGCCATTTCACTGTAGTGCCAGGCTTCTTAACTTGGGTAGCCTAAATAAAATAGCTTGGTTAATATTTGATATACTGGACTCGGGATTAATATAATACACTTCTCAGCAATAAAAATAAGAAATGGTTGTTATGTGTCCTGTATTCAAATGACCTCCAAACCTTTGGTAGTACCAACCTTTGTAGTACTGTTTATCTATGACTTAATGTATAATCAGTTGTTTGTTAGTTTATTGCAGTAGCCCAGCTGTACTTCATAAAGAAGGAAGCTGGGAAGCAGAAGAGCTCATTTGCAGTTGAGGCTTGTGGTATTGTGGGGTTTAAAAAAAAAATTCAAGGCCAAAAAAGAAAGAAAGCTGGAATTAGCTGAATGCACTTTAAGCCTCTAAAACGTCAAGGATAATTTTGCTATCAGGAATACTTGTCTAATAAGCTATTAGTTCCATTTGATGGTGCTTTTAATGTGCTGTTGAACTTAAAACTAGTTGTGCAGGTTTTTTTAGTACTACTGCTTTGGCCTTTCAGTACAGGATCAGGCAAGAGCAGAGTGGAGTAGGACTCTGTCTTGAGTAAGATAAATTGCATTTATCCTTTTTTAGTCCTTGCAGCTGCCAGGTCAGTATGTAGCAAACATCCTGCTGTGAAATCTTCAGCAATGTGTAAAATTAGAATTCCATGATAAATTTTAGCAGATTTTAAATCATCTCCTTGTCTTGTGGAAATCTGAAAATGTGGAGTTTAGACTTAATGAGAATTTTTCTTGTTTGGGTAACCAATGAGGTTGTGTATAAATAGAGTGTGTAAAATTGTGTGGCATGATTTTTAGTACGGTCCAAGAGCAAACACTCAATGGCTATTACAAATTGTAAAGCTAGTATAATTAAACTAATAGAATAAGAAAATACTTCAATTAATTGCTTTCAGAAATCCTTTAGTTACAGCAGAAATACAGATCTTTTGTGTTTGTAGGATGCCTTTTTCTGAAATGAAGCAAGATGATGTTGGCTGCAGTGTGTAATAACTTCCTGGTGCTTTGGAGGCTTCGATTTGCTCATGTGGAAAACGACTACAACTGTTTCTTCTTACATACTTAGGATTTCTCAATCGTGTGAAACAAGATGCCAGTTCAGATGAAGCTTGTGTTGCTTTTGCAGGCTTTTATGCTGTAGCTGGGAATGTTAAGGAAGTGTTACATTCAGCTGGTTTTGTAGTTACTGCAATAAAAAATGGGAGTTGCTTGCTCTCAGTGAGACCAGTAGATTTCTCTTCTGTGTCGGGCTCAGCTGATGTTCTAGTCGCTGAATTGGATTAAATTCTTACTGTCCATGGATTTTGGCTCTCAGCATTAGTGGATTGGTAATTGATATTCTCAATTTTCATATCCAGTTTTAGCCATATGGCACACCGTATTGTTGCAAGATTTGCATTTAGTGCTAGGTCCTTACTAGCAAGTTGAAATGAGAAATCCTGCATTCAAGTGGTGGAATTGTGTTAGGTGAGTCGTCTTTGCAGTCTCCGATGCCTACATTCGTGCCAGTATTTTTGGTATGTATTATTTTACAGTACTTTACTGTTATGTTGAAGGTGGGATAAAAAACTCTATAACCTTGAAAGCAAGCAGCTTGTGTTAATGAAACGTTCCTTAAGCACATGATTGAAGATAAAGGGGACTACTTTTTTTTAAAGGGAGTCTTGATTGCTTGACTCAAAATGAAAAGAATACATATTCCATTCAAAATGTTTTTTTTTCTCCCCACTGATAATGTTAGAAGTAGTGTTAACTGAGATGGTGATGGAAAACAAAAATCCCCCCAAGCCCCTCTGTTTCTATTTAACATAGTATCTCAATGTATTATTTCTTCCCAGGGTGTCTAGCGTGCTGCGGATTTTGTGTGCATGGATTTGTTTTTCACCAAACAGAAAATGTATGCAGAATCCATAGATGCTTGAGCCAACTGGTAGTTCAGCTGAACTTTAAGAGGTTTTTAAAACGTTTGAGCTGGCCATGAGTGGTACCTTTACTTTAGATGCCAAAATACTGAATTTAAATTGCTGTGGAAGGCTTCCTAGTACAGAACTATGGACACTTCAAAATAAGTTTTGAAGTGGAATGCTGCATTTTTATTAAAGCATTAGAAGAATTCTAAGTAGAGAAAAAGGAGCTGGTTAGCCTAGGAATAAAAATACACATTTAAAAGTATTTTTGGGAACGTAACCATCAGATGTTCTTGGCCTGTTTTTTTTTTTTTTTAACAGCTGACCTTCTAAAACGTGTTCTTCACAATTAGTATCTTGTAAGACTTTTAATTTGTATTAAGAGTTTATTCCATTTGTTAGAGCCACAGAGAATGTGTTAGGATTTGTTAGTCTGCTGAAATAAATTAAATATATCTGTTTTTCTAGAAGACTGCATCTGGAACCTTAAGTGTACTAGGCACAGGGAGTGATGTTTGCCTTGCCCAGTACCTTCTTAGATGTCCAGGATTATTCTTTCTTTAACCTAGCTAGACAGGCATGACATGACAATGACATGACAATATTCATATGTGCCAGCTGGAAACACCTAAGATACAGTGTTGCTTGCTTGTGTATCTTACTCTCAGTGCTATTGGGGATGCTGTAACTGGATGTCTATGTGGTCATTTGCATGAAGTAATATTTTGGGAGACATCATGGAAATGTAATTTGTAGGGAGACTTGAGAATCCTTCCTTTGGTTTTTCAGCGCTGGCTTGTATGCTCAATTGTTTGGTTCTCTGAAGTTTAATGTAGCAGAAAATAAGGATCTCATACAAAATGTTACCCAGTCAACCTGGTTATTGATATTTTAGTTCACTGGGGGCAAGGCTGTGACAAGATACAGGAATCAATGCTTGAGAACCCAGTTACAAAGCAAATAGTTCAGTTGTTCAGATGTTTTAAGCCCTGTTGAAATCCAATACCAATAACTGTAGCAGGCTTAAAATAAGAATGCATGAGAAGATGTTGCAGATGTTCACAGAGCCTGGCTTTGGATTACTGACTGGGTTACCCTCTGTCAGCTGTTCCATGGTAGTTATCCATGCCTGCATTCTAGGACAGATGCAAGGTTATTCAAATAAGCATAGCCCTTTTCATGGGGAACCAAATTCATCCCAGTGTATCAAACTCCATGGAAGCTTAAAGAATGCATGTAGAAGACTCTTGTGGGTCAGCTAATGTTGGCAATTTGCTCATGAGTCGGACCCCATTTTGGCTCATGGGCAAGCAAAATTCATTGGCTGACAACAGGATCTCAGAGATTTTTTTTTTTTTTTCAATGTGATTGAATGCTTGGGTAGAATTGTTTTAAAATTATTTTCTGTAAATATTTTTGTCTGAGGAATTGTTCAAAACAAGGGGGATTGTCCTTTGCCACAGGCTTAGGAAGAGAAGAGCTACAGTTTTATGTAGCAGGACTAAAGAGTTAAAATTTGATCTTCCTGTGCTGTCTCTGTTCTGGAATCCTAATAATGGCTAAGTGAAAATGAGGCTGAGGACCCGAAGAAGGTGATCTGAGGGAAACTGAAGGAGGCAAGATAGAAGGTGGCTCTGTAATTGACCGTGGTAAAGATAGACTGAATCTTTAAATTATTTTCAGAGATAGTATGTAGGACTTGATGAGGGGAAAAACTAATAGCAGGTAATGCAGGAAAAGGGCAGTGATTAAAAATCTAGTTGCTATTTTAATGTGGAATGTGGTTCATTTCTGTAAGTAGTTTGCATGAAGCTGCTTCTATATGTTATGAGTTAATTGACTTGTAGATAGCTAAATATTTTCTGTGTTTTCCTGCACTGATCTGAAGAAAGTTTGCCTGAAATGTCTTGCCAGTTATATTTATCATGTTTCTCTCAGATGAGAATATTTTTGATGTCTTCTTGAAAACTGTAGTACTGCTTGCCAGCACTCCCAAAAAAGGAAAATATTAATTATCTGTAATTAGATGGATTAGATAATTTTTTGTAGCTTTATGTAATGCAGTCCTATATTGAAAACCATGTAAAGACCTTTTTGTCACTATTTTCAGCTTTCTGTTCCCCCTCTTCCTAGCCAAGGGGCAAGGGATGTGAGTAAAACCAAAATACTTCTCTGGTATACCAAAGTAATTGTGAATATTTTCCCAGTTCAGGTATCAGTTATGGTTTTGATCATCCTTATTAAAAAATTAAACTGTTTTGGTGACTGACTAAGAAGTTTTGTGAGGCTTTCTATATGACTTTCCAAAAGGCAAACACCTACCAAGTTGCTATTGCTGACAGGAATGCAGTGGCTTACATCTGTGGTTTGTTCTTTTGGGTTTAGATACAACAGCTGATGCCAGTTATCTTCTTTATTTGCAAGAAATATTAAGCTTCTATTTAACTACTGCAGGTGAGCTGTGAATTCTATACATCTTTCTTTTTTTTTTTTACTGCTTTTGTGACCTATTTTGGGCTAGATTTAGGAAACCATCTTAAAATTGTTCAGTACCACGTGCTTTGTGTTTCTGCTGGCATTTTATGATTTACTGAAATCTGTCCAGAAATAGAGGTTATCTAAAGTTATTTACAAACCCATGTAGTTAGTTACAAGCTGAGTGTTTTGTTTCATTTTTGTGGAAGGTTAGGGGGGAAAAAATGCCAACACTGCTCTGGGATCAGAGTTCTTAATTGTGCATTTTAAAGATGCAATTTTAACTTCTGTGGAAAGTGGAATGTGTGCCTGGTATTAATGGTGGGTGCTTTGCCATCAGGACTTTCTCCCTGGGACATTTGTGGTAACACAGGGTATATTTTAGTGGACTGCTTTTGCTGTGGGTTGCTGAGCAGGCTGCTGAGCTCACCCGTGTTTTTGGAGATGATGTGGTATGCTTGTGTCTGTTAAATGCCTGTATCCAGATGTGCCTTGCAAGCTACTGCCTGAGCTGTTGCTGTAGGTGGTGGGGAATGTGTCTGTCTCCTGGAATTGAATAACTTGAACTGCCCTGGTGTACTCTCTTGTAAAGTTGCAACCCTTTGTATTTGGTCCAACCGTTTGAGTGATTTACTGAAACAGTTGAGGAGTAGGAAGGTGAGTCAAAGCTCCAAGGTTAAATGTGTACAGAAGATGGTTTGAATGTGCCTTTTTTGTTGCTGCGCGGGGATCTTAAAAGTCAGCAGTTAGCTATCTTCATTAGTGAAGTTTGTAAGGCTAGTCAGTACTCACTTCATAAACAGGACTGACCAGAGGTCCCCAAACTTACTTCTTAGTTTGCTGTGTGCAGTGCTGGTATTATCTAAAAAGATCTTTGTGGTGCAAACTAGTGCAGTTAAGTCTGGTTTTGCCATATAAAGTTCTGTTACATTTAAGTTCATTGAAGCTGTTGAGCTGATGCATCTTGATTAACACCAAGTGGTTCAAGGTATGTATTGAGATTCCAACAGTGCTATCTATGTTCAAAACGAAAAAAGGAAGTTGTTTCAGTCTATAAAATACCATGAGGTACAATTACATAATGCAGAACTTTGTATATCTTTTGTTTCCCTGTAAACAGTGCTCAACAAAGCAGGTCTATACATGCTTCAAGATGCTGAGAAAAAAAAAATCTCTTTATGATACTCTTGGATTTTTTACTTGTTAGTTCTCCAAAGTATTTTCTTCAGCTAGCCTGACAGATGTGTTTGGAGGGTGCTGTGGTAATTTTTTTTCCTCCTGTTTGTCTAGAAAAACAAAGCAGATGTGATAGTCTGCTGAAACCTTTGGTACTCAAAATAAGACTGCTGTACTAATTAAAGAGCTCTCTTTGTTGGAATATATGTTTGATATTCCTGTTGCACATTCTTTGTGAGGTGGTAGAGCACTGAAGATACACAGCTGTCTAACAAAGGTAGTGTCTGTACAAAGATCAAGAATGGTTTACTTGATGCTTATGGCAATTAATTGTGCTTCAGGTTACCAAGGCCTGGATTTCCCTACAGGTTGTTAGATGCTGTCTGGCTAGTGCCTGAAAACCTTCTGTAGCACTTAACAGGTAATATTTTGGTTAGAAGATTGTGTAATACTTAAATAATACTGGATGGGAACAATTTAACAGATCCTTATATCTTGACATGGTACCATATCTTAAAAGGATGCCTGAAATGTTAGGGAAGTTTTTCATGTATGAAACCCCAAATTTGTCATAGAAACTTTGGGCAGTGAAGTCCAAGTGGTTAGTTCAGCTTATTTTCTTCCTTTATTCTTCTGCCTGTAGATGTTAGGTGAAGCTTCAGAATTTCAGGAAATGGTTATGGTTTGTCCTACAAAATGGTTCACTGATGGTACATGGAGAACTTGTGCAGAACCTGCCTTTGGGGCTTTGATATCTGAGTGCAGTAGTTCACAAGTGTGAGTACTCAGGCATCTGATTGTTCAATCTCTCATTAGTCTCAAATTTGACACTACATATTCAGGGTATCCAAGATCCACTTATATAATGATTTAAAAAAGAAAGAACTATATCCTTCTAATCAAGTGGATTAAAGTATCTTGAAGAAAAGAAGAAAATGTCTTAAATCCACCAGAAGCTCAGAAACACAGAAAATAGAAGGAAATTCTTGCAAGCGTTTTGAAAATCCTAGGCAGGTCCTTAGATGTGAGATGATGTTCAGTAATCTTCATTTTTGCTCCTAGTCTGACTCTTCTCTCTTCCCTTTAGCTCATGTTGGGAAGATGGAATTTGCATGAAATCAGGCATTGGAGAATCCACTTTTTGTTTGCTGCCCTGGAGGTGAAATAGAAAGCGTTTGAACAGATTTGCTTGAGATGAGATGGGATGTTAAGCCGTGGCACCGAGCTGGCAGTGCCTACCTGGATACCTACCAGAGAGTTCAAGATTTCTCAGTCTAATTTATTCTGTAGTAAATTTTTTGTTCCATATCCTTGCTGTTGTGAATTAAACTCAGACAGGCTCTCTCTGGGGCAGCTGGTTATTGCTGCCCTCTGTCACAAAAAGTGGCCAAGACATCTGCTCTTCAGCAGCTGCTTTGCCAGCTCATGGCTTAACAGGTTAAGGAAACCAAGATGGGCAAATAAATAGTTTATTGCCGTGCACCGTGCAGCAAAACTGTCATAGTTTGGTTTCTAGTTAATGAGCAGCTTGGCTCTTACAGGAGATGAAGGAACTTACAAAAGCAAGCCGAGGTGGAAGGTGGAGATGGAAATGACAACAACTGTGTTTTTCTTAAGTCATAATCCTTTATGTGTGTGGAAGGTGGAAGTGGCCTGTCTTCAATGCTCTCTCCCCTTTGGTTTTTAAAGGACTGAGCTGATACCCTGCAGGTAGTGTTTTCTGTTTTGAAAACAACCTCAACCACCCTCCCCTCAAAACCTCACAGTGATGGTGTCCAGGGGGTCTAAATTACAAATGCAGCAGTTCATGTTTAAGAGGAAAATTGATACAGAACCTTCAGACTTAGAAATTTCAACTAACCTGACTGGCTACTGGCTTTGGTAAGCAGCATTTGCTTTTTTGACTTCGGTTTGTATGTATTTTTACTCTGTAAGTGGAAGAGATTGTCTTCTGATGAGTTCAATTTTGTCATCTTTCATTAATTCTCACCCTGGCCTCTAAGATGAGCAGTGCTGTATTTGTTTTCTTTTTATCATATTTTCCTCCTTGTTTTTTTTTTTTTTGTGATCACCTAATCAGATGCATATTATCTATGGAGGAACAGAACTACTGCTTAAAGACTCATGCCAAAGGGCTGATGCAGTACAATGGAAAGAAGAATGTCCAAGAGTGAAAGGGAGAATTTCCTCTTGTACCTTTGTGCCTTCTGCTGTGATACTGTCCCTAGGTTGTACTTGAAGTTTACCTTTCCTATCGGCATTGTGCATTGTTGCATTGTCTGTTCTCAGTCACCATTTCTCAGTCTAACGGCTTCAAGGTCTCCTGTGCTACTCCTCAGTCTGTCAGCCTTGCTTTTCTTGTCCTGTTCTGCTGCATCTTAGCTCACTTGGTATCAGCAGTACATATCAAAATACAGCAATTGCTGGGAGAAATCAATGAGCTACCGGGGGCATAATCATTGCTATCAGAACTAATGGAGCTGCTTGTACATTGATTAAAAATGGGTTTTGTTGATTGTGGAGCTAGAGAACAAAGTCTTGCTCAGTCTGTTTTGGGAAAAAGATTAAAGAAGTCATGACACACTGAATTTCTGCTGAGTGTTCTTTTAGCTGATACATGCATGCAATAATACCTTCTGTTGATTTTTAAAGTCCATTGAAATACTTCTTATCTTCAGTCTGGTGCTGGAAAACAAGGATTTCATGATGTAGCTTAACTTGTAACAGTGTTCCTTTAATATCTTAAAGTGTGTTGTTTGAACACCTAAATTCTTATTTCAATTAAATATTGTATTCTTTTTATTAATTAGCTGAAGCTTGGGTAAGATCTTTAGCAGTTGTGAAGAATGCCTTTTTTTAAACAGGTAGCTGTTGAGTCTCAGTAACTTTGCTTCTATTGAATGTTGCTATTTCTTCAAAGAGCTTAATACAGTGAAGCTTCCTTAGTTTCTCAGTCATTCTAAATAGGAGCAGGAAGAATCTCTGTTACTGAGGGTTTGGGGTTTTTTTAGGATTTGATCCTAATGCTGAAAGACATTTTGGGTGGAAGTGTTGATCTGTATGATAAAGCACAATTCAGTTTGGATAGAATAGAAATGATCTTGCTGTTCCTGGAAGCAGAATGTATTTTTCATTAGTGTTTTGAGGGCCTCGGTGCAGTGAGACGTGAGCATGTGAGTGTCTCAATTAAAGTCTGTGCCTACATGCATGGGTGAAGGGGATGCTTTGCAGAAGCAAAATTGTCCATAAAAGACCACATTAGATCTGTAAATGCCTCCCTCAGCTCAAGAATAAGGTTGTGTTGATTTGATTGACTATTTCTTCTAATTTGAAATGGTTTGACTTGTAAGGATGTAAAAAGTAATATTGCTAAATGTAGCATTCTGCAAGTTGTGTTTTCTTTTTTTAAGAGGGTGTAAATAGGAAGCAGCTGATTCTCCTTTGACTCAGTTGACTCTTTACTAGCTGGCATATGTAGAATGAAATGGATGATTCAGCTTCTGTTGGTGAAATAGCTGAGCTGAAATGTACAGAAATACACAATACAATAACAGGATTTTTTGCTAATTTTCTTTGTTTCTGTGAGTACAGATTCTTACAGATTTTTATTAGGGTTTTTCGTGGCTGATGTTGGTTTTGTTTCTGGATTTTGTATTGCAAATAAGTGTCCATTTTCTCCTCTAATAAATACTGTAGTGAAGATCTTTATGTGCCTGCTGGTGTCACAGTAGTGGCAATACCTGAACCAAGGTTGAGAAGATGGTGCCACCACAGATGTGTTGGCAAGCAGAGATGAGTATCAGTGAGGCTTTTGGGGAATATTTGTTACTCTCTTACACTTTAACCCCAAACTGTAGCAGTTGATCTACCTGACAGATTTTATTGTGATCATCAGGATTTTGGTGACAGGAGGTGGTGTAATCATCACCTACTTCAGCACCAGGTTTTGCATCTAGCCCTTCATTTGCCTGTCAGCTCAGTGCAACATGATCCAGTCACATGCTGTGCTCTCCTCAGCACCTACCCAGAATTATTTGGGGAGAACTTGAGCAGAACATCCTCATGATGGAGGAATATATCAACCTTCTTGAATGTCTTTAAATCACAGAAAATGAGCTGAAGACCTACTGGAAAATGGGTATGGCCGAAAGTGATTTGTAAAGAGCAGCCTGGAAACTTCGTGCAAATTGACAAGATTTCTGTTTCTTGATAGCATTGAATCTTAACTGTAGGCATCTTCTTCAGTTAAGGATTGCAGTCTTGTTTTGATACTTGAATAAATGTTTCTAATGTTGACTTTTTAATAAGAGAAACAAATGTTTCCATTTGCTGTTTCATGATTCTGACACTGATTTGTCACACGGGGATGATGTGCAAACGAGTCCTACAGCAGCGTGCTTCCGTTTCTAGCTTCTAGGAGCAAACCTGTTGTCAGTGGCTTGTATTCTGAACTGCCCTGAGCCTGCCACCTGTAGGTTCAGCTCATCTGGATGAGAGATTACACATCCTCTGGAAAGATAATACCATGATACTGTGGCATTTCTTTAGGTTCCCTGGAGAAGCAAGAATGGATTTCTTGTTTCTGGGCTCCTTTTTAGGTTGCTTTTAATTATTTTTTTTCAGCTTTTCTGCAAACACATTGCTGATAACACTTCATGCCAGACAGCTTTCCTGTATCTGACTGATCTGTGCTTAGCTTTACCCTGAGTTTTTCTGCTCTTAACACTTCTAAATTCAAACTATGAAACTTGTTCTCATTATTAGCAGCTTTCCAGATAGATCCTACTGTGTCTGCTTTTTTTTTTCCCTTGTAAGTAAAAGCCTTAAGCATTCCTGATGCTAAAGGGCTTATATAAAAATATGTATTTCTTCAAAAAAATAACAGAAAGTAACTTTAGCACAATTCCAAGGGTATATAAGTAGTTTCATAGAACCATAGAATGGTAATGTTGGAAGGGACCTCAAGGATCATTTAGTTCCACCCCCCTGCCATAGGCAGGGACACCTCCCACTAGCACAGGTCACACAAGGCCTCATCCAACCTGGCCTTGACCACCTCCAGGGAGGGAGCAGCCACAACCTCCCTGGGCAACCTGTGCCAGTGTCTCACTACCCTCACTGTAAAGAACTTCCTCCTAACATCCAGTCTAAATCTCCTTTCTGCCAGTTCAAACCCATTGCCCCTTGTGTCATTACAAGACCTTGTCAATAGTACCTCCCCAGCCTTCCTGTAGGCACCCTTCAGATACTGGAAGGTGATTTAAAAATAAAAAAACACTGGAAGGAACAATAGTATGTGGACAAATGGCACAAAACCTAGTGCTAACTGGGTTTGGTTATTTTTTAGCTAGTAAGAGTTATGTTTCTTGGTTCTGGAGCTTATGAATAGGTGTGTGGTACCACCAAGAAAATGGGTTTAATGGTATTTGGTTACGTATTGTTACCTCTGTAACTACTTCTGTTTATGGCAATAAATCATGAGAAATATGGTGTCAGTGGTGATATTAAAGTGGGGCTCTAATATGTCTGTTGTGCTTGTGCTCTGCCCTGTTCAGGTTAACAGATTATGGTCAGTTCAAAAAATGGTGTGAAAATGCCAGCAGAAACTGGAGGTTAATGCTAAAAGTTGGAGGAAGCAATGGAAGATGACAGTTGAAGTAAAATAACTGTTCAGTTACTGTAGGGCTCTGCAGATAGAAGCATCTAGTAATAAATGCTTAGTCATTTCTATGGTGGTTAATTAATAGTAATATATTCAGCACTGCCTGGGTTTTGTTTTTCAGTCTGAAGGGAGAGGTCTAGTGGTATGTGATAACAAAATTGCTTGGGTTTGGAGAAGGGGACACTTCATTAGGTGGCATTTTTCAGTAGCTTACTGTTCTGATAAATGTAGCTAGAAGTTCATGCACAAGCAGTTCCTAAGTTTTCCTGACTTACTGGAGGTGTGGGAGTGGCTTTTTAAATAAGTTCAGGAAAGAAAATGACCAGAAGCATCATGTGTGCCTCTTCAGAAGTAGCACTTGCATATAGATAACTTTGAGGAAAAGAGGACAACCTGAGAGTGTTGGCTTTGAATAGTCGTAATAAATAAAAGCTTGCTGAAAACTAACACTGAATCAGGAATTTTTGTTATTTAAAATGCGAGCTTTTGATGCTTGTCACTTAACAGGAAGTGTTGGGATGCTCTTAAGTCTGACTTTCTTTCAGAGCAAGGCAGAAAAGAAGAGCTGTAGCTAGGAAACCTTTTGATTTGGGTCGCTGAAGTAGCAACAGTTATTAATATCTGTGAACTACTTCAAAGATCTCCTAAGACCCTTCTTTTTAAAGTGTGATTGCAAGCATTCGGCTTTAGGCATCTGTTAAACTTGCACTAATCAGTTGGTTGTTTTTTTTTACCCACGTTCTCTGCAGTACCTAGAATTAAGTTGTTTTTTTTTAACAATCCATGTAGATTATAGATGCATTTAGAAGGGATTAATGAAGTGACCTGTTACAATCCAGATTTTTATGCTTAAATATTGCATCAGTATGATTTTTTTTTTTTTATGTAGGTCATGGGATTAGCATCAGGAAATGTGACATTTTGGCAACGTAGGGATGCTGTCTGCCACAAAGACAGCTTGAGTTTGTTCACTGTTGGTGACAGAAGGATGCAGGCTACTTCACTACAGAGCTGTTTATTGCAGACGTGTCTCTGCCGTGATCTTAAGCATTGTTGTCTGCTGATCACTGTTCTATTTTGAGGAAGTGGTAAACTGTCCAAAAGGATTATTTTCATGTGTTAAATGTTGGAAGTGGCAAGGTCTCAGGTCTTGGAAAAGCTAGCAGGTTCTGCTTATCTAGCTAGAGTTTGACTTGCAGGAGATGTGGTGCTTTGCTGGGTGGCAACAAATATTGAGGAATTTGCAGCTAGAAGTTAATTTTTTTTTTTTTTAATGAATTATTCTGTGACTGTTTTGGAGGAGCCAAAAATGTGGTGTTTCTCTGATACTGTAATTAAAACTTGAGATTTTGATTGTGAAACTGTCTTACTGAGTTCTAGCTTTGCCTGTTCTTGCAAGGTTTCCAGATTTAATATCTGGCTTCTCCCCTGAATTTTCTAAAATAAAAGCTTTTTTCCCTCCTTTTTCCACACCCCCCTTTTTTTTTTTTTCCTGACTACTAGTAGCTACAGTGGGATGGGAGTTTGGTTTTGACAAAGGTTTTTAGACTCTTGTGTTAGTAGATATCCTGCAGAGATTTTTATACACAATCTCTTGGGTGTTAACATCAGTGACCCTTGCAGAAAGTTGTCTGGTTACAGTGAGACCTGTAAGTCAAGAACTGAGCTATATGTAATAATGAGAAGCATTTGTGACATCGCTTTGTTCAGTCGCAGATATTTTTAGCAGGTGCAATTATGATTTTGTGCTTGCACACTCGATCGAAAATGGAAATTTGTGATCTCTTTAACCAGCTAATGCAACTGTTGCGTAATGAGCATCAACACTCATCGACCTGCTAGCTTCTTGTTTTCTGTGCACTTCACACTAATGTATGGAAAAATGGCTGCTGAGCACAGGGACTGCTTCAGCTGGAAACTTGGCTGCTTCTTGTGCTGTACAATTGCCAACACCTCCCATAGAAGCGGTCCAGGCCCACTGGCCTTCGCCCAGAGAAGAGTTTTTGAGTAAGTTTTTGAAGGAGCTGTACAATCTAGAGTTGTCCCTGCTTCTGCAAACCTGTTGGTAAGGTGCTGCTTGCTTTCCAAAGCTGACATGCTTGGAAATTAGAGACGCAGCAGATGACTCCCAGAAAGAAGACATCAAATAAACGAGGAGTTGTATCCATTCACTTAAGCATATTTAGGTGGTTGAATTTGTAATTATAATTTTGTACGTCTATAGCTGTCCTTCAAAGCTGTTCTTGTAGGAGGTGACAGCAAAGACTAGGCTTTTCCAGAAGGCAGATCTGTACTCAGCAGGGAAAATCTGAGCTGGAATTAACTCTTGGAGGAGCACATACACATGCAGGTAGCAAAACGTCCTCCAGGTTTCCGTCTGTCTAATCCAACTGCTTATGTTGATAGGACCAAGCCATCGAACTTGAACAGGGTTTGGTTTTGTTTGTTTTATATGCAGAGTAGTCTTTAGGCATAGCTTTAAATTTTGGACTTCTAATTACTGTTGCCTGGCGGCTTAATTGGAATTTCATGTTGTTTGCAGTGATTTGGAAAGGTCATGCAGTCTCTTGGGTGTCAAGATAGTGTTCTGTGATGATAATCAGCTATGTAGATTTTTAAAGAAATAATTTTTATAAACTAACTTCCAATTCCCAGTTTCACAGATGTTTGCCGTGTAGTTGATATGTTACAGGGGTGATAAGTGTTGGCTATCTGAACAGAAGCATCTACCTGCTAAATTAATAACAGCCTGCCTGTCCACAGCTATCCTTGCTGTCTGTCATTGAATCCATAGGTCGAGAAGAAAAACATGTTTGCACAGCGAATGGCTTTGGAGGGGGCTACAGTGAATTTGTTTAATCTTGCTTAATTTTGGAGAATGTTACCGGTTTGCTATGATAAAATACTTCTAAATGCTTTCCTTCTTCTTCAAAGTCTCTTTTCTTCCTTTCTTCCTTCTTTTTTCCCGTGCTTTCCCCAATCTCATGCAAAAAGCTGAGGTCTCTTCTGCAGAAGTCATCTTTATGTGAAGACTTGTGTTGGGTGATGTTGGAACTGAGGTATAATTTCAGGCTTGCTTGGCACCTCAGTGCAACTACTTGAGTATCTTTAAAGAAACAAGTAATTGGACTTAGAGCAGGTAGTGGGTGCCTGTAGTGGGGAAGCTTTACCCAGAAATGGTGATGCTTTTTGCCTTCTGGAATTACTCAGTTCTTTCAGTCCAAACTGCTGTGCTGCTGTACTTGGAGCAGAAGGCTGTGGGAATATGGGGACACTGGGTACACCAACCATGCGTAGGGCTGGCTGACCTCCAGGTGCTTTGGTATAATGGTTTACCCACTTGAACCATGCTTCAAGCATTCTGTGGTACTTTTTGTTCTCTCCTCTTTTAGAAACTCAGGTTCTTGATGTTGAGGACCTCAAGCAGAGCAGGGTTACAAGGGCTGAGGAAGGCAGGGCGTATGTAGCTGGTTACAGAAACTCTTTGCTGACCCAGTGCTGTGGTGCAGAGAATGAGTGGCCTGTAATTTTCCTGTTGCTTTTACCAGGCTACATTTTAGCTAAAAATGGAAACTTGTGGCAATGTAGGTATTTTTTTTTCTTGAGTAGCTTGTCTACTTTTGATCTTAGATGAGCTCCATCTTTAATGTAGAATTGAAACTAACTTGGTTGGCAGAATTCCATTCTGCAGGCATCACAGGATGCCTTCAGCTTCTCAAACTGAAAACTTACCCTGGTTTACAAAACTAAACTTTGTGGGAAGGTTTGATGTTATGCTGCCTTACTTTTCTTGCAGGCTGCTTAAAGTAGCTTTTCTGGGTTGTTTTTTTTTCCTTTTTTTGCAGAAGGCATAGGAAATCTCCAACATCCCTCCTGCATTAATGAGGGTGCAGCACAGGACAGTAATGGTGTGTTTAGGCCTTTGCTGTTGTGTATTCAGTGTGCTGTTAGTGTTTCAGCATGAATTTACTTGTTTACAGGTAAATCTTTCAGAACCTCATTAGATTTCATTCTTTCAGCAGCGTGGGCAAATTATTTCTGTCAGGGCTTCTGAAAGTTAAATATAGCTGATAATTTTTTTTGGTTTTTTGAGAACTTAAAATGGTCATGTCATGTATTTGTGCCTTGGGGAGGTGGAGTTTGGCCTCTGTGTCTAGTAGTGTGTTGTTCTGGCAGTAACAAACAAAACTGCTTACGCTGTGATAGTTTCATAATCACAGTATTAAAGTGTTCATCTATAAATGAGCTTGGATGAGGATGATCCATATCCTAAGTAGCTTAACCTCCATAGCAGACACTGCAGTGGTGTGTAAATTTTCCAGCTAATAGTGAACTGTAAAATCGGAAAGATGCATTGCCTGTAAGCTCTTCAGTTGGAAGTACATGAAGTGTGGTAGTTTGGCTTCCTGACTGAAGATTATTTCACTTGATTATGTTCCTGCTTTGTGCTTGGAACAGTCTTCCACTGTCCTGATGCAGCAGCTTTGGAGATGTACAACTGCATCGTCCACTGGCGTATCCCTGGCGTTGCTGTCTGATAGAGACAGGTTGCAGATGTTTTGGATGTAACAAGCAGCTGTCAGCGTTTCAGATCTTGGGGTGAAGATCGTTGTGCTGCCAGAGGGGGAAAATTGTTCTGAAATTCCTTAGGAGATTTTCCTTTTCTACCTTGCTACATCATCAGTTTGTATGTTCAGTCATTAGAATCTCCCAGACTGTACGTGTGAGTTACTCAATGTGTCCATTTTTACTTCTGTGGTGATTAGAAGTTGTAACTCTTCTAGAAGAGTGGTGTGCTCTTGCTTGAGCTCATTAGTGGGAGGTTTATGTAACTTCTTTTGATGAAACAGATATCTTGGTATTTAATTGTGCTTAGAAAGCAGCAATACCTTGGGAAGAGCATTGAGCAGAAATAATTTCAGTGCTTTGAAAACGCAGATGGAGGACTTCTTGTAGCGCAGTGAAAATGACAGTCCTTGTGTGAGTGAGAGTCAGAATCGTTTTGCTACACTCCTAAACCACAATGATATGGACTTCTGTATCACTAGGGGAGGAGAATTAATGATCTGAGGATTGCAAAGAGTTTTCTTGGAAAAAGATTAAAAGCCTCTTGACATGAACAAGTCTTTTGGTTATGTTAGTATCATTAAAGCATTGCCCGTTTCCTTCATGAAGACAAGCTGGCTCTAAGTTAGCTCACAAAAAGCAGTCTGTGCTTTGATAGCATTTTAATTTCTGCTGGATTTGTTAAGGAGCTGGTGGTGTTGCTTTAATTATGTTAACTCTTGATTGTGCCTTTTTTATTTTCCCAGAATTTACATGTTTGACAGCAGAAGTTGGCTTTCTACTGCAGTTGGAGAAAATGTAAGTAGAGATAAAAGGTAATTTTCTACTGTTTGAGAAGCTCACACTATATTTAAGAAGTGGTTGACTTCAGGTTCTTAGCTGCTAATCTGTGCAAGCCTGAAATACTTGTTTTCTGCTTCAGCATGTGTATTCTTGTGTCAACAGGAAGGATTTTAAAATGGCCAGGAAACCTGTTAAATAATAGATGTTAGTGCCTGCTTGCCTTCAGAAACGGAGCTGGCAGAGCAGAGGGAGACCACAGATAAAACTGTTTCATCTCAGTGGGGCAGGCAACTGCAATAAATAAAATTATGAGAATAGTTATTCTCTCATGAATGAAAAATTACTTATCCTCCACGTTTGACAAAAGAAGGGCAAATTTCTTTTGAGCAAAGTGGCTCTTGTCAGAATGTTCCTTTCAATGTGTCAGTGTTACTTAAAGAGAACCTGAAAGATTCTGAGTTTATATTCTCTGTAATTATTACTGATACTCTTGAACAGTGAAACCTTTGTTAACCTCCAGAATATAACTTAAAAGGTTTCTACCTCTTGTGAAGCCCCTTAGCCTGTGAGGAGCATTTCTAGTTATGTGTGTTGTGTAGAAGGTATTTGCTCAGTTAAATTTGTGATTTTCAGTTAGCAGATACCTTTCTTTTTAAAGCAAGCAGTAAGCCAGTTCCCATCCCCTTCTCTAAACCTGTCTTCTGAGGTGTCCTCTAATTAGTTCCTTTGGTCAACCCTAGACACCTCCAGTGTTCTTTTTTGGAGGAGCAGAAGCTGAAATGGAACACGGTGTTCCCAGTATAGACAAACCATTGCTTTTACTGAGTGGCATTCTGGTATTTTCAGTATTTTCTGTCCCATTTTCTATATAACCTTTTGTTTTAACCAGTGCAGGGTATTGATGTCTCTGAGCTTTCAGTGCGTGTTCTGCAGGGATTTTTTTTTTTTTTTTTTTTTTTCCCCTTCCAATGAGGTTTATATCACAGAAGGTTGTGTGACTGTACCTTTGTGTTCCTGTATACCTTCCCTTTGATTTCTAACTTCTAAAATTACCTAGACCTTTTTTTTTTGGTGATCACTGTATCTGGAGATGTGTGTACTTCAGGGTCAGGAGACAACCCTGAGATTTTTTTGTCTTCTATTTTGGATCACGTAGACAGGAGAGAGAACATCTCAAATTTCCACAAACAATTCTCATCGTGCTGCGTTTTCTGCTGAATGAAAGTCAACTGGGAGTCAGTATATACTTCTGATTAACAAAAAAGCCCCTCAGCTTTTCAAAGCCAATGTGATGTCAAAACATTGGAACTAGCAATGGATTGTGTCTAATTCCTTTGTCATTGTAAAAATGTACAAGCTGCTGTGCATGTTGCTAATAGGATTTATGGTATCTAATAGATTAGCACAGCTTCATTTAATCAGATGACCTGCTATGAGACTGTCTGGGAGGCATAACATGAACTCATTATTAAGGCTGTAAAGTTTTGGCTCTGTTTTTGCAAATGATGTGTTTTGCTTTCCTTCCCTCTGTTTGGTACACGCTGAAGTGATGCTATTACCAGGAGAGATGTTGAAGGAACTACTCTCAGGCAGTCTGTTCGTTTGGGAGAGAGGTGATTTGGCAAACCTTCTTAGGAAATTGCTGTGCTTGGGTAATACTCTAACAATATAAATTTCAACCTCTCTTACCAGACTTTGCATCAGCAGTGGCTTGGTAGGATTACTTCACTTGTTGGCAGTAGTAACAACATAGTAAAAATACCTTGTAGCAAAGTTTGGCAGCAAGGGACGGCAGTTCTAAATATTTGACCTAATGATAGCTGTAATTTCAAATCTGTGTTTTCCTCTTGTAATCCATAGAGATTGCTCACAGGACAGGCTATTTGGGAGAGGATGGAAGACTCCCTCTTTTCATTCTTCTTTATAGGAATGGTGTGAGAAAATGAAATAAAGAAGCATTGCCTCATGGCTGTTACCAGGCAGTTTGGGAGAGGAATCATTTAACCCAAGAATATATGTTTGGGTGAGCTGTGTTGAGCTCTGTCCATTTCTCTTATAATGCAGGCAAGCCTCAGTTTACATGTAAATGTGATAGTGTTAGTGACAGTTGGTTGCAGTAACTGAACTTAATTGGGTAAACAGCTTGAGGTCTGGAAAGGACATTAAAGTTGTAACAACAAAATGAGTGTATTTCAGTTCTTCCTTAGCCTTTGAATTCTTTTGTCACTGTGTTCTGAGTCGTGAGCTTTACCTGCAAATTAGAAACCTTGCACTAGGGTCCTATGTATTTCTCCTTTTGCAGAAAGAATGTGGAAGGTTTGTAGACTTCATCAAACTTTGTATTCAGTTCAAAGATTCTGAGCAGAGTTGTTCAATATGTAATTGACTGCCTGGACATGCATGACTTTCCTTTTGGATGGGAATATAGTTCATGGAGCTCAGAGAAAAAAAAAACAAACCAAACCAAAAAAAACACCAACCCAAAACCAACAAACCAACTCAGAAGTTGTTACTTGGACATGGTAAATCCTTTTGGCATAGTTCAATTGTCAAGTTTTATCATGCAGGGAAAGTAACAACTTAGGTGAAGTCCATTCTTGATTTGTCTGTGTGGGAAACAGGAGCAAAGGGACTTTTCTGTGGGTAACTCAGAAGAGATTAGAGACTTGGGGCATTTGGAGTAGTGAAGAGTAGTGAACTGCCTTGCAAGTGCACATATTGTTGCTAGTAAGAAGAGAATTATCTACAAGGCATTCTTGTCAACAAGATTAGGGGGAATTAGAGCAGAGACACTTAAGCACTTCAGCCTCTGGAAAGGTCTTGAGTGGGCTCAGCAAAGTGAATGCTATTCTGGAGAAGCTGCCTTCAAGAGCACAGTAGCTTACTTGAAAGGGAGGTAAGCATGAGTTTGGCTGCTACTTATTTCTTCACAGCTGTGGTGGTCATCTGGAAAAAGTAGTTTGGAGCTTGAGTAATGACTCCTTGCGTGAGGTTTGCCTGATTAGAGACCTAGTAACTTCTTTTCAAAACCCCAGAAATAGAAGCACCATCCCTAAAGAGCTTGCAGTTTCTTCTAGAAACCTATTAAAATGGGGTTCAGTGCCTTTGAATATCAAATAAAATGTGCTTGTAACTTCTGTGTCTGTAATATGAACAAATCTCTATTAAAAAATCTCATGTATTGAGTGAAAACTGATAAAAATTGGGTGTTTTTTTAATACATTTTCCTGTGGTTCCTGCTGTTGTAAGATGATTATTGGTTTTTAAATGCTAGATACCAATAAGCTCTGCTGCTTTAGAAAAGTTGACAAGAAGATGGAACCCTTTTTATTTTTTTTCCCCCTATGATCTCATATTTCTGCCATAAATTGAATTGCCTAGGACTTGATGCAAAAGAAAGAGGAATAGCCAAGTTTGTTGGCTGGTTGTTTCATAAATTTTACAGCCTGCTTCAGAGAACTACTGTATTTAAAGCCTTTGGCTTCATTGGGATTTTTGTTTCCTGAGTGTTAGTGAGTTCAGTCATGTTGGCAGGAATTGGAACTTCCTGTTGACATTGAAACAACAAAGGCTACAAAGGGAATGTGGAAATCTGGTTTAAACAATTCCAGTGGATGCTGTCAGAAATGCAGTTCAGCTTGGTCTTGCTTGCAGTGCATAGGCGGTACCTTGTACCTCTAAAACTGTATCTAATCTTAAGATACAAACTTAAGTTACAGATGGCAAAAGAAATCAAGGATTGTAAGCTTTCACTGCTGCCTTTCAAGCAGTGGATATTGAAATGTGTCCTACCCAGCAAGTGACTGAAGGTCAAGAGCCGTGGAGCTACTTCAGCAATAGTAGTTAAGTTCATTGAACTCTTTGCTGTCTGTGATACTGGAGACAGTATCTCACGTGTATGAGTAAAGGTTTCTGTAGTATTGGTAAACCATTTGGAAGTTGTTCATTAAAAGGAAGCTTTTACTGCAACACCAGGAAGTGATAGTCCTGATGTGGGGGTTCATAGACAAAGCATTTGTCTATGAGCATTTGTCTAGGAGCTTAGTGGCACAGTAGGGAGGGCAGGTTGTGTGTGTGCATGATAAAAGACTTTTATTAAACCATTCTGAAGCTTGGGTTTGTTAGTCGTGCTTAGTTCTCACAGCTTGGGAAGGAGTTTGGGTTGCTCTGCCCCTGTGTACTTGGAAGAGAATGGAGGCAAAGTGTTGGAGTAGAATTGTCTTAAATTTGCTATGAGAGCTGCTTCTGTACCTGAAGTGTACACCCAGCTACTGTGTTAGGCCTTTCAAGGTGCAGTGGAGGTTTCATTTGTGTGAAGACAGACATCTGTGTGCTAGTGAAGCTGTGGCAGCTCATCAGCTAGGGCATGCGACTTGAGTCCCTTCAGCATCTTGGCTACAGCTTTCTGAGTGTCACTGCCTGTGTGTGACTGCAGCAGACGCTCGCCCTCCTGAGCTGCTCCGTCTGGCTGTGTCACTTGCAGCAGTGCCCTTCAGTGCACGCTGTATTAAGCAATAAGGCACAAGCATGAAATAGGCTTGCATGATTTGTTTTGAATTCAGCACATGCAAATTATCCAGAATGAAACTGCAGGGCTCAATTTTTGTGAAATGAACTTTCTCAACGTGGCTGTTTTCCCTAGGATTAATGTTCTCCTCCTTAGGCTTCTTCCTGTTCCCTACCAAGTTTTGTTTCATTGAAATGTGAGAGGACTCTACTGCACAGTGAACAAATTCATTTTAAGCTGTATGTTACAGCTGCTTTGACTGACATTTGATTATTCACCCTATTATATTTTTAAATAAAACTTGGTATAGAATCTTCGGTGTAGTTGCCTGTAACTGCAGCTGGAAATCTGTATCTTAATCCTGTCATTGAGTTGCTCTGACCTTGAGCAAAATGTTTTGAGTTTTGGATTGTAATTTCTTTTTCTAAAATAGGTATGAGAACATCTCTAAATTCTTTGTGCCCTACCTGAAAAGGTTGGTGTTTGCTTGGTGGGAAATGGACTTCTGTATTAACTTAGAGAATGGCAGAAAGAGAATTGGGTAGCAAAAAGCTAAAAAGATGTGGAAAATTGCAGCTTATTCTGAAGACAAACTTTTAGAGTTTCCTAGTTCCTTTCTGGCAAAAGTAGCACATACTACTGTAGTTTGTGAACTACACAGGAGCTGCAGATAGTGATGACTGCATACTGAAAACCAGAGAGACCCAGCCATGGTGTGCTTGTCTTAAACCTGGGTCGAACAAATCTTGAGAACACTGAGCAGTGAAAAGACAGGAAAAAGGTTATAATGAAACACTCTTGACAGGTTTTTGTTCTAACTGGATTTTGGGCTAAGCTGAACAAGCAATCTTAAAGGGGCTTAAAGATGACCCTGGAGCCAGGAGAGAGAAAGAAGACACCTTGTCTCACAATAAAGCAAAAGGGCTTTGAAGTTGTGGGAGTGGAGGGTTTAAGACAAAACTACAATTCCTTTTCTAAAATGTTTGGGGTTTCAGAGGAGATTGAGTTTAAAAGTGGTGGTAGGACAAGATCTGGCATCTGTACCTTGAGGTCCTTGGTTTGGAATGCTGGTCACTGTGAAGAGAGCTCTGAGATAAGTCTGGTATTGTAGGGTAGCAATATTTAGGGAACGTTCAGCTCCTCATCACTTTCTCAAAGGTGACGTTTCCTCCACTGCTCCAGTTTGCCTTCACAATATGTTATCTGTAACTGTGACTGGATACAAATGTGGAAGTCAACCTTCATTGTTCTCCTTGGGAAGGGCTTTAGGAAAAAAGCAAACCCCACATGCTTGCAAAGATAAGTAAGCTGATTAAATCTTAACAGTTACATGTAAAGCTTCTAGCAAGGCATTTGCTTTAATAGTAAAGGGTCAGTTCTGGCTAATAAAATGTTCTAAAAACATATACCAGTGTTTATGAACTTGAGGTGCATTTGAAAATGGAACCAATTTGCTTGATCTGCAATGTAAGATGAAGTTCATCAGCACGTTTCTGGCAGTGTCTTAGGTTCGTATCAAGCTGCAGAGATTTTTAAACCAAAAAGTTTAAGAAAGCTGGGGTTTAGGTGTGGAATGCCAGTGAAAATGCCAACAATATCTTTACAAGTGACTGTTCCAGAAAGAGAAGTTTTATGCTTAATGGAAAATTATATATGCTTATTATATTGGAGAACAGTCCAGTAGCTGAGGAACTCTACAAGCAATGGTTGGAGGAGTTCAGTGATAGTTGATAGTTGATGCTAGAAATAGAGTTTTAGAGGGGGGAAAATGTCTGTTGGCAGTGGTTCCTCAAGCTCCTCCCTTC
This sequence comes from Ramphastos sulfuratus, assembly GCA_013399055.1. Lineage (NCBI taxonomy): Eukaryota > Metazoa > Chordata > Aves > Piciformes > Ramphastidae > Ramphastos > Ramphastos sulfuratus. Next base: position 281,320 of record WBNM01042053.1, read on the forward strand.
AACTTAACGTTCCAAAATTGTGGTTTTATTCTGATTTGCTAAAAACCATTCTGGAAATCTCAAGGAGACATTTTAGCAGTTAAAGTGTAATCCTGAACAACATTCGCGAGTGATCTGCTTTTATCCAGATAGCAGAGCAGCTTTTTTCATAGCTCATGTGTTGCAGAGTGTGCTTATAATGGGTCTTTTTACAGCATTTTGCAAGTGCTTTATGTAGGTCTGTAAATACTTTAAGATGCTTATGTTTTGATAGGAGGATTCCTTACTCTATTCTTAAGACATGCAGAGAAGTTCTGATTTTCACATCTAGTGTTATCTGCTGCTTCACTGCAGGGAGAGCTGAGTTTATACAAAACTGAATCTGGGAAAACAGTAATAAAACAAAAATTTAAGAAAATACTAAGTCTAAATTATATTTTCATTTCTTGTAACTAGCAAAGAGTTAGCACACTTGTGTCTGGCAGTAGCAGTAGCTTACTCTGAAGAGACTGCAGTAATATTTTCGCATACACCCCAACACTTAATCCAGTCTGCCTTTTTTCCAAGTGCTGTTGGAGGTAGTTGAAAGAAATTGTCTACTCTAGTAATTTCAAGCTATGACTTCTCCTAATTCTCATTGTTATCACCTCTCCTTTCAGATTTCTGGTTGTTTCAGAGGTGGCAGTGAAGCACACCTTTAGCACAGGAAAATGAGTGAGCTCGACCAGTTACGCCAGGAGGCTGAGCAACTGAAAAACCAAATCAGAGTGAGTAGTGTGCAAGTGGGTCTCAAAGCCACAGCACAGATGAGTGGTCATTTGGGCATCTTCAGGACAGCAGGAGCAGAAAAGATGCAACAAGTTAAATGTTTTCACAATGTCAAAGTTAATGTTGTGGATATTTAGGAAGGGAAGCACATGGAACTGCATTAGGAAATTGCTTTTTGATCTTTAATGTTGCCTGGAAAATAATAGTGACACAAAGCACAGAATGGCTTAGAGCAAAATAAATATTTACTGAGGTGTTTCTGTGCCAGACCATCACCAATGCTAAGTGACCTCCTGCCTAAAATAAGATCAGGTATAAGGTTATTCAGGGCTTTGTCCAGTGAAGTCCTGAAGACCTCTGAGGATGGAGACTGTGCAGCCTGTCCAGACAAGCAGTTCCACACCTTGACTGTCCTCATGGTGCAAATCACATCATCTTTCTCTCTAGATGAAAACTTCGACATTAAAAGCTTGATAGTCTCAATGTGTTATGAGGACAGCATATTATGTTCAGTTAGGATGGATTCTCTGTGGATGAGCAGCACAAGTGCTTTCTGAACCTTGTTTTGAGGGTGCTTGGTCAACTTGACAAGACAGAGATATAGAACTGTACGGAACTTCTGATTTCTGTAACTTTCCTTCATTGCAGGATGCTAGGAAAGCATGTGCAGATGCCACCCTGGCTCAGGTAAGCACTTCAGAGTTACCCTGCTGGGCTTAACCTACTTCTTAATTTCCACATGACATTGCACTTATGTCTGAACTGCGTCTGAACCTGAGCTAATACCTTTGCATCTTGCTGTACTGTCATATTTTGATCCGTTCGGCTTGGATTCAGTCAATGTTACCTTGGGGAGAGGGAAATCTCTACTCTGTAGTGCATCTTGTGGAGGTATGGTGGGTTTATTCTAGGAAGCTGGTAGGAATTTAGGCTGGAGCATTGTTCTGGCAGTAGAAGAGGTGACCAGACTTTGCTGGTTTTACAGATATATCATCAACTAATTTGCTCATCACCTATTTCAGTCCACTTGATGGAGTGCTGACTATAAATCCTGTGTGTCTGCGTCAAGATAGTTGGTACAGAAGTGATTAATCCCAGGTTACTGATTTTTCAAATGTCACTCATTTGATGTGAGGCACAATGTTGAGTATTTTGCAAGGTGGAAGTATGGAAAAAAGGAAAGGAGAAAGGGGAAAATAAAAGGAAACTTTAGTGTTGGTTAATAGGAGAGATGTCCACCATGAAAGGAATTTTGTTAGGGACATTCATGTGAGTTCTAAGCTGGGTTCTTAGCCTTTGAAAAGAAGCAGAGACCTTTATTCAAATGCGTTTGCTAAAGATTTTTTTTAACATGGAGTCATAAGAAGTGTGCAGGCATTATCCATAAAATGAACTCATGGACTCTGGGATTTGTTGGGATGTGTGGTGCTCAGTCCTGAAAAGTGTGTTGTGCTGGTTTGTGTGTTTGCTTCCTGATTTCATTTTGTTATTTTATTGTTTTTTCAACTGATACTTCTTTCCAGACTGGAGGACTGAAGGACTGCCTTAGATTAAATTTAACAGTGTAAGGACAGCTAAAGTGATTACTTCCTCACTTGGCTATTCACTTCTGGAAGATAAAAGTAGTCTTGAAATTAAATAAATGAGGAATACCATGAATTTAATAATCCTATACTTGGAAAGGAAGGCCATTTGGATCTGAAAGCAAGTTATTAATTAATCCTTTGAAAGTGGAGGCCTTTAAAGCCTGATATACTTCCCCACACCCACCCTTCTGGAAAGAAAGAGTCTACCACATTTATCTGTAAGGAGTAGAAAACTCAGATCAAAGGTCTGAAATTCTAGAGGTCTAAGAAGATACAACCTGAGCACAGCAATGTCTTAGAGCCTTTAGAAATGCCATGGAGAGGCTGCTTTCTGCCTTTAGTCAAGACAGAAAATGGTTTAACTTTGGATTAGGTAATTCAAAGCCTCACTCACTAGTTGAAATACGGAACTTTGGTCTGCACTGGAGTGTTTTTTTAAATTGTAATTGTGTGAGATGTGTTACTTCTGGAACTGTGAAGTGAGGCATGGAGTGTGTGACACCATTTCCCTTGCAGATCACAGCCAATATTGACCCAGTGGGGAGAATTCAGATGCGCACTAGAAGAACACTGCGGGGACACCTGGCTAAAATTTATGCAATGCATTGGGGGACTGATTCCAGGTGGGTGCTAGTGATGCAGAATCAGATCTTTGGAAAATTGAGTGCACAGGACTCTTTTTCTGTTCCTACCACTAGACACCATTAATTCCAAGAACTCAGAAAAGCAGGAGAATTAAGAAACAGCCAAGATGGCTTTTTTTCTCCTGATGTTACATGCTTTTGTTAGCACCAAAGTCTTCTACCTCCTTGGCTGCAAGCTAGAGCTGTGGTACCACCGGAATTCTGAGGGACTGTGGAGATGGAATAGATTTCATTGTCAGTTGTCTTTTTTTCCGTAAGTGTCTTCCTGTTAACTACTGAGGTTCAGTTAAAAGTAACTAAACCATACCAGTGTCAGCTACTTTCACTCCCTTTTCAAGAATTTTAAGGCACACTAATGGCAGCACATTTTCAGCCCTCAGTTAAAACATGTTGCTGCTTCCTTGAAGAAACAAAAGAAATTCCCCTCAGGATTTTTTAAGTTGCAGCTAAGGGGTTTTTAAGTTGCAGCTGGCCTCTTTGTACCTCAGTCTTTCCTTCTACACCTCAGTTTCCTGTGCATTGAAAGAAGCTAATTTCTCACAGATATGTAGAGTTTGCTTCAGGCATCTCTTTGGCATATAGGTTATTTAAAAGATGAGAATTCCATTTCTTGTTTGGCAAAAGTGTTTCAAGACAGCTCTAATAAAATATAACCTAGAGCAAAAATAAAGAAATAATGCAGAGAGGTTGGAGTACTTCAATGATTACAGTCTATTGTTCAGCTTGGAAAGGGTCAGAGGAAGATGGCACAGAGCAAATTTTAATACCATATTGTTTTGTCCAAAATGACTTAGAAAATGTGGAGACTCTACAGATTTTTGTGTCAGTGTAGCTGATCTTTCACACACATTAAAAGCAGGTAAGAGACCTCTAAACAACTAATTAGGTGCAGTGTGTTTCAGATAGGATTGCTGGGTGGGGGATTGAGGTGGAGTAAGTGTCTTCCTAATGCTACCTCTCCCCTTAGTGCTGTCTTGGCTGTTTTGTTTTCACTTCCCATTGTGTTTCACTGCTGATGTTCATTCAGGGCTGTCTTAGAACTTAAATTTCTGTTTTTAAAAAAAGGTAAGAAGAAAACAAGTTGATAATATAACTCCCAAACCCCATGAATCTGAAGCCTGTGTTTAGGACACAGAAGCAGTGATTTCATGCAAGTTTTTCTCTCTGATATGAAGACTGTGATGGTAGTTCAATGGCTACAGTTTATCCTGAAGTCAGAATGTGTTCATATGGAGGTGCTGCATCACACTTTCCCATTGTACTTAGCACTGAAATGGAATAATTTCCAAATTATTTTAATAGTGCTCATAACTGAATGGGCAGTGCCATGCTGTAATTAAATGGTTCCAAGTGCCTTGGCCTTGATGGTGGAGACAAATGCCCCAACACAAAGATGTTCATCACAAAGCTTTTCCTTCTTGTCTTCTTGCAGTGATTGTGTTTACCTTCCCTTTCTCCTCTAGGCTTCTAGTTAGTGCCTCCCAGGATGGCAAACTTATAATTTGGGACAGCTATACTACAAACAAGGTAAGGCTAACTGACACGTTGCAGTGTTGTTCAATTGTGAGTATGAAGGAGGAGAATGTTACCTTTCATTATCCTGAACTCAAACTCCTGTTGCCCCTTCAAGGTTGAAAGAGCTGCTGAAGCCTGTTGTGCACAGGAACCTATGTGTCACTTCATATGGAGCTGACTTTATTGCAAATACATTTTCCTGGCTTAGCCCATTGCTGCCTCAGAAATATTTTTGCCAGTGCACCTCAGTAAATGGCAAACTGCAGAGGACAGAGAAGCAGAAACAAACAACTCCAGCAGCAGCTCCTAAAGCTGGGCTTATTGTTGAATCCTAGCTGTGAAACTAAGGGATCCTTCCCTTTACCGAAGAGTAAAGTAAAAAGAAACCCAAATAAACAAAAACCCAAACCACAAACCCTCTGGAATTAGAAGCAGCAAACAGCTTGGGGGCATGCTGAGGCTGACTGGAGCAGTTAGTGCGAGAACACTTGACTGCCAGTCTGCAGATGTGCTTTGGCCACTGCAGCACAGGCTGGAAGTTAACACAGCCTGTCAGAATTTTTCTAAGGATGAAATGGCTTAAGGTGACTATTTCAATGAGTTCTGCAGTAGAAGACTTCCAAAAATGAGCTGATTATGGGTTTAGTGCAGGGTATTGTTTTTTAACTGCTGGTTTCTGCACAATGACTGATCACAGTCTGTTCTCCTGCTGCTATTGTCACCTTTACCTAAGAAATTCAGGAAGATTGCTAATACTGCCCAAAATCTCAGGATGTGATCCCTTTTCCAAGATGTTAAGAGCAACTTTGAAGGATGAATGCAAGGAGTTAACATGACAGAACATGTTTAGCTTCAATACATTTTTACATCAAGTTCTTTGAGCACAGAATGAGAAGGAGCCATGGGGTAGTCATTTAAATGTGAAGCCTGATTGCTTGCAGCAGGTTTCCTAAGAAGGATTTAAGACAGCGAAAGGAGCCGATTTCCTTACCATTCATAGCATCTGAGCCTGGAAATGGCAGTTTTGCTGACTGCACTTGGAAGTCAATGTTTTCCTGAACCTATAATAAACCAATAGTAATCAGAGCACCAAAATTAAATAATTCAGTTTTTACTAAAATTGGTGATTAAAGCAGATTCAGGAAAGGCATATCTGAGGTTGTAATTACGTCACGACTTGGCCTGATGAGCTACATCTGCAAGTATGTAGCTTGCACCCCCAGAATAGTTTGATCCTCAGACAACCAAAGACTTTTCACTATTTTCTTGTGCTTTTGACAAGATGATGATGCATGTATTCAGAGAGCCTTTCTAGTGGTGAATTACTGAGTCAGTTGTTCTGCAGATGTGAAATCCATGTGTGTGTTGCTTTCAGGTGCATGCTATTCCCCTGCGCTCATCCTGGGTGATGACTTGTGCATATGCTCCTTCTGGAAATTATGTGGCTTGTGGTGGTCTTGATAACATCTGTTCCATTTATAACTTGAAAACTCGTGAAGGGAATGTACGTGTCAGCCGTGAACTAGCTGGTCACACAGGTGAGTGCCTGCTCAGAATGCTCGAAGTTACCTAAGCACAGCAATTAGCCATTTCTCTCTTCATGGTCTCTTTGTTTCCACAGAGAGGGTAAGCCAAAGCACAGCAAAACAAAGGTAGATTGCTCTAGAGGCTCTCAGCTTGGCTCCAGGGGAAACCTCTAATGGTGTTAGAGATACCTTTCTTTAGGCTGACTTGCTGTGGTCCCGGTGTATCGCTGTGCTGCTGTACTGGTTGAATTGGGCACAGTCTGTAAGGAGCAAAGTTACATTTTGTCCAAAACGTTGGAGTTTCTGTGTCGTGCCTTAGTAGTTCTTGATGCATATTCAGGAGATGAGGAAGCAACATATAAGCAAGCCAGAGTGCAATGTGAAGAGTGATCTCTGTTCTAACTCATCAACTTCTAATTTTGTGTTCAGGATACTTGTCATGCTGTCGCTTCTTGGATGATAATCAAATCGTTACCAGCTCCGGCGACACCACTTGGTAAGCAGCACAGTTTGGACATGATCATTAGTAATGGCTTTGCACAGCTATGCTCTGTTTTTGAAGGCAGCCTGCTCCTTCGTAAATCTGCTAGCCACCCAGGAGACTCACTGGGATTTAATCATTATTTGTGTGCCACGTTTTTACTTGAAAAACCTGGACTTACAAGTTTGTTAGCTTTGGCTGCCCATGTTCTGAAAAGCCTGACCTAATTCTCTGTTGGGATGGTACGGGGAGATTGTTTTTTGCTGTAACTATTTGGCTTTCAGTAATAAGTATTCAGTAGTCAGTATTGGACTAATGACTTCTCTCAATCTGTTGGACTAATGACTTCTCTCAATCTTGTTTAGTATCCAGTTTTTGTTACTTTAAAAGTTCTGCTTGGACTTCCTAGTATGCCATTACTCAAAAGAGCTCCTAGAAAATATTCTGCAGTGACAGCAGATGGATTTGTTGAGGAGAATGTAGGTGTATGTCTTAATAAATACTAGCTTCTGAACAAAAAAAAGACCTCCAGCTTCTACATACATTTTTCTGTTTAATGCTGAAAAGCATTACAGCTCTCCCAAGCAGCAATTCTTAGAGCCAAGGTGGTCTGATAAATACCTCTTCTACACAGCATCAGTCTTCTTGAATGCCTTAGTCCACAGATTGTGCATATCTATTAAGTACATATATTTTTTTTTTTTTAACCACTTTAAATATGTCTTGGTGGTTTGTTGGGTTTTGCTTTTTCTTTAAACAAAAGTAAACAGGATTTGTTAAAATAATGCTCTTTCTAACAGGGCTGCTTCAGGAGTTATTGTAGCAACTCTGCAGTTGTCTGAGTAAGAGTTTGTCCTTGACATCAATTCAGGCAAACTTCAAAGTACAGCCATCCCTTCTTTGTCTGGTCCAAATCTGCCACTGATGCCTCTGGTTTGCTGAGAAATGAAAAGTCCTTGGTCCTCCTTAAACATTTATACCTCTCTCTTAGGGGGGTGATAGTGTTGTTTCATCCTTTTAAACCCTTTGATTATCACTGTAGTAGTAATTTTTGCTGTCTTGGGAAAGTGGAGCAGCTTTAAGGTGACAGACACAATTCACAAAGTTACACATCCTCAGTGAGTGTTTGAGAATGAGAAGTGCTGACTCACCTTTTGCTGTAACCTTAGGACTGTTGCTTTCAGTCAGGCTCGTAGCAATAGTGGACAGCAGTAGCCACAGAATTTTGTGGCTAAACAGCTATGAGTGTCATGACTTTTTTTTTTTTGCACTGGTTTTCAATTAAAAAATCCTCACTATTTTAAAATTGAAGGTAGCTTTTAAAATCTTTCATGTACAGTGATCTTGGATCATGACCAAATAGTTGAACAAAGAACATTTGGGTTTGTTGGGTTTTTTCATTCTCAGTATGTTTCTAGTTAGTACTTCATGGAGTTTTACTTTTCAGCAGTGATATAACTGAGCAGGTTTACAGAAAAAATCTAACAGTACAAATGTGTTCCCTTTTTGTGCCTCGTTTCATTATTCTTTCCAGTGCTCTCTGGGACATAGAAACTGGTCAGCAGACAACTACATTTACTGGGCACACCGGAGATGTCATGAGTTTGTCCCTTGCTCCTGATGCTCGGTGTTTTGTTTCTGGTGCCTGTGATGCCTCTGCCAAACTGTGGGATGTTAGAGAAGGAATGTGCCGGCAAACCTTCACTGGCCACGAGTCGGACATCAATGCCATCTGTGTAGGTATCACCTCCAGCAAGGATGTGGCATTTCAATCTCTGTGTTTCTTTGCTCTTAGGCATGTGCTGCCTGATGTAGTATGATGCCTTCTTTTCTTCAACAGCTTTTGTAGCTGGGGGAATTTGTGCAGCCTCAGATCCACTGTGGTAAATGGGCACAGTAGCTGTTCACAGAATCACTAAGGTTGGAAAAGATCTTCAAGATCATCCGAGTCCAGCCATCAACACAACACTACCATGACCTCTAAATCATGTCCCAGTGGGCCACATCTACACATTTTCTTTGACATCTCTGGGGATGGTGACTCCCCCCCCTCCCCTGGGCAGCCTGTTTCTATGCCTGACCACTCCTTCAGTAAAGAATTTTTTTTTTTTTCTCATGTCCAACCTAAACCTCCCCTGTTGCAACTTGAGGCCATTTCCTTTTGTCTTATCATTTCTTACTTGAGAGAAGAGACCAACACCCACCTCACAAAAGCTTCCTTTCAGTGAGTTGTACAGAGCAATAAAGGCACCCCTCACCTTTCTCTTCTCCAGACTATGTTCTTCCTTACTCCACTGTGTTTTGCCCATGTGCCAGTGGAGATGAACACTCTTCTTTGATGCTTTATTTTTCCACACAGGCCATAAAAACCAATCTGCTCAGTGAGACAGAGGAATCAAGTCTGAAATGTGTCTTTCTTTCCTTTCTTCCCCTCCCTTATCCAAGTTCTTCCCCAATGGCAATGCATTTGCCACAGGCTCGGATGATGCTACCTGCAGGCTCTTTGACCTTCGGGCTGATCAGGAACTCATGGTTTATTCACACGACAACATCATCTGTGGCATCACCTCCGTAGCATTTTCCAAGAGTGGCCGTCTGCTCTTAGCTGGTTATGATGACTTCAACTGCAATGTCTGGGACACACTGAAAGCTGATAGAGCAGGTAAATGTTTTTGATGATAAATATTAGAAACACAGTATGAAGTACTGAATGTGTGAGGTGAGTCTCATGCACAGACTGTTCCCTGCCTCAGCTTTTGAAACTCTGATAACTATTGTTAGGTGACCAGTGATGAAAGTGACTTAGAAACTGGAATCCTACTAAAGGACAGAAAGGAACAATGGGAAACTGCCATTAAAACCAAAGATTTGGGGGTGGAAGGCTGGGGTTTACTTTTATTTTTTTAAGACTATCTGCCATTGATATATAAACTGTTCAAGCAATTCAATACTAATGTTCATAGAATTCATAGAATCACAGAATGGTTTGGGTTGGAAGAGACCTTAAAGATTGTCAAGTTCCATCTCCCCTGTCAGGGGCAGGGACACCTCCCACTAGCAAAGGGTGCTCAAGGCCTCATCCAACCTGGCCTTGAAAACCTCCAGGAAGGGGGCATCCACAGCCTCCCTGGACAGCCCGTTCCAGTATCTCATCACTTTCACTGTCAAGAATTCTTCTAACATTGCTATTGATATAAAATAATTATTTTTCCTGGTAATTGTAGCAGTAGTTGGAGAGACAACCAGAGAAACACTGTGGACGTTTCTTTTAAGGAAATCCACATGAAATACATGGTTCTGTGATGAACATAATTTAACTTCAGTTCTTTAAAATGAAAACATAATAAAAAAGGAAAAAGAAAAAGTGTAAATCAAGGCTTAAATGTTTCGCTGTTACCAGAACAGGGGATGAGAACAAGGGTTTGCTCTCTGTTACCAAATAAAGTATTCCAGACTTTCAAAATTATCCAATGTGGGTTTTAAAAGCAAACAAAAAACACCAGCCAAGCAAAATATTCTTCTATGTGCAGCTGAAAGGTTTAGTTACAGGTACATTAGTTAATGCAAATTGACTTATCACTTGGAGGGCAGGATACACTTTGGGTACTCAGTCCATGTTTTGTGAACAGTGTTTGGTTCTAGTTGCAAGGTAATGGTGCAAAATCGGTACTGAAATGCATGTTCTGGAGAGGCCTGGGTCTGTGTCTTGGGAATTAGAATGCAAAATGTTTGTGTTTATTATTGACATAATAAATGTGTGTATAAGCCTCTGCAGGGATGGATGCAGAAATTGCTCTTGATTGATGTCCAAGTTAGTTTACAGTTGGCTGTATTTAAGTACTGTAAAAACAATTACATGGTTTTCCCTCTTTTTTTTTTTTTTTTTTTAAACTTTGGAAGACTCATTAAGAAAAAAACCAGCAGGAGATGGTGATCTTCCTTGCCTGTAGAAAGGAGAAACATATTTCTTATACTGATCTGGGTTTATGGTCCATGTTCTCATGAAGTGTGATTCTTTACTGTCAAGCTGTAGAACTGATTTAAACAACTACTTTGTCAAGCATTCTGCTTAGTGAAATGTTCTGAGCTTTAAGATTGAGCAGATTTGACACTTCTGTCCTGCCTGATTCTATATTAAACCCCTTTGTGGTTATGTATTCAGTTCAAATTGTGTAAGACTTCTTGGTGCTGTTGTGCTGCGGCACTTGGTTATGCCCATGAATTTTGATCTATTAATGCTGTTTCCGCGGTCACTCCTAGGTAGTTCCTAGCTGTTTCTGTTAGCTCTGGCTTCTGTATCGTGCTGAATTTCTCAGGATTCTGTGGTTTGGTTCATCACTCACAGTTTGGCTTCTGCTGCAGGAGTGCACAGCTCTGTGCTGAGGCTTAGACACTTGTATGGATTTAATGGGATCTGGAGATTACTGGTGTTACTCGCACAGCATTGCTGCTGTTGGAAAGTGTATCAGAAATGTGACTCCTTTCATCTCTTCAAGCATCAGGACTCCTCGTGTATGAAGTAGCCTTCATTGCACTGAAAGAACAGTGGAAAATACACTTTTTTAAACACAAAACTTCTGAGCTAAAGCTGACTTAATTCATGTTCTTACTGGAGAATAGTAAATGGAGGGGGAAAGCCCAAAACATGAATGAGGAGAGTCCTGTGAGCAGTGTAATTTATGTAGCAAGATTAATTTTAAGTCTTTCAAGAATATCTTAGCTCAATGCTGTGGACTGGAAAGAGCTTGAACGTAATTAGATTTTCTTTTTACCTCCTTGAAACTGTTAAATGAAAGGGGATAGAGGAAAGTGTTGGCTCCTTGAATTTTTCTGTTTCGAATCTCGATTCTTTTTTTTAATGGCACTGTAATTGAATTGTAGCAGGTCTCTGTATTGACAAATAAATTCTATGTAGGAGTTTGTCTTTTAAGTGCTAGCAAATGTAGTAAGACAAAATTAGATTGAAAGTGCTTTACTGCTCATAACGTAGTTCAGCTTAACTTCTGATTTTGCACATAAAAAATTATAGAATCCAACTGATCTTTATCACTGTGGAGTGGAAGTCCTAAGAGCTGTGCAGTGCAGGGTTAGGTATTTATTGCTGTGCCATTGTCAGCAGAAGTTTCAGGGCTGTAAGTGCACAACTCACAAGAAAGCAGTAAAGGTCACAATGTGGGGAACAGACAAGGAACATTTTGGAGTAGTGTATTTAGTGAATTTTTAGCCCCTTTGGAACTCATCCAGTTACATATCTTAAGTTTGTGCTTAGAAAACCCCAAATCAGTTAAAAATTGGACCCATTTTGTTCAGGATGTTTGACTGTGTTGGTTGAGCAGTCCAAACACATGTGCCATGGTGTCAGGCGACCTGAAAGCTGAAATCATCCCAGTAACGTAGCATGTTTGTTACATGTTCTTATTTATAGGTGTCCTTGCCGGTCATGATAACCGTGTCAGTTGCTTAGGTGTGACTGACGATGGTATGGCAGTGGCAACAGGATCATGGGACAGCTTCCTCAAGATCTGGAACTGAAGTAGGTAGGTATCCAACTCATTAAGGCTGTCCATGCTTGCTGTGCAGAACGCTTTTTCCCAGGTCTGAGCAGTGCTGTTTCGCTGCTGCTGCAAGCTTGTAGTTCAGATTAGGAAAGTCACTGCAAACAAGCAATCCATTTGTTTTTCTAGAAGGCTATTTGTTTAATGTATGCGATGCCATTTCTGTGCTGAACTATTTTTGGCATGTTTTATTTCCCTGCTAGGGATGACTGTACAGTCTTCTGAGCCCCAGTTAGTAAATAAATGGCGTTCTTGAAAATGGTGAGATAATGGCTAAATGCGTCAGTGGGTAGCCAGAGCCAAGCTTGAAACTTGATTACAGTTTATCCAAGTGCAACTCTTAATCAATCTTTCTGTGTGCCAGAAGAGTGTGCCGGACTCCATGACTGGAAGAAGTTTCCAACGGTTGAAAAATTTAAAAAAATTAAAAAAANAAAAAAAAAAAAAAAAAAAAAAAAAAAAAAAGATGATAGCATATCCAATCCAACCATACTAACTTGGACCCCCATCCTCCCCAACTTCAAAGGGCAAGATCTTTTCCGTCTCCTGTTGCTGAAATGAAGAGCACAATTACCTTTCCAAGAAGAATTTCTGTGTTGTAAGCAAAATGAAATTGTGCATTCCTTTTGGGACCATTATATATTTTTTTTTTTTTCCTTTTATTTTGTGGGTGTGTAATTTTGTTTGGTTTTTTTTTTCTTCTCCTCTTTTTGTCTTGAGAGTTTAAAAATGAAACACTATCATAAAAAGCATGACCAGAAAATAAACTTGAGCATAATTGTGAAACAGTTTAGCTTTTCACTGTAGTTTCCAAGTTGAAGTTAAGGACTTTTATCTCACACACTTGCAAATTTTAAAGTCATGTTTGTAGCAGGATTTTTCTTTTCCAAGTTTCCTTTTTAAATACATTTCTTTGTGTATTGAATTGAGCAAAACAAGGGAGTCCTAGCCCAGAGCACCTGGGAGTTGTTAACTCTGTAAATTTAGTCCCTCAGTTTTTTGGGTTTTTTTATTTTGTTTTCTAGTATCACAGATAATTGTTGCACAAAACTTGGCATATATAGGATAATGTTAAGCAGTAAGGTAACCAAGCACATGCTGTAAAAGGTAATGAATGCTTGTTTAAAGAATCCTTTCACCTTTTATGGATAACAAATGCAATCCTTGGTCCCTCCTGCCCCTCCCTCCTTTTTCACCACACTGATTTTTTTAATCTGTTTTGGTTTTGTCCACTTGAAAGGGCAGTTTATATATCCTAACACTATCCTATAAGTCTCAACAACCAGGAATCTCTGTTTTCAAAAGAGACCTATCCTACACTTGGGGTATTGAGTCAATTCTTTGTGTATGAAATGATGTACAAATCAATGTTTTGAAAATAATGATCTTGAACTTTCTAAGTTAAAACAGAAAAAAAAAATAAACCTTTTTTTGATTGTTTGCCATATTTGGGTGGGTTTACTCTTAGAAATCGCATGCTGTAGAAATGCTAAAAAGTGCATATTGGACTAAGTCCTTAGATGTTTTTTCTTTGAAGAAATAACCTGTTTAAAAAAAAAAAAACAAACTGTAACCATTGTCGCTGTATTCATTTATTGTTGCTACTCTGTGCATAAATCTATGAAGAACTCAAGTACCAAGCTATGCACGTTTTGGAGTAGCGTGAGAAGTCACTTTTTATTTTCTTTTCTTTTTTGGGTTATTTGGTTTTGTTTTGGGGTTGTTTTTTTTTTTTTTGTTTGGTTGGTTTGGGTTTTGTTTTGTTTTTTGTTGGTGTTTTGGGTTTTTTTTGTTTGTTTTTGTTTTTTTTTTTTGTTAAACAGCCTGTTCAAACAATCGCTGTCAAAAGATTCTGGGGTGTGGGAGGAGGGAACCTTAAGACCATCTTCTTTATAAAAATCAGTTCCTCACAGCCAGTTGTTCCTCTTGTAGGATGAGTCCTTTGCATCTGATCAGAGTCATTTTTTGTAACGAGCAGGTTTTCCTGGCTTTCTTTTCAAATAAAATGTTAAAAGCAGCAGTGTTTGGACAGCAGATTGTTCTGTTAAACTTTCCTATCTTCTCACTGTATCCAGAAATGCTCCTTCCTAGCAGCAGTAGTAGCTTTTCTCCATTTTGTTTTTTCTGCAACATTCTGTACAAAAATGTGCTGTAATTGTGCGTTAGGCCTGGATTTGGCATAAAAGATGAATTCCCTCTTACTCTTTCATGAAACTACTCTGTAGAGCTTTCTCCACGCCCTGTATCCCTCTTCACCTTTTGTATTTAATTTTAAAGTCAGTGTACTTCAAGAAAGCTGGATGCAAGATAGATACTATATTAAAATGTAATGTTATTTAAGATGTAATAAAGCAGTTTGACATGAGTTTTGACTGATCTGGTTTGCAGCTTATTGTTCAACCCACAAAAATGGCTTCTGGCAGGATTTGAGTCACGAAATAAACAGGAGAGAAGGGTACTCTGCCCCCAAAGCTCAGTGTTGCAAAAAAGGCTTGGAGTTTCAGTGGTTAATTGGACAGTTTATGCAGTGGTAGAAAGGTGTGTATTGGTATGAAGGGATGTGGGGTTTGTTTTAAGGCCAGCTGCCAGATGAGCTAAAAACCATCATGGTTTTTGTTACTCTAAAGTGTCTCCAGCAGCGTCCAAAAGTGGATGTGTGAATGTGCAATATTTGCTGGCACTGATGGCCAGCACGTGGAGCTTAGTGGCTGCAGGCATTTTCCTTCCTCCATTCTCAGCTATTGAAGATGGACATTTCTTGGGTTGATTGCTAGAGCTACTCAAGAGCTTAATCAAAACCTGCTGGCAGCTCTCTTAGCTCCAAAGGAGAGGAACTGATGTGATTCATGTGGTACACATCACAAAAACGCTTTGTGGAATAGAAAAGGCTGCAGCACTTGAAGTAGGACATCAGAGCAAAAATGTTTAGTAACTTCTTTTAGAACTTTTGTATCCTTTAATAGGGAAAGAATTGAGTGGAACAGCTTGGTATTGCCACTTGAGGATCTGGCCAGATAAGCTGTGTTGTCATTGTTAGCCATCCTTACTGTAGGGACTGAGAAGGGTAAGTAGTTGTCATTTTAATGCTCAGTAAGAACTAAGTCTCCACAAGGTAGGATAGCATCTAGGAAAAACTAAGGATGAATTTTGTAGCCACAGAAGCCAATTCCTGAAAAGAGGTGTTGAAAGGTAGTTGGTTTAACAACTTGGTATTGGTCCCCTCAAGGGTGGTGTTTTGTATTTTCAGTGGATGAAGTCTCTTCTCTTGTTCTGACCTAAACAAGAGTGGATTTTCACATCAACCAAGAGAAATTCCAGTGCCATGGCTTTGGTTTCATACCAAACATGGAAATTCTCAGCCTAGATGGAGAAGTTTTTAAAAGCTGTGAGTATGGAAAATATGATGGCAACATTACTTAACTAGCAGCCATTGACTGGGAGCTTTGGCTTTTTGGACTGCAGAATACTGGTAAGTAGCTGGAAATGCTTAAAACTGGGAACTGAGATTTAGTCTCTTCCAGTTCCAAATGGTATGGCTGTTTTTTTTTCCACTCTCATGATACATTTTTATTCCAGTGGATGTTTGATATGTGACTTTGTCTAGTCAATAATAAAATCAATGCAGGCACACTCTGCTTTACCTTCCTTAATCTCTGCCCATATGTTACATTACTGCTTCCCACCCGTGTTGAGGGCACCTTTGCTGGCAACAAAACATCTGCCAGGATAGTAACTTCTTGTGTCAGGAGACTGATGTGCAGTTACAGTTTATATGAAATGCAAACAGTTGCAAATGCCTCTCACTACAGACTCACTTCAGTTACATCTGGAGCTTTAAACTATACTCTTTAAATATCTGTCTGTCTGCTTGAGTGTTCAGAGACCTGCAACTGAGAAAAATGGGGATGCAAAGTGTGAAGCACTGAACTCTTCTGTCTTTGATTTTGGGCCAAGTCTTTGGAGTTTTGAATGCCTCTAATTTTAGAGTGGGCTTGGATCAGTAGTCAGATCAAAATGGTTTATGTAATTTTTACCTATAGCAAACCCCTTGTAGGCTTTGAAAAGACTCTGGCTTAAAGATTCCAAAAAAGCTTCAGCAAGCTGCTGCCAGATTTCTAGAGCAAGGCTTCATAAAGTGAGCACACTAACATGTGAGGCTGGTTTGATTTTGGTCTTTGTGGCAGCACTGGCAGCTTCTTAACATACTCAGGAGCCCATGGGTAAGCGTACAAAAGGATGAAGAGTGAGGTCTTTGCAAAGGAGGGTGGAGCAAAACTTTGTGAAGCATGTTAGATGAGGAAAGTGGACAAGACTAATGGATCTGAGCTATTTAGATAATGAGTGGATGAAGTGATGAGAAAAGAAGTTACAGTTGCCTGGTCCTGGCTTGGAAAGTGGATAATAGGATGGACTTCATGGGATTGGGATCCTCTGATGGAGCTGGGGAGGAGCCAAGTGAAGGAAAAGGTAACAGTTATGTCAAACTCAGTACCTAGAATTAAAACTCCTAATTAGAATGTTTTCTGTGCTCCTCTTTAATTTCTTGGTGAATCCCTTGTATAAAAGATGTTTCTGCTGCTAGAAGAGAAGATCAGAGTTGGGCCTTCAAACTTCTGACCATTAAGTGCCCTGGTGTGCATCAGCGGGGAAACGTACCTGAAATTACTGATTGAATCATGCCCTAGAAGAGCTAAAAATAGAAAGATCTGGGTTCTGGGAAGTGGCAGAGTAAATAAAGAATAATAAAACCTGTCACCCTTGCTGAGTTCTGTGTACCTTGGTCTGAAACAAATCAGGATCCTCTGTGGCACTGTGATTAACACTGCTTCTAGCGTAGGTGTAACCATGAATTCAGATTTGAGGGGAAAGAATAAAAGAAGCAAGTACTGAACATGTTCTAACAGCAGCTGGCTATTTTTGTATAGTCATGTTCAGGTTTTCTTCATCTAATCCTTGGAAAGCCTGCTTCTGCTTTCAACATCAGCCACTCAATGGGTGGGAGCAGAGCTGGTCAGTGTCTAGCAATATTACATTCCAGTGTGTATTTAACACACAATGGTTTAGGTTGGAAGGGACCTTCAAGATCATCCAGTCCCCAAACCCCCTGCTGTGGGTAGGGACACCTCCCACTAGCTCAGGTTGCTCAAGGCCTCATCCAAACCTGGGTTTGAATGTTTCCAAGGTTGAAGCCTCCACGACTGCTCTGGGCAGCCTGTTCCTTGTGCCTCGCCACCCTCATGGGGAAGAATTTCCTTCTAATATCTAATCCAAGTTTAGCTTCTCCCAGTTTTGAAGCCATTACCCCTTGCCCTGTTACTTAATGCCTTGTTAAGTTCCTTTTTGAGCTCTCCTGTAGCTCACTTCAAGCACCAGAAGGTGTTACAAAGTCTCCATGGAGCCGTCTTCAGGCTGAACAGCCCAAACTCAGCCTGTCCCCACTGGGAAGATGCTGAAGCCCTCAGATCATCTTTGTGGCCTTCTCTAGACCTGCTCCAACAGTTCCATGTCATCATTCACTTGAAGTATGTGAGAAGTTTATTATTTTTACTTCTATTTTCTGGTTTGAGTTTTTACAATACAGGGAAAAAGAAGAGCTGGGGAAGGGTTGAAAAGAACAACCACCAGCTTTCAGATGACTGTTGAGTAGGCATGCTTAGCCTGTTCCCTTGTCACCCCTGCTGAGTGGCTCTGTCACATGAAAACAGCTGCAGACATCTCATATCCTGACTGGCAGCTGCTTGCATCCTGTCTGATGTGCTTTTTCCTGGCAGTGTTAGATGCTGATTTAAATGTTACTACTTGGGTCTGACGTACCTGATGAGTTACAAAACTCCTGCTCTGACTCCTAAGCCATTGCTGGATGATGGTCTCTCTCTCTTTTCTTTCTGGTCTGGTGAGACCTGATCTGGTAAAGCCCAGTCCAGGGGCTGGCTCTCAGTCACTTGGGCTGAGAATCATAGAATGGTAAGGTTGGAAGGGACCTCAAGGATCATCTAGTTCCAATTCCCTGCCATAGGCAGAGACACCTCCCACTAGTACAGGTCACTCAAGGCTTTGTCCAGCTTGGCCTTGAACACCTCCAGGGAGGTTGTGGAGCACAGAAGCAAAGATCACATTCTGTGCTTCTGTGCTCCACAACCTCCCTGGGCAACCTGTTCCAGTGTCTCACCACCCTCACTGGAAAGAACCACTCAAGGCCTCATCTAACCTGTCCTTGAACACCTCTAGGGAGGGAGCAGCCACAACCTCCCTGGGCAACCTGTCACAGAAAACAGGCCTGGATGCTACTGTGGCTGGATATTGTTCCAGGCTTGACTGCTTGTGTTAAACCACCTCTCCAGGAAATGCTGCTCAGACAATCTGCAGTTCCTGTTTCCTGACAGGGGCTGCTCCATGACTGCCAGGTTTTTGGCTTCCAGACCACAGGGCCTCACGTTCGGACCTGTACTTTGCTGCCTGCTAGTTTGCAACCTGTGTTAAAGAGTGCTAAAATGCAATCTGGGGAGAAGGTTCAGTAGCACTGATGGGTTAAATCAGTTCAGTGGAAGCAGGGAAAGCTTCATCTTGCATTCCCATGGCAATTCCTAACATCTTTTCAAATACTGAGAGACTCTGGGCTCCCAGATCAGGAGTCAGTGTTCTAGAGCACTTCCCCTCTGATAATCTGGGCCATTCAGAAGAGGGACATTGAAAGGAGGCAAAGCTGAATCATTCTGAAACTGCCTACTCAGCGCTTTCTTCAAGTGTCAATACTAAAAAGCCTCCCAGGAGTGTTTTGAAAGGCAAAGTAGCACAGACTGGCTGTAAAATTGCCCAGTATGTCACTCGTGTGGGGAAAACAAGCCATAGAAATAGGAATAAAAAGCTGGGTGAGCTTCTCATTGCAGAGCTGGCTGCTAAACATTCACCCTTTAGAAACACAGACCCCACAAAATACTCATTCAAATAATTCCAGGCTTAACTCAAGTGAATTTTGTCAGAAAATAAAACAAAGAGCATCTCTTTTAGTTATTCACAAGCCATTTGCTGTAGGTTAATGCTGTGCTTGACCCTGCGAGCTAATCATCTGTGGAGCTGGGAGTGGAAAAGGGAAAGTGTGATGTAACAGATTTTTAAACGGCAAAACAGGTAAGGGAGGGGAAAGAAGTGTGGAAAAAAGGAGGAAGTGTTGAAGCTGGGAAAAGGCTGAGTTCTGCTGGGCACTGACTGCAGGCAGGCGAGCAGGCAGCGCTGCTCCATCTGGTGGCACAGAGCATACTGGAGATGGGTGGGCAGGGGAGAGAATGTGTGTGACAGAGAGGCCTCTACTGAACCTGGCTGCAGTCTTAGGTTCCTAGTACAGGCAACCCCTCCGATGTACATCTTCAGAGCCTGCTGGAGATGTTCTGGTTGCTCCATCAAGACTTCAAAGCTTTTCCTCATGTTTACTCCTATAGGAGTCTCTAATTTATGTTTTTTTAATGGAAAGTTTTCAGATGGCAGAGGTGGAGGAGTTAAAATCAGCCAGTGTTAACTGGAGCAGGGTGTTAGCCTGAAGTCCAGCTCTTATTTAGGAAATCATGGATGGGCATCCTGATTCAGTAATTCAGAATTAATCAGGTAGGAGAAGACCTTGGAGATCATTGAGTCCAACCTATCACTCAACCCCTAATTAACTAACCCCTGGCACCAAGTGCCTCATGCAGCCTCCTCTTAAACATCTCCAGGCATGGGGACTCCACAGCCTCCTCGGGCAACCCATTCCAATGCCAATCACTCTTGCTGGGAAGAACTTCCTAACATCCAGACTGAACCTGCCCTGGTGCAGCTTGAGGCTGTGTCCTCTTGTTCTGTCACTGAGTGCCTGGCAGAACAGACCAACCTCACCTGGCTACAGCCTTCTTTCAGGCAATTGTAGGGAGCAATGAGGTCTGCCCTGAGCCTCCTCTTCTGCAGGCTGCACACCCCCAGCTCCCTCAGCCTGTCCTTACAGGAGTCTCCTCCAGCCCCCTCACCAGCCTTGCTGCCCTTCTCTGGACAGGTTCAAGCACCTCAACATCTTTCTTAAATTGAGGGGCCCAGAACTGGACACAGCACTTACAGTGTGGCCTGAGCAGTGCTGAGCACAGGGGCACTTCTCTCTGCCCACCCCACTCCACCCCCCAGTATTTCTGAGCTCGCTCTCCACGTTTTTGACACACCCTGTCACAGCTCTAATCCAAAGTGCTTGCTCTTTTTAGCTTTCCTCCTCTGCTTTAAGGAGGCATTTGGAGCTGGAGTTGCTAATGAAGAGCTTTTGATTGACAAGTTGGTGATGCTAAGTTCAGACTGATGTTGTCCAGCAGTGCAGCACAGTGCCAGTCCGCAGTGGATAGGAGCAGTGCTAGCATCTGTAGTGTTCTTGCATCTGGTAGGCCCACCACATATTTTCTCAGTCCTTGTTTACAAAGGCAATTTATTTCAAGATCTATAGAATCCTAATAGCCAGTTTTTGTCTCTCTTGCAAAAAAGAGGATTTGTGTTGAGTGAAGAGCAAGTAGGCAGCAGCAGCTCCTTTTCTCCCCTGCCTGCTGCTTGACAGAGTGAGTCATGCTGTAATAATATGGAACTGCATATATTTATCTAAACTTCCATTGATTTTTCACCTTAGTTCCTTATCTCTTTTTAAGTCATTTACCATTTATGATATTATAAGCAAAACTGAAACAAGGTCCAGGGGGGAATAATCATGTTTAGTGCTTGGCTCCCTGAAGCAGGAAGAACAGGGACAGGATTTAGAGTCTGATGTTTAAGTCACTCGAGCTGTAGAGCTGCAAGGACTTTTGGCACTGTGTTCTCTTGGGTGCTGAAGGTGCTCAGGATACTATGTTAGTGTCCAGAGGGCACTAAGCAGTGGATGAAGTGGTCTGGGTGTAGCTTATATAGTTCACAGGTTATTTCTGCTTTCCTGTGGCAAACAAAAATATTTGGAATGTGCTTTCTTGGGTTGTGTTTTGTGGGTTTTTTTTCCCTGCCTAGTGGGGATCTGAGCTCTTGAATGAACAATAAGTATTCAAGGAGTGACAGCTCTGGGAGTGATGGACACCAGTTTGCACTAATGAGAGATCTGGGAGCTTTTCCAAGGATGACTGCATCATTTAATTGAACAATTCTATATTTCATCTGCTGCTTGCATCAGACATGTGTTCAACTCAATGCATTCTGAGAAGCCTGTCAAATTTTGTCCCAGGTTGGTGCTGGTAAATGAAGTGAAAGAACTGCCCAGGGCATGAGGTATGACTGAATTATGAAGGAAGGCTGAAGAGTGAAGAGCATTTGGTGTGGAGGAAGATGAGTGAGATGCATTGGCCAGGCTGGTGTCAGGGTTGGTTCTGAAGACTAATGTTGGAATTAAAA
Organism: Ramphastos sulfuratus; assembly: GCA_013399055.1. Classification (NCBI taxonomy): domain Eukaryota; kingdom Metazoa; phylum Chordata; class Aves; order Piciformes; family Ramphastidae; genus Ramphastos; species Ramphastos sulfuratus. Next base: position 302,749 of record WBNM01042053.1, read on the forward strand.
GCTGATCCTCTTGAGCAGTTCTCTCTTCCTCCTCCTGCAGCTTATATTTCAATCAAGTGATAGCATCAGGCCTGGCGACAGGAAATGGAGCAATTACAGATAGACTTCAAGAAACAGCTTATCAGAATGGAAGGTTCAACTTCCATAAGCAAGAGGATCATTCTTGTGCTTTGGAGCTTGTCACAGCTCTGTAGGCAAAGAGTAACTTAACCAGAAATACCAGATGGCAGCCAGGCAGCCTTCTGACCTCAGCTCTGGTCCTGGTAAAGGGGAAAGTTCCTCTTTGAGTTGTGGAGCTCAGGTGAGCAGGGTTGGCTTTTCCTGAGCCCAGGTGAGCAGGGCTGGCTTCTCCTGAGCTCAGGTGAGCAGGGTTGGCTTTTCCTGAGCCCAGGTGAGCAGGGCTGGCTTTTCCTGAGCCCAGGTGAGCAGGGCTGGCTTCTCCTGAGCCCAGGTGAGCAGGGCTGGCTTCTCCTGAGCCCAGGTGAGCAGGGCTGGCTTTTCCTGAGCCCGGGTGAGCAGGGCTGGCCTCTCCTGAGCCCGGGTGAGCAGGGCTGGCCTCTCCTGAGCCCGGGTGAGCAGGGCTGGCCTCTCCTGAGCCCGGGTGAGCAGGGCTGGCCTCTCCTGAGCCCGGGTGAGCAGGGCTGGCCTCTCCTGAGCCCGGGTGAGCAGGGCTGGCCTCTCCTGAGCCCAGGTGAGCAGGGCTGGCTTCTCCTGAGCCCAGGTGAGCAGGGCTGGCCTCTCCTGAGCCCGGGTGAGCAGGGCTGGCCTCTCCTGAGCCCGGGTGAGCAGGGCTGGCCTCTCCTGAGCCCGGGTGAGCAGGGCTGGCTTCTCCTGAGCCCGGGTGAGCAGGGCTGGCTTCTCCTGAGCCCGGGTGAGCAGGGCTGGCTTCTCCTTCTGTACAGACAGAAAATGAAATCTCTTGGGGTTGTCCTATGAAGTGGTTGTTGTATTCCCCTCATCCTTAGATTCCAGGTTGTCCTGTAAGTCCTTTGCACTTCAGCCAGCATCATCAGTTACTGTTGGTGGTGCACACTGGGTGGAAGATGTGCAGTTAAGGTTCACATTACAGTTGCTGAAAACTTCAACCCCCTTCTGTCCTGCTGTTGCTCCTGGATGGTTTAACTTGTTTGTGTGCTGTGTCTGATGCTTTGCTCTTTACACTTTGAATGGAAGGCTACAGCATGAGCAGTAGCAGGTAGTGCAGCTTCCTTTTGCAGCTGCATTGCAGCAGCACAACTCCAAAGAAGCCTCTTTATCTGAACCACTTGCAGCAGTTAAGAAATCAAGAAATCCCCTGCCAGACCTGCATGGGCCTTTTTGAACCACTTTGTCAACTCGATCACGCAATGCCTGCATATGTTTCCCCAGCTAAACAGGCAAAAACCTCCCATCAGGTTTCATCACAGCCCTGTGCCCAGACTTCCCTCCATTTTGTGCACAGGGAGCCTGTGGCATGGAGGTGCCTGCATTTACCCTTGTCATGTAATGGCTGAGCTGCAGCTCTGTGCTGAGTGAGAAGAGTATTCCTTTCCCTTTGCTCTTCCTGGCTGACATCTGCTTGCTCAGCCTGATGAATCTTGGCAGTTGCCACCATTTTCACTGTGCAGAATCACTCCAGTGAGCAGCAGCAGATGATGGCCACGGGAGCAGGGTGGGATTAGCATGATGTTATCTTATTGTTGGAGGAAATGTCAACTGTAAAACATTTGAATGCAAGCCAGAGAAAGCAGAAATATTCTCAGTTTTACAGTTTGGTAGGGAGGGATCATCCTGGGAGTTGTGTTTGGCTGAGTTCTTCACGGGACATCCTCTGCAATTATGTCAGGGGGATTTGTGAGCCTGGTGCCCCTGCTGGGGTGCCAGCCCTGCTGCTTTTCTCCCTTGTTGTTTGGAGGCTTTAACGCCTTGCACTGTGGAAACGCAGCTCTCTGGAGGAAGACCAGACCATAAAATCATTGTCTGGGCTCTTTGAAAAGTTGAACAAAAGTGGGCAGCTGCATCACATCTGAAAGTTACTTGGATCTTTCCTTCTGCCTCTCTCTCCCCTCCTTTCCCCACGTCACAAAGCCAGCAGCTTTCCTCATGACTCTGGTGCTGTTTAGGATGCACTGAGGAAACAGTCTGCAAGTGGTTCTGCTCTGTAACCTGCCCTGTTCAGAACAGCTACCTGCACTGTTGCTGACTGAACTCAAAACTCTGGTGATGCTGATGGAAAGCCTGTGCATTATCAACTAATTCATAGCAAGGTCATGCAGTATTTAGGAGCTTTACTTCCACGGAGCCTCAGGTACAGACTTTTCAACTGCTGGGAGTTGAAGCTTATGCTGTAGGTGAACATCAAATGCTGCTCCTCCTGGGCTTGTAGGACATGGGAGGTCTGACTTCTGACCTCACAGTCATAACTCTGTAATTAACTCTCGTGTTAATTGTATCTAAGCAGTCACTTCTGCTGACCTATGACATTTTGGGCTGTCTGACAGAAGGTGCATGGATTTCCTTGGGAAAAGAAACTTAAGAGATGTAAGGGAAAGTTCATCAGAAGCTTTTTAGCTATGAACTTTGATTCTTTTTACTTTGTAGGGAGATCCCAGTACCATTAAATCCTGCTCCTGCTGTAGCTTCACACTGCTGATGTAACTGCCAAAGCAGCAAGTGTGTGTTGTGTTGCCATAGGTGAAGGCTAGGGGGGAGCAGGCCTTGATTTTATGGACATGTGTTAAAATAGAGCTAAAACTTAAACACTTATCTGCTAAAAAAGGTTATGTTCTTCCCATTTAATAGCACAGGGACTGCATTTAAGATCTGGCAGTTTGGATATGAGGAACATGAGGCTCTCAATTCTGCAAGGTCAGGTAAGATAGACTCAGGTCCTGGCACACTTCTGCCTGCACACACACTGAATACACGACCTTGCAAATGGCTGTAACTGGGGGATTTGGCTCCATAGGATCTTTTGCAAGGTATCTTCCCATGCTTAGCTCGAGAACTAGGCTAAGTCCAGTCTGCACTAAGTGGAACAGTCGTTGGCTTTGCGCTGGCTCCGACGTGCTGCTGGCTCGCAGGTACCAGGCTGCGGCTTCTGCTGCCATCTGCTGTCGATGCCCACTTCAGGCTGGGAACCTGTCCTGGAGGCTCTGCACAGCTTTGCAGGAGCAAGACCTTGTCTTTCTCCGTGCCGAGGTGTGGCCCAAGGGCAGTCGAAGCACCGAAAGCAGGAAATGTTTTGTATGGCCTAGCTCTGTTGTGGTGAACACCTTGGAAATGCCTCTAGCACGGCAGTGCAGAGCACACAGCACAAGGCAGCTGGGATTGTGCTGTTCCTGTTACTGTGCTTCACCTCTGGACAAATCCTAACTTTGTCTTATTCCTGCTCCAATTTACAGATTACAAGAATATTGTTCCAAAAGGAGTTTGATGTGTTCTCCTCCAAACCTGTTCTTCAGACCTGTCAGTCTGAGAGAAGACAGCTGACCAGGGTGAAGTTCTCTGAAACTTGGGGCTTCTTCCATTCTCTGGTCTGCTCACCCTCTAGTACAGAAACCACAGAAACATTCAGGTTGGAAAAGTCCAACTGATAGACCTACTCTACAAGGTTCACCCTAAACCATATCCAGAAGCACCACATCCAGATGACTTTTAAACACATCCAGCCCAACCAACCAACCAACCCCAACCTTGCAGAGCAAAGCTTCTCCAGAGCTTCTATAAGCCTTTCATGGGCTTATCAGTCATAGAATGGTTTGGGTTGTCTGAACCTCTTGCATTGGTCTTTCTTAACCATTCTAACCTTGATCCTTGTCAGCCTTTGTCCTCTTAGTTTTGCTGCTAGGCTCTGATTTGCACAGACCCCAACCTCCCTGGAGAGAGGTGGACCCTTTTTTTAACCACCACAGGCTCTTCCCACCTGTTCCAAGGACCTGAGGGGCTGACAGCTTCCAAGAGGATCCCACAGAAAGGTTGCAGACATGACAAACTGCTGACACACAAAAAAGGAAACAGACTTACATGTAAGTTTAGTAAGTTCAGCTGTTAGGAGTCTTCATATTGCCAAAGATCACCTGTATTTTTTAATTACTTCAGTGGGACATATGATTATATTCTGAGAAATATAAACCAGAAGCTTGTGAACAAAGTCTTCAAGTGTGGGACAGGATTTTACACCTTCATAAGAATGCCAGCAATTACCAAAACCCCCTGGGAATCCACTGGTGGCTTCTTGGTGCATGCAGTAGGTTGAAGTATCTGGTGAGATGCCACTTTGAGGAAGGGTATTAAGCAAACAGCCCAGCATAATTTTTCCAAATGCATTATTTATACCAGGGAATATGCCCCACTGCAGAGACTTCTATTTCATAGTGGTTTGGTGTGTGTGTGTGTGGGTTATACAGCTGCTGTGGGTAGGGAATGCTGTTACAAAACTTGTTTGTAAAACCTGCAGTGCAGACTCTTGCTGCATGCTTCTGTCTCTCTTGGCAACCATGGCATCTTCCCTCAATCCCCAGTAATAATGATGGGAATAATTCATAGAATCTTAGAATGGTAAGGTTGGAAAGGACCTCAAGGATCATCCAGTTCCAACCCCCTGCCATAGGCAGGGACACCTCCCACTAGTACAGGTCACTCATCCAACCTGGCCCTGAACACCTCCAGGGAGGGAGCAGCCACAACCTCCCTGGGCAACCTGTGCCAGTGTCTCACCACCCTCACTGCAAACAACTTCCTCCTAACATCCAGTCTAAATCTCCCCTCTGCCACTTCAAACCCATTGCCCCTNCTCTAGCAAGTCGACTGTGCCGCACAGCTTGGTGTCTTTCTGGCAGTATTCAGCCAGATTAAGTGCAGCCCAGCCAGATTCTAGCAATATCTGTGAAATACTTAGGACTAGCCTCATTGCCCACCACAGGGGCAAAGCATGCTCATCTGTTTCTTCTCCTTCTGTCCACTGAATATTTAGTGCCCATAGTGACTCTAGTCCACTTAATTCCTAACTTCAGTCAACTATAAGGCTTTAGTCATCAAATTTTTATGTGCTCAAGTCAAAATTAAATTGTGGATGATGTCTCCGCAGGATCCTCCTTCTGTTTCTGCCAGTTTCCCTCTGGAGAGGAAAGAAGTGTGCCAGCAGTGTGCCCAGTTGGCCAAGAAGGCCAATGGCATCCTGGCCTGCATCAGGAATAGTGTGGCCAGCAGGAGCAGGGAGGTCATTCTCCCCCTGTACTCTGCACTGGTTAGGCCACACCTTGAGTACTGTGTCCAGTTCTGGGCCCCTCAATTTAAGAAGGACATTGAGGTGCTTGAGCGTGTCCAGAGAAGGGCAGCGAGGCTGGTGAGAGGCCTCGAGCACAAGCCCTATGAGGAGAGGCTGAGGGAGCTGGGATTGTTTAGCCTGGTGAAGAGGAGGCTCAGGGCAGACCTTATTGCTGTCTGCAACTACCTGAAGGGTGGTTGTGGCCAGCAGGAGGTTGCTTTCTTCTCTCAGGCAACCAGCACCAGAACAAGAGGACACAGTCTCAAGCTGTGCCAGGGGAAGTTTAGGCTCGAGGTGAGGAGAAAGTTCTTCACTGAGAGAGTCATTCCCCACTGGAATGGGCTGCCCAGGGAGGTGGTGGAGTCACCGTCCCTGGAGGTGTTCAAGGCAGGTTTGGACGTGGCACTTGGTGCCATGGTCTAGTCTTGAGGTCTGTGCTAATGGGTTGGACTTGATGATCTTTGAGGTCTCTTCCAACTTTGTGATACTGTGAATTCAAACTCCCTTCCCAGATTGTAAAGAGGGGGAAAAAAAAGCCCTCAAATGACAACGATAAATATCTGAGGGCTGGGTGTCAAGGGAAGGGACAGACCCTTCTCCAGTTGCACCCTGTGATAGGACAAGAGGCAGTGGGCATAAACTACAGCACAGGAGGTTCCAGCTCAACACAAGGGGGAACTTCTTTAAGGGTCACAGAACACTGGAACAAGCTCCCCAGAGAGGTGGTGGAGTCTCCTTCTCTGGAGACTTTCAAGACCTGTCTGGATGTGTTCCTGTGTGACCTGCACTGGATTCTATGGTGCTGCTCTGGCAGGGGGGTTGGACTCAGTGATCTCTTTGGGTCCCTTCCAACTCCTGACATCCTGTGATCATCTGCATTCATTTACTGACATGAAGTATGATGAGGAGATGCCATTTCTTCTGTACCCTCAATCTTTACCGCCAGTGTTGTAAGGGAATAGCAAAGCCAACCTTTTGCATGTCCCAGGGTGGGCTGACCTAAAAATTACTCGCAGGGAACAGCCTGGGAGAGACACAAACCTGAGTGGGACCTGGCTGCTGGCCAGCCTGCCGTCACAGAGCTTGTGGGAGCAGTGTTATGAGCTTAGTTTAGAAGTTAATCTGCTGTGGTTGAACCCTTGAACCTTTAGAGCTTGATTAAAAAGTCCAATTAAGAACTTGGCAGCATCTCACCAGCACTAGAGGGCGCTGCTGCAGTTCTTGCAGCAGCTGTTCCCTGCTTGCTAGCGTTTGGTGCTCCTGGGCTCGGAGCAGGGTGTTGGTGCTGTGGTAGGAGCAACAGCAATTACAGAATCACAGAAACAT
>WBNM01042055.1:1609-18748 GCA_013399055.1 Ramphastos sulfuratus
CAGGATCCCATTGGCCCTCTTGGCCACAAGGGCACATTGCTGTGCCATGGATAAGTTGTTAGCCACCAGCACTCCCAGGTCCCTCTCCACAGGGCTGCTCTCCAGCAGATCACCTCCCAACCTGTACTGCTGCAGTTTATTATTCCTCCTCAGGTGCAGGACTCTGCACATGTCCTTGTTGAACCTCATTTGGTTCCTCTGTGCCCAGCTCTCAGTCTGCCCAGGTCTCACTGGATGCCCACACAGCCTTCAGCTGTCTCAGCCAAGCCTCCCAGTTTGGTGTCAGCAGCAAACTTGCTGAGCAGACTCTGTCTGTCTGTGCCCTCATCAATGTCGTTGATGAAGATGTTGATTCTATAGACAACCTTCCACGACAGCCCAAATTTTTTCATTCAAGTATTAGACAGCTTCTTTTGAGGATAGAATATGAATTCAGTGTTAAGTGGTAAAAAATCTGGACAGGAATATTACTGCCTTCATGCTGACCGAATCCTAGATCAAAGCCTCCTCTGTGCCCATGTGGTGTAACTGTGTGCTGTGTTTGCCACCATCACGATGCCATTGCCTTGCTCTGTGGGGCTCTTGCTTCAGTCAGATTGCTGGCTCTGCAGATGATTTGCAGAAAACCAATTTTCAGACAATCATAGAGTGGTAGGGGTTGGAAGGGACTCGTGGAGATGGAGTCCACCCCCCCAGCCAAAGCAGGATCACCTGGGGCAGGTCACCCAGGAACGCATCCAGGTAGGTTTGGAATCTTTCTAGAGAAGGAGACTTCACAACCTCGCTGGGCAGCCTGCTCCAGGGCTCTGCCCACACAGTAAGGGAGTTTTTCCTTATGTTGAGCTTCCTGTGTTCCAGTTTGTACCTGTGGCCCTTTGTCCTGTCACAGGGTGCCACTGCAAAGAGACTGGCCTCTTCTTGACCCCCAGCCCTCAGATATTTGTCAGCATTAATTAGATCTCCTCTCGGTCTTCTCCAGGCTGAACAGCCTCAGGTCTCTCAGCCTTTCCTCGTAAGAGAGTTTTGCTTTTGAAATTCACCCTCAGTTTAAAACTTGTGCAAACTGAATGTTGTTTGTGTTTCCTGGAAAGGTTTTAAACTAATGTGGATGCTAAGGTATCCATCTGAGCCATTCCATCTGTAGTTCTCTCAGGAAGCCCTGTGCATCTGTGGGGAAAGACATGAGTGTAGTTGGATTCCAGTGTTAGATTTACCTCTTAATAGCTCTTTATTAAAATGTTCTCTAGACTTGAAGATTTTTAAAGGAGGTTATATCCAAGAACAAAACTAAGACACTAGTTCATGGAATCATAGAGTGGTCTGGGTTGGAAGTGACCTCCAAAGGTTGTCTAACCCAAGAACCTCTGCAGTCAGCAGGGGCATCCCCAGCTAGATCAGGCTGCCCTGTTGTTCCTTGTGGTCAGGAGCTGAGGTATCAAAAGTATTTTTCATTCCTGGCTGCTGTTACACTGATGACAGCAGCAGATAAATGACTTTGTTTTCCTGACTCTGTGGCTTAAATGGGCAAAGGCTCCTCTGGGAACAGGGAAACCTCACTCCTTAGTCCCTCATCTCCATCTCCCAGTCAGGAGTAACAACCAAATATCTCCTCTTGGTGTCTTACTACACAGTGCTGCTAATTTTGTTAAATTTTATGTTTACTTTCAAGCTCCAGGTTTTCTTTCTCTGCTGACAGACCCTCAGTTCTTCAGCAAGATGCAGTTCTTTCCAGGCCAGCACAAGAGAGGAGTCTTGGAAAGAGAAATAAAAATGAAGTGTTTAAGGACTACAATTTAAACATTGTACTTCTTCTTACCTCTTCAGCTGCCCTTAGACATCTCTGCCTGCCTTCAGACTGGCTTATTTGTTCAGACTGCCAGACTTGCTGGAGTCAAATCCAAGGGGAACGACATGAACTCTCTTAACCCCAGTTCTCCCACATGGCTAACTCCTTAGTGACTCTGAGTAATAATTTGCATAGTAAGGGACAGAAAAAGGTGGAAGTTTAAAATTTTCTAGCAAGCAAAGCCTAATGGAAGTCTTCACTCCCTAGTTCTCCTTCAGCACTGGGCAGGGTTAATTTACATGTTCTGCTTTGCCTTTTTTTTTCCTCCTCCACAGTGCATTTTCTGTCAGGGTGGCTGTGTGGAGCAGCCCAGGGCAGGAGAGCTGCTTCCATGCCTGGCTGTATGAAGTATATTTCATCTCATAAAGGAAGCCAGCTCTCAGGAACTAGAGGAAGGAAATAGTTTTCCTGTTTAATATTAGCCCCAAAGACTCTAAAGCTACTTTTGTGATCTTAGTGGAGTTGCAGTTTGTCAGTATGAAGAGATGTCTGTGCTGCTTAGCCTTGATTTTACTCAGGCATGATATAAAATCCTTGGTATAGGTGTATTTTTTAATAGGAAAAAATGTGTGTTTGCCTTCAGTCATATAGTTGGCTGTAGGTTCATAGATACATGGAATGGTTTAGGTTGGAAGGGACATTAATGATCACCTAGTTACAACCCCCCTGCCATGGGCAGGGACACCTTCCACTAGTGCAGCTTGCTCAAGGCCTCATCCAACCTGGCCTTGAACACCTCCAGGGAGGGAGCAGCCACAACCTCCCTGGGCAACCTGTGCCAGTGCCTCACCACCCTCACTGGAAAGAACTTCCTCCTAACATCCAGTCTAAATCTCCCCTCTGCCAGTTCAAACCCATTGCCCCTGATCCTGTCATTGCAAGACCTCATCAATAGTCCCTCCCCAGCCTTCCTGTAGGCCCCCTTCAGATACTGGAAGGCTACTCTAAGGTCTCCTGGAAGCCTTCTCTTCTCCAGGCTGCAGAGCCCAAACTCTTGTAGCCTGTCCTCATAGCAGAGCTGCTGCAGCCCTCTGAGCATCTTGGTGGCCTCCTCTGGACCTGCTCCAACACTTCCATGTCCTTCGATGGAAGGAAGGAAGGAAGATGATGTATAAAGCTTAAAGGAGATGCTGAAATGCATGTTAAAAACTGGAGACGGCGAGAGAGCTGGAACAGAGACAGGGCATTGCTCAATAGTTGTGTTGTTTTCTGTGGTTAGGCCAAGTGTCCTTTCTCTGCACAGCTGCCAGGATTGCTAAGCATAAAACATTTCCTTTTGTGGCCAGTCCAAACCGCAGAGTATTTGGTGTGTCAGCTTTCTCATCAGTTTAGGTACTGGGAGTGGGAGAGAAGTGCTGTGACTCGTGTTGGAGGTCACTGTCCAGAAGTTTCTGAAGTAAGAGTGACCCTTCAATCACGTGGGCTTGATCTGGAGAAGAGATTCTTGGGATCAAGGCAAAGTTTCTGCTTCCACTAAAAGCAAAACTGTTTTGTGTGGGAAAAAAAGTAAATTTAAAAGCCCTGTGTTGAAGAATTAAAAACTACAGAATAGTTCAGTAGGCTCTAAACTGCTTTGGTGAGCAGCCCACAACCCCAGGCAGCACTACAGGCTGGGGACAGAGTGGCTGGAGAGCAGCCAAGCAGAAAGGGACCTGGAGATGCTGGTANTATATTCTTGTTCCCATGTCAGATCAACATTTTCTTGGTAGTGTAAACAGTTGTGGATCATGTTTTTATCTTCAGTCTCTGTGATCTACCAAGCTTCCAAACTGTATAACTTCACAGAATCCCAGCATGCTGGGGGTGGACCTCTGGAGATAAAGCAGAGCCATCTATATAAGGATGTGTGTCCAGGCAAGTGTTAAAAATCTTCAGAGAAGGAGACCCTGTGATCTCTCTGGGCAGCCTCCTCCATGACTCTGGCCTTGAACAACCTGGTCTTGTGGAAGGTGTCTCTGCCCACAGCAAGAGGGTTGGAACTAGATGACCTTTAAGGTCCCTTCCAGCCTAAGCCATTTTATGAATCTATGAGCTTTTCTAGCAGAGGAAGCTCAAAGGTGTGCAGTAATGTTGATGGCTTCCTAAATGATGCCAAGAAACAAGCCTTTAGTAAGTCCTGGTGGAAATAGAGACTTTACAGAGAGGAGTTTGTTTTGTTTTAGTCATTCATAACAACTTGGGTTCTTTGGCTGCTGAAATAGAATGGTGACATCTTGCATTAGCTTCTCTAAGGATGCAGAAAGCTGATAACCAAATACACAGGATTTCAGTGCCATGGAGCAAGAGCACTCATCCTTTTGGTGGGAACCTCCCTTTGGGTTTGTGGCTGCATGAGGTAATTTCTGAGTATTGGAATTTAAACAGTTTGGGTTTCCCACTGCATTTACAGCTTTACATAGATTCACAGAATGGGCTGGGGAGGTCCTTAAAAATGATTGATTTCCAACGCTCTTGGTGTGGGCAGGGACACCTTTCACCAGACCAGGTTGGTCAAGGTTCATCCATCCTGGCCTTGAACACCTCCAGGAGGGAGCATCCACAGCCTCCTTGGGCAACCTGTTCCGGTATCTCACCACTCTCACTGTAAAGATTTTCTTCCTCATATCCAGTCTAAATCTGCCCTCCTCATGCTTTTAGTTACTTCTTTAGGAACTACTTCAGCAGATAACTGCTCATGCTGAGTAAGCATGGTAGCTGATGGCTTGGAGACAGCACAGCCCAGGGACATGACGTAATCTCTCTCTTTTCTGACTCAGAACTGCCTCTGGATGTTACCACACCAGGGCTATTCAATATATATAGAGACAGAGAACTACTTCTAATGGAAAATATGAAAGCATCTATAGATAGGCAGTGCTATTTCAAAGCTGTAAATTCTTTTGAGCTGTGCAACCCCAGGAAATACAAAGTACAAACATAATTACATGCCTGCTCACCTGGAGCTTTTGTTATACCCTGCAAGCATTAACTGAGAAAGATTGTGTCTGTGTTCATCCAATTGAGTTCACTTCAAGTTTGTTCAACTTTTTGTAGAATCATGGAATGGTTTGTGTTGGAAGGGTCCTTAAGGATTATCTGGTTCCAACCCCCCTGCCATGGGCAGAGACACCTTCCACTAGTGCAGCTTGCTCAAGGCCTCATCCAACCTGGCCTTGGACACCTCCAGAGAGAGGGCATCCACAGCCTCCCTGCACAACCTGTTCCAGTGTCTCACCACCCTCACTGCATAGAATTTCTCCCTAACCTCCAGTCTGAACCTACCCTCTTCCATGTTAAATACATTCCCTCTTCTAGCACTCAAAGCCCTTGTAAGAAGTCCTTTCCCCCTCTTTTGTAGGCTCCCTTTAGGTACTGCAAGGCTACTCTAAGGTCTCCCCATGCCTTCTCTTCTTTAGTCTGAACTTCCCCAACTCTGTCAGCCTGGCCCTATAGGAGAGGTTCTCCAGCCCTCTGATCATGTTCATGGCCTCCTCTGGACCTACTCCAGCAGTTCCATGTCCTTCTTGTGTTGGAGGCACCAGAACTGGATGCACTACTGCAGGTAGAGTCTCACAAGAGCAGAGAGACAGAATCATCTCCCTGTCCTGCCACTCTCACTGAGTTTTCATCAGCTGACACCCCCAAGTCCTCCTTGAGACTCTCTCAAGTCACTCCTCACCCAAGCCATATTTCAGCTTGGGATTACCTCAGCCCAGGTGTGCGACCTTGCACTTGGCCTTGTCCAACTTCATGGGGTTGGCTCAGCTCCTCCTCAAGCCTGCCCAAGTCCCTGATATGGCAAATTCCTGGTGAAATGTACTGTGTGTCTGAAATGTGTTCTTCCTTTCTTCTCATCCCTTCATCTTCTTCATTTGAGCAGAGCCATGGCATAGTATTAATATAATGGGGGCGGTGTGCTTCCAGTGTCTGCATACCTGCTCTAAGCTATCAGTTAGGACTTGCCATGATTCCCTAAGTAGAATATGCTGTAAGCAATAATATCTGCTTGAATATCTATTGAATGTACCTCTGGATCTGCAGGAGGTGGAGTAATGGAGTGAGTCAGAGACACAGCTGTCAGGTTCTCCTCCCCCTGTACTCTGCCCTGGTGAGGCCACATCTAGAATATTGTGTCCAGTTCTGGGCCCCTCAGTTCAAGAAGGAGCCTCAGGGAACTGCTCGAGAGAGTCCAGTGCAGAGCCACAGAGATGCTGAAGGCAGTGGAACATGTCCCTTGTGAGGAGAGGCTGAGGGAGCTGGGGGTCTTTAGCTTGGAGAAGAGGAGACTGAGAGGTGACCTCATTCATAGAATCATAGAATGGTAAGGTTGGAAGGAGACCTCAAGGATCATCCAGTTCCAACCCCCTGCCATAGGCAGGGACACCTCCCACTAGCACGGCTCACTCAAGGCCTTGTCCAACCTGGCCTTGAACCCCTCCAGGGAGGGAGCAGCCACAACCTCCCTGGGCAACCTGTGCCAGTGCCTCACCACCCACTGAAAAGAACTTCCTCCTAACATCCAGTCTAAATCTCCCCTCTGCCAGTTTATAAAGATGTGAAGGGCAGTGTCAGGAGGACAGAGCCAGGCTCTGCTCAGTGATGTCCAGTGATGGGACAAGGGGCAATGGGTGCAAGCTGGAGCAGAGGAGGTTCCATGTGAACAGGGTGCCAGAGCCCTGGAGCAGGCTGCCCAGAGAGGTTGTGGAGTCTCCTTCTCTGGAGACTTTCAAACCCCACCTGGATGCATTCCTGTGAGGCCTACTCTAGGCGTTCCTGCTCTGGCAGGGAGGTTGGACTCAATGACTTTCGAGGCCCATTTGCAACCCTTGGCATTCTGTGATTCTTTCTCAATATTTTCCCTCTCTTTTCTCTTGAAAGAGCAGAAATGTAGCTGAACTGTGTCCTCTGGAAACTTGAGGCCGGAGGCAGACTTACCATCACAAAAATGTTTGAAGCATTTAACTTTCATTTCATCTTCTGTTCCTGTTTGTTATTTGCTGCACCTTCCCCTCCTCATTTCCAGATACTGTTGTCCCAAAAAGATCACATACCCAATTAAATCAGTTAAGTTCTAATAGACTACAAATATTTGAAGGATGCTACAGACTTTCTAAAGTATTGTTGAGGTTACTCATTACTTCAATCAATTAATGTTTGTTTAAATGCAAACACAGCTGTTCCCTATGTTTGGTTTTTACTCCTCTCATGAGGGACTCTCCAAGTGAGCAAATAAAACAGACTGGGTTGACAAACCTTACTCCTGCAAAACACATAATCTCAAATGACAAATATTCTTGCTGTCTAAATTCAGGGGGGAAGAGGTGGATGGGAAATTGATTTGAGTTCTGGTTAGGTTTTTTTCTGATGATGTTGCCTTCTGGGTTCTACCTGGCTCTGGTAACCATAAACTGAATAAAACTGAGCTTCTAGAAATTGCTTTGAAGCTGGACCTTGTCTCTGTCAGTGTGACAGCAAAAGGCACAAGAAGGACATTGGACTGTTTCTGTGTTCACAGGGTCTCCTTGGTGCCACCTCTGGAATACATATTTGGCTTTACAGGCCTTGAGTATTAAAAGCCAACCCATTTGCTTTTGACTCTCATCTCTGCTTGTGTCAGCAAGTGTGCACAAATGCCCCTGTGCCCTGGGTGACATTTGGGCTCTACGTAAGCAGCAGCCACCCCCCATAACACAAAGCAGGCTTCACCTTGTCAGAAGCAGCACCTGGTAACCTTTTCCCTTTAAAAAAAAAAAAAAGCTTGGATCAACATAATATTTGCCTGTCCCTTCTAACCCCTGTGATCTGCAGTATGCACAGTGTAGCCCAATTTTACTGTTGCTTCACCAAAACCAACACCAGAAGCATCTCCTCCTTTTAAGTCTCCCTCAATAAGACCACAGGGCACTGTAGCATTTCCCAGTTGTCCCAAGTTTTCCCAAAGATCTCTAATAGTCTAGGTTTTGTTTCTTTAAATATCTATTCCCTTCTTTTTGTAGTGTTTGTTGGGTTGTTTTTTTTCTTCCTGAAAAGGAAATGCCTAACCTTCTGGATAGCTTGAGCAAGGAATAAATAGGGGATTAGTGAATTTATACAATGGCTTGCTTCACATTTCTCTCTTTGCAGTGTGATCTCATTAAGGAGTAGTCAAACTGAATTGGGAAAATGAATGCAGGACTGAAAAAAGAAAAAAGAAAAAAAAAAAAAAGCAAGCTGCTTTGTGCCTCTCAGATTCTGCTTAAGAAATAATTACTGTTGACTGGATCTAATAAGAAGGTAGCCTTTTCAATTCAGCATTTCAAATTGAATGTTTACTATGAAATTCCTTATTTCTTGAGAAATAACAACACCTAAAGATCCTGAGATCCTTTTTCTGGAACCCTGCTGCTTTCATTCTCACTAACTTCTATAGATCTAAGCCTGCTTGAATTGAAACAGAAAAGAAAATGACAATTAAAGTGATTATTTCAGAAAAATGGAAAGAAAATTAACCTAATCCCTATTGTGTAGTGGACAGATTTTTTTTTTTTCCTGTGGAGAAATAAATGATAACAAATACAGAAAGATTTAATGTTCTGAGTAACTATATTAAACTTTATTTAGATCAGAGCCATGTTTGCTGGATGGTGTTTCATAGTAGCTCTCAAAACTCTCTTAAAATGAGATCTATAACAAGCTGTGTGGTTTAGATTCCTGAATGCAAGTAAGCTGCTTCTGCAGCTTGGCTCTGCTTTCTTGTTAACGAGCATTTGGCACATTAAACAGAGCACAATGCCTCGTTCCCTTTTCATGGTGGCTATCCAGTGCCCAGCAGCTGTGAATGCTTCGTGTTTAGAGCCTTTTGTTTGATCAGCAAGTACTTGTGAATGGAAAAACTGTGCCTGCCTTGAAAACGGCAGAAGTTGACTACCCCTGCCCCAATGCTTTGCTTGTGCTGAAGCAACCTGCGACACCACGAGCATGATGGCCAGAGCTTGATTGCTTGTGGAAATTCAAACTGAAACAAAATAAGCAACAGCTCCCAGTTATCTATTTCATAGGATGTTAGGGTTTGGAAGAGACCTTGAAAGATTACCCAGTCCAACCCCCCTGCCAGAGCAGGATCACCTAGAGTAGGTCACACAGGAACGCATCCGGGTGGGGTTTGAATGTCTCCAGAGAAGGAGGCTTGAGCCGTTTTACTTCTCTGTAAAGCTCTTTCTTGTTTTTGAAGGTCCTTGTTTGTCTTAATGTTTATTCCTGGCATTATCAATTAGAGGATTATAGAGCTGGTAGTTGTTTCCTGCATATTTACTGAAGTACCTGTTTTGATTTCTGTGGTAAATTACCTTCTTAGTAGCTTGTTTCAAATTCACAGAATCACAGAATGTTAGGGGTTGGAAGGGACCTGGAAAGATCATCCAGTTCAACCCCCCTACCAGAGCAGGATTACCTAGGGTAGGTCACACAGGAATACATCCAGGTGGGGGTTTGAATGTCTCTGGAGAGAGACTCCACAAGCTCCCTGGGCAGCCTGTTCCAGGGTTCTGTCAACCCTTACAGTTTTTCCTTATGTTCCTATGGAACCTCCTCTGCTCCAGCTTGCACCCACTGCCCCTTGTCCTATCATTGGACATCTCTGAGCAGAGCCTGGCTCCAGCCTCCTGACACTGCCCTTCACATCTTTATAAACATAAATGAGGTTGCCTGTGTCTCCTGCTTCAAGCTAAAGAGCCCCAGCTCCCTCAGCCTCAGCAGGGAGATGTTCCACTGCCTTTGGCATCTTTGTGGCTCTGCTCTGGGCTCTCTCATGTAGTTTCAAGCAAATTCCCAGAACCTATATCCTTACACCAATAAAGTTTTCATTTAAAGCACAAAGAAAATGTTGCCCGTGGTCAAAGCTAATCTCTTCTGCAGTGTCACTTTCATCTGCTGTGTTGCTCTTGTAAGTTTTTGGATTCTCTCTGGTTAAACTCTATATGATATGAATTACTGTCTTACAATGATTATAAGCTTTCAGTAACTTTTCAGGGCCGTTTGATATGGCCGCAGGAAGCTTCCTTTCTGCTTTCCCTAAGGATTCTTCCTTAAACTATGATCTGGGCTGAACTTGTTAGATTTTACTTTGAATATCTTTTCAAGTCTGCAGAGTCTTGGTGTGGGATTCTGATCCCCATGCATCAGCACAGGATCATCTGAATCACTTTCTGTAGCCCAGTGCTAGGAGTGGCCAAGTGTGTGAGTATGGGGAGGAGGCACAGGAGCACCTCTCCAATTTGGCATGACTAGGAGAGAGTTACACAAATGGAGAGAATTGATTTCTAGGTTGGTTCCATTAGAAAAATTAAACTTCCTGACATTTCTCTGTGTGCAGCTCCCAAAGCTCCCCTCCCCTTCCAAGTAACTTTTGAACCCTTTGGTCAGTTTTAAGCCTGTTGGATCGAGAGGTTACGCTACGGAAAGTTAATTGAGATGTGCAGTTGGTAAGAGGAGAGAGCTGCCATGAACGTCCTGCTGAAGAGGGGTCTGTGGCTTGGCATCAGAAAATGCAGATGGAAAGAAGACACCGAATGCTCCTTTTGCCCTGGGCAGCTCGTGGCTCAAAACTAGGACATCCAGGTAGATGAGAAGCGGTTGCTGGAGATCAAGCAAAACCCAAAGCCACAAAATCATGGGAAAACTGGCAACACTGTCTCTACATGGAACTATTTTGGTTTCCATTTTCCTGAAGATTTAAGGCATGTTTCTCCTCTTTGTTTTGCTTTTTGTTTTGTTGTTTGTGCGTGTGTTTTGGATTTTGTTTCTTTTTTTTTTTTTCAGTTCCCCTTTGCTGGTCCTCCTCTTACTGGCACTACTCTTGCAGTCTAAGCAAGCACCTGGGTCCCTGCAGATTCATTCTTTCTTACAAAGACCTAAGGATGCTTTAAAATGGATTTGGTATTTAGTTGTATTTAGCCTGAGAAACTGCCTCAGAACTGCTGAGTATTTATTGTATTGTAAAACAGGCAGCTCTCTTGTTTTTGAAATGTCTGTGTTTGAACTGGTACCCGTCTTTAAGTCGAGGTCTCAAGTGTGGTTGTGCTACATAGAGAGAGAGATACATAAAACAGGTATCTTTGCAGCATTGCTGTGGGGTCTGCTGGACTGTTTTGACTCAAATCTTTAAGTGGTTTGATTTCTTATTGAGCTGAGAAGGGCAGCAGAAAGCCTCCACTGTTTGTGTATCCCATCCCATCTTTAATTGTTTTGTAAGTAGTTTTTGCTTACAGTGCATTGTTCGAAGCCGAAATGGTTTGGGAATGTTCTTTGCTGGTTAACTGGAAAGTTCTTTATTGCTTCCAGGTGATTTGCTCTGGTCTGCAGTCAGGGTGGTTTTCTGCCTTCATCTAAACCAGTGGGTTTAGAAGTGTGGTGTGTGGCTTTTTTTTTTTTTTAATTATTTTGTAAGGGATGTGAGTTTTTCTTTCCATTTAATCCTTGAGATCAGCAAGTGGGCTTCACCTAGAAAAGGAAAGATAAACTCAGTGTATCCCAAGTCTGCTCACAGAAAATGCAGTCCAGGAATAACAGACTGTACTGCCTGGTGGAGCAACCACCCTGAACATTTTCCTTTCCTACCATATGTGGTAATTCTAAGAAATCTAGATGCCATTTGCACTGTGCCAAAAAGAAAAGGGCTCTTTTCAGGATGGGATACCTCAGGGTTTTAAATAGTCTCTCTGTACTGAGGGGATGTGCGGTGCCTTTTGCTGGTATTTTTAGTACTTTTCCTTCTATGACTTGGAAGCAACATGGGAAATCACAGAATCATAGAATGGTAAGGTTGGAAGGGACCTCAAGGGTCATCTAGTTCCAACCCCCTGCCATAGGCAGGGACACCTCCCACTAGCACAGGTCACTCAAGGCCTCCTCCAACCTGGCCTTGAACACCTCCAGAAAGGGAGCAGCCACAGCCTCCCTGGGCAACCTGTGCCAGTGNCTGCTCTCAGCCATTCAGCACCTGAAATGGAGCCACCATCTGCATCCTTTGCACATGGAAAATAAGGAGACTAAAGTGATGCACTCTGGGACTTGCACTTCACTGTCCTTGCAGTCACAGAGAGTGACAGTCACAGACACTCATAGTCCTCAGTGACCGCTGTACATACAGCAGGTGACCAGCCCACTCTCATTCTTCTTCCAGGTCATGTCTTTACATTTTTTAATTGTCTTCAATATGGAAAAATCCTCTTTAACATAACTGTAATGAAACCCCTGAAGTTCTTGTGACATTAAGCCTAATTTCTTGAAGTAGGAAAGTGAAAGATCTTTCTGCTCTTCCCTGTGTTTCATCCTTAGAAGAGCTAGGGCTGAAAGTAAGAGGAGCAGAGCCCAAAGAAGCTCAAAGCACAGAGGGAATTTAACCTGAACAAAACCTTTCCTTGCAGAAGTGAAAACTGCATTTTGTCTTTGAGTAACAAACTTTACAAGAGTGCTGTTACTTTTTTTCCCCTCTTTATTTCTAAAGCAAGTGGCTAAAAATGAAAGAGGTGCCATGTCAGGTAACATTGGAGAGTGAGTTTAGTTGGTTTGTTTAACTGGTTTGAGGAAGGCATAAAAACTCACTGGAGGAAATAAAACAGCTGAGATATATAGGAATATATATATATATATATATATATATATCACAGTCTTAATTCAAAAAAATAAGATTCTCAACTAAGCAGCCCTGTAAACAAACACAGGTTTAAGGCATCAATATACCAAAGCTGGTAACCAGCCTTCTGGCTGAGATGATTTAAAGTCTGTGCTGTTTTAAAACAAAAGAGTTGGTATTATGAAAGAGCCTTTTTGGAACACAGGCAGAAAATCAATCTTGCTTTCCTGGGTGCCACCTTCTATCTTAAAACCTATTCTTCTATTGCTGCTCTCATGAAAAAATGAGACAAGTTTGTGGCTGCAGAGGCAGGTAAGCTTGATTCTTAGGGTTCCCCAGTTTAAGAGGGACAGGGATCTGCTGGAAAAGGTCCAGTGGAGGGCTACAAGGATGATTAGGGGAGTGGAGCACTGCCTGATGAGGAGAGGCTGAGGGACCTGGGGCTGCTTAGTCTGGAGAAGANTCCCTGGGCAGCCTTTTCCAGTGTCTCAGCACTCTCACTGGCAAGAATTTCTTCCCAGTCTTCAGTCCATATCTGCCCTCCTCAAGCTTCAATCCATTCCCTCTCACTCTATCACTCCAAGCCCTTGTAAAAAGTCCCTTCCCAGCTTTCTTGTAGGCCCCCTTCAGGTACCAGAAGGTTCTTCTGAGGTCTCCCCAGAGCCTTCTCTTCTCCAGGCTGAACAGCCCCAACTCCCTCAACTTGTCCCCATAGGGGAGGTTCTCCAGCTCTCTGATTATCTTTGTGGCCCTCCTCTGGACCTGCCCCAGCAGTTCCATGTCCCTCTTGTGCTGGGGGCACTAGAACTGGATGCAGTGCTCCAGGTGGGGTCTGACACACTAAAGTAGATGAAGAGAATCACCTCCCTTATCCTGCTGGTCACTCCTCTTTTGATGCAGCCCAGGACATAATTTGGTTTCTGGGCTGCATTCCTCCTCAATGGTTTTTAATGCCACACTACACAGACTGAGTTGGAGCTGTTCAGTCTGGAGATGAGAAGGCTCTAAGGAGACCTTAGTGTGGCCTTCCAGTATCTGAAGGCGGCCTACAGAAAAGCTGCTGAGGAACTTTTTAGGGTGTCAGGTAGTGGTAGGGCGGGGGGCGGGGAACGGAGCAAAACTAGAAGTGGGTGGACTCAGCTTGGATGTTAGGAAGAAGTTCTTCACCATGAGGGTGGTGAGACACTGGAACAGGTTGCCCAGGGAGGTGGTGAAAATCTCATCCCTGAAAGTTTTTCAGGCCAGGTTGGATGTGGCTCTGAGCAGCCTGATCTAGTGTGAGGTATCCTTACCCATGGCAGGGGGGTTGGAAATAGATGATCCTTGGGGTCCCATCCAGCCAATTCTATGATTCTAATATCAGTCTGAAAGCCTCTTTGTTTTGAACTGCAGGGCACTGCTCTATTTGAAGTTTGTTTAGCCTATTAGTTTGGGAGAGGAGGAAGAGAAGGTAAGAGGAAAGCAGAAGTTGCCACCTCAGCTGGGGGCTGTAGGTGTGTTATTTATCACATCAAACACCTCTCAGGAATGCTCTGTGTGTGGTTGCAGCTCTCCTTAGCACAGGACACAGGCTCTGTGAGAACAGTGGCATTTGGGGTGTATGGTATTGAAGTCTCATCTCCTGAGCACACAAAAACCTCTTGTTGTCCTTCCCTGTTCTTGATGGAATTTGGCTGTAGTTACATGAACAACTTAAGTAATAAATAAATAGTTTGGTTTCATTCTAAGCCAGATTTCCTCCCAGCCTAGTTCCCAACAGCTTGTGTTGGCACGGGGGATGTGGAAACAAGCAGCAGATGTTAGCTGGAAGGTGGGAAACCTTTCCATGGTGGCTGCTTATGCCTCCAAGAAACCTGCAAGGTCAGGCACTGCTGATGCAGGCATTCCCAGAGCTGTGAGGTGCCTCCTCCTCATAGCCACAGTCTGGTATTCGCCCAAAGCCTTCATGCAGTGTTTTATGAACAATATTAAGAATATCTGGAGTCCTGTGTGCAGTTCTGGAGCCCCCAGCACAGGAAGGACATGGAACTGTTGGAACAGGTCCAGAGGAGGCCACAAAGATGCTCAGAGGGCTGCAGCAGCTCTGCTATGAGGACAGGCTACAAGAGTTGGGGCTCTGCAGCCTGGAGAAGAGAAGGCTTCCAGGAGACCTTAGAGTAGCCTTCCAGGATCTGAAGGGGGCCTACAGGAAGGCTGGGGAGGGACTATTGACAAGGTCTTGCAATGACAGGACAAGGGGCAATGGGTTTGAACTGGCAGAGGGGAGATTTAGACTGGATGTTAGGAGGAAGTTGTTTGCAGTGAGGGTGGTGAGACACTGGCACAGGTTGCCCAGGGAGGTTGTGGCTGCTCCCTCCCTGGAGGTGTTCAAGGCCAGGTTGGAGGAGGCCTTGAGTGAGCTGTGCTAGTGGGAGGTGTCCCTGCCTATGGCAGGGGGTTGGAACTAGATGATCCTTGAGGTCCCTTCCAACCTTACCATTCTATGATTCTATGATTAAGAAGCTCTTTACCAGTAGCTTTGACTACATTCACTTTCAAGCCAAACACACTCCTCAGCACACAGGTTACAGCAATGTTGTGGCCCTGGACTAAAGCCCTACAGTGCTTTGTCAATGGCTTCTGAAGAGTCAGGATTTTGTATTGAGCTGCTTTACTCTGTCACACATTTTATTCCTAATTTCTGCCATCCAATAACATTTTCACAGCTTCAGATTGCATTGGGTTGGAAGGGAAGATGGCACAGATGCACTCACAGTAGTAATTTGCTGAGTGGTTCTTTGCCATATGTCTTAGTATTAAAGTAATGCACAGACATCTTCTTGCTGTAGGTAGCATTGGGATGAAGCTGAAGTGCAGGCACACAGCTGATTTAGGTCAATTACTGTTTTGCCCTGTGTACACTTGCCTAAGGCAAGGGCAGTGAATGAATATGCTAATTTCACAGGTTCACAGATTGCATTGGGTTGGAAGGGACACTCAAAGGTCATCTTGCAGTCAGTAGGGACACCTCTGAATAGGTCAGGCTGCCCAGGTCCACATTGAGTCTGATCTTGAATGTCTCCAGGGATGGGGCTT
Source organism: Ramphastos sulfuratus (assembly GCA_013399055.1). Lineage (NCBI taxonomy): Eukaryota > Metazoa > Chordata > Aves > Piciformes > Ramphastidae > Ramphastos > Ramphastos sulfuratus. The sequence continues at coordinate 17,122 of WBNM01042055.1, forward strand.
CAATCATATCCCTGGGCAGCCTGTTCCAGTATTTCACCACTCTCATTGTGAAAAACCTCCTCCTGATGTCCAGCCTAAATCTACCCTGCTCCAGTTTCAAACCATTGCCCCTTATCCTGCCCCTGCAAGCCCTTCTAAACTGCCCCTGCCCGGCCTTCCTCTAGATTCCCTTCAGATATTGAAATGTAGCTGTAAGGTGTCTCTTCTCCAGGCTGAACAGCCCCAATTCTTCCAGCCTGTCTTCACAGCAGAGGTGTTTCAGCCCTCTCTGATAGTTGTGGCCCTCCTCAGGACTCACCCCAGCAGCTCCATGTCTCTCTTGTGTTGGGGCCCCCAGAGCTGGACACAGCACTCCAGGTGAAGTCTCATGAGAACAGAGTGTCTGGAAAGTGGAAAGTCCATCATGGACTTTCCACCATGGAAAGTGTCTGTCAACCTGCTGGCCATGCTTCTTTTGATGCAGCCCAAGATGCCATTGTTCTTCCTGGCTGCAAGTGTCTGTTACTGGCTCATATCCAGTGCCTCATCCACCAGCACCCCCAAGTCTTTTTCTGCAGGGCTGCTCTCAATTTCATCATCCCTCAGCCTGTATTGATATCAAGGATTGCCCTGAGCTAGGTGCAGGACCTTGCACTTTGCCTTGTTTATCCTCATGAGAGTCTTCTCAGCCCACCTCTCCAGCATGTCCAGGTCTCTCTGGATGGCATCATTCTTGTGAAGATAACTCTGTGGTGGTGAAGTTCTTCACTTTTTGTGACAAGTTAGCAAAGCAGCTAAAATCCTGAGCTGTTCAGTCTTATTTCAATGTCTTTTGTGACCTTAGGGGTGAGTGACCCTGCTGCTCTGGCTAAATTCCAGTTTACATAATTACAATCTACTGAAGCCCTCAAAGAAATGCTGTGCAGAGGCCCAAACTGTGCTTGCACTGCTCAGTCTGAACTGGAGTCTCCACAGGGAACAGAGCCCTGCAGAGATTCTGCAGCTGGAGCAGTGTTTGCTGTGTAATGCTGCGGTGGTAGCTGGGGTGTAAATTGCTGCCTTGGCTTCTGCCATCACCCAAAAAAAAAAAAAAGAGGACTGCAGCAGATCCTAAGGGGTAATGAAGAAGGAATAGAAGCCAGGACAGAGAAAGGGCAGGCTTTAGGACTATCTGGAGACATCAATATTAAATGACCCTGACAAAATTTGCCCTTGGAATGATAGTAAATTACTCAAAACAACATTTGACCTGTAAGCAATTAGCCCAGAGAAGAATTCTGATTCTTCTAGGGGCTTAGAGGTAAGCAAAAATGAAAGGTTAAAGAACATGATAGACACATCACAGGATGTTAGAGGCTGGAAGGGATCTCTAGAGATCTTCGGGTCCAAGCCCCCTGCCACAGCAGGACCATAGACTCTAATGCAGGTCACACAGAACACATCCAGACAGGGCTTGAAAGTCTCCAGAGAAGGAGACTCCACAACCTCTCTGGGCAGCCTGTGCCAATGCTCTGTGACCCTTATAGTAAAGAATTTCCTCCTCACGTTGAGGTGGAACTCCCTTGCTGTAGTTTCCATCCCTTGCCCCTCATCCTATGCCAGGGCATGAGTGAGCAGAGGCTGTCCCTGTCCCTTCTTTCCTGACTCC
>WBNM01042056.1:1928-14253 GCA_013399055.1 Ramphastos sulfuratus
ACTTCATGTATACTTTTTTAGGCTTTTTTTTTTTTTTTTTTTTGGTGGTAGCTATATCTGTATTTGGAATGCTATGCAGCTCGTGGCAGTGGAAAATTATATTATGTAGAGTAGGTTTATAAGCAGACATGAATTCTTTTTGCAAGCATAATTTGCACAGCATTAAAAAAAAAATGGGATTTGGTACAAGAAAATGAAAAGAAAATTTCCTAGCCACATTGTCATTGTTGATGCTGTGTTCCATGAAGAAATTTTTTTTTAAATTATTATTAAGCACTATTTATTTAATAAGCTGAAACTTGTAAATAAAACACACTGACAGCTTCACTTTAGAAATAAATATTGGCAGCTAATAAGTACTTGGCATCACAGGAAACAGAAGTGAAGCAGCAATAATCAGATGAAATTGCAGTAAGAAGAAAGAAACCCACAAGACAATGAAGATACAAAGTTAATATTCACTGTAATAATTAACAAACTTATTGTGAAAATGAGAGAGGAAAAGAGCTTGTTTCAATATAAAACAAGCACAGATGTTTCAAGATTGACAATATCAGTGGCAGTAAGATGTATGTGTGCTCCCTGGCAAACTTCTCATCACTTTCAGTTCAAATTGTTCTCTTGTAGACCTATTTCCACAACCAGAAGCTTAATAAGGGTTTGAGGTATTTGTCGTTGGAAAAATAATTAAAACAAAACAAAACAAAAGTCAGAAAATGAAACAAACAAACTCAATTTATTCCTCATGATATGACATAATTTTCCAATCAAAGAAATGGTTGTGCTATGCCTTTTCACCACAGCATAAGTAAGGACATTCTGTTGGCTGGCCTGGGAGGAAAAGCAAACAAAAAACCATAGAATCATAGAATGGTAAGGTTGGAAGGGACCTCAAGGATCATCTAGTTCCAACCCCCTGCCATAGGCAGGGACACCTCCCACTAGCACAGGTCACTCAAGGCCTCGTCCAGCCTGGCCTTGAACACCTCCAGGGAGGGAGCAGCCACAACCTCCCTGGGCAACCTGTGCCAGTGTCTCACCACCATCACTGGAAAGAACTTCCTCCTAACATCCAGTTTCAATCTCCCCTCTGACACTTCAAACCCATTGCCCCTTGTCCTGTCATTGCAAGACCTTGTCAATAGTCCCTCCCCAGCCTTCCTGTAGGCTCCCTTCAGATACTGGAAGGCTCTAAATCAAGAAAAACCTCCAACATTTTTGTTCCTCTAACAATTTCTTCATTCTCTATTTTTTTCATTGTCTTGTTATACTCACTGAATTTTCACAGATTTGGATTCTTTTTGGCTGGCTGCACAAGCAGCCAGTAAAGCTATGAGGTCTTTGATGCTTTCTGCAGAATGTTTTTTTGCACCTTCTGCAAATAATGGAAGCTCTCTTTTACCCTTCCCTCCCTTGCTCCCTCTGACCAATTTCATTTTGGAAATCTGGTGGGTGTGCATTTGGGATGCTATCAGGAGCACTACTTCAATCAGACTTGAGGGTGGGGATGGAGTGTTTGGCTGAGACTTATTTTTCCTCCTTGGCTGGTTTGGGACTGAGGTTTTGCCTTCTCATCGCCAAAAGATCAGCTTGGACAAAAATTTTCTGCTGTGATGTGGGACTACTGCAGACATCAATCTCAGATACATGATGTGTTAAGGCTGAGGGTCAGAAAGAGAAGTCTTTCACTTTTCAGTCTCAAGTGCAGAGGAAGCAGAGAAGGAATGATATAAGAAGGAACAATGTAAGTGAAATATAAAGGTAGGAGAGCAGGATATGCCCTCCTTTAAGGGATTAATACTGTGCAAGCTATCTGCTTGTTGCCAGATGGGGCATTAGGTAAAGCCCTGGGGCATTATGTAAACCCCTGGGGCTTTAGGCTTGGGGATATTTCTTCAGTTTTTGGTCCTCATCTGCCCCAAATGACAGCATATTGCAGGTAATATCATGACTACATTCATTTTTTTATCTAAACCAGTATTATTTCCCCTTGCATTGCTTCTGTATAACAAACAGCTCTGCATTGGACTAGTTTCTTTTCCTTCATTAACTGTGGTGAACTGCACATCTCCATTAACTGTGGTTATTATCAGCAGCTGATAAACCCACAGCCATCAGATTCCAGGCTTTGTAGCCTACCATCATCTTCTACTTCTCTAATATTTAAAACCTAAAGCACAATTGGAAGCCTGGTTTAATTAGTCCTTTTCAAAAAAGCAGCTATTGGTTTGCTCCAACTTATTTCCTACACTACAAAGAACAAAGCTGAGGCCATACTCTCCTGGTTACCACAACATGATAGCATGCACTTACACCAGGCCATCTGGCTATCTAATTGCATCTTGTAAGCATGACTTTAAATGAAATGTTTCTGTTTGTGGCTTGGACACTTTGAACAATGAAAATGCCAGATGATCATTCACCAAACTGATATTACATTAAAACTTTATAACAGCAAGCAAACTCATGCTGACAAGCACAGTCTAATAACATTCTGCCATTCATCATCATTAGGAGCTTGTGATAAATGTGGTGTTCTTCTCTTTGTTTATATATCCCTTTCAAAAGGACTTGTTTTCTTTTTAAGATTTAAGTTTGGTGAGAGATCATTAGTCATTGTGTTCAGACAAGGGAAAGGGGGAATATAAAGAGCAAAGCATCCTAGTTCTTCCATGCAGCTTGCAAATGCAGTGGATCACATGAAGAGAACATATCAAAAACCCCCTCAAAAAATAATTAAAGACACTCATCTCACAGAGAAAAATAAAGGGGATTCAATTCTTTTAAGATGATGCTATAAAGGGTTGATGTCCTCTTCTTAGTATAAAAGCTGAATCATAGAATCATAGAATGGGAAGGTCGGAAGGACCCCTCAAGGATCATCCAGTTCCAACCCCCTGCCATAGGCGGGGACACCTCCCACTAGCACAGGTCACTCAAGGCCTCATCCAACCTGGCCTTGAACACCTCCAGGGAGGGAGCAGCCACAACCTCCCTGGGCAACCTGTGCCAGTGTCTCACCACCCTCACTGTAAAGAACTTCCTCCTAACATCCAGTTTCAATCTCTCCTCTGCCAGTTCAAACCCATTGCCCCTTGTCCTGTCATTGCAAGCCCTTGTCAATAGTCCCTCCCCAGCCTTCCTGTAGGCCCCCTTCAGATCCTGGAAGGCCACTATAAGGTCTAATTCCATAAATTCTCTAACTGACTTGTAGAAATATTTGTAGACTATAAGAGAGATCCCACCTCATCAGGAGGTGTCAGACATTTTCATAGAATCATAGAATGGTATGATTGGAAGGGACCTCAAGGATCATCTAGTTCCAACCCCCTGCCATAGGCAGGGACACCTCCCACTAGCACAGGTCACTCAAGGGCTCGTCCAACCTGGCCTTGAACATCTCCAGGGAGGGAGCAGCCACAACCTCCCTGAGCAACCTGTGCCAGTGTCTCACCACCCTCACTGTAAACAACTTCCTCCTAACATCCAGTTTCAATCTCCCCTCTGCCACTTCAAACCCATTGCCCCTTGTCCTGTCATTACAAGCCCTTGTCAATAGTCCCTCCCCAGCCTTCCTGTAGGCCCCCTTCAGATATTGGAAGGCTACTCTAAGGCAACATCTACATTATGACATGCCAAGCAACCTGGGAGCACCACCAGCATTAGGTGGCTGTGAGTTTAGGGGTTGCTATTGAACATAATCCAGAAACTGCATCATCATCATCAAATCTCAGACCAGCTTTTAGGCAGTACTGTTAGTCTCCTATGTTTGTGGTAAGAGCAAAGTTTTGAGAATATCTCTTCAAAATATTTTCAGACTACAGAATTAAAGTGAAACAAAAACGAGAATAAGAAGAAAGACAGACAGACAGACAGACAAGAAAGTAGGAACAACAGAAGAATGTTCTATATATATCCAATCTACAAAAGCTGAAGAATCTGCTTTGTGAGGGAGACACAAATCCCTAGTCTGTTGGGATCCAATCTTTGTAGACTCAATTTTCATGCTGGATTAACTTGTGATGATGACTTCAAAAGCAGCAGGTTTTCACCTCAAGTGTTCAAAGCAATACTGACAAGAAAAAAGCCCACACAAGTCTCCCCAACCTGTTTTTGATGTGGAATGTGTTGCCCAGGATGATTGGGACTCACTGAGCAGTCCTGATCCTCTAATCTACATTGTTCAAGAAAAAGGACTTTGAAATGCATTTTATGGTGTAGAATGATTTTTTTGTGGTGCAGATGATTATGCAACCTGATGTAAGCTTTTATATAATTTAAGATGCAATCATCAGAATCTGCAGAAGGGAAACACAGCCAAAATGTGTGGGATAATGTCTTAGTTACAGCATCATATAGATTTGCACATATATGTCTGATGTTTACTCCATGCATTATTCAAGTCTTGCAGTTTTAGGGATAACTTCACTATCTATGTTATGTTGATAGATTTTTTCCCCCCCCTAAATATCTCATTCCATAGCTTTTGTGTACTTCAATTTTCACTTATTTTAATTTTCTTGTCATGTTTAAAGAAATACATCTAGCTGAGCTGCATACTTCTGCCCAAGCATGGAAGAGGTGCATCTTTGTTTTGACTAGGAAACATTGGGCTCTGTCTCAAAAGCTGACTACAACTCTTTTAAAAATAGAGTGGTTGTTACAGGGGAGCAGTTTACAACAGGAACAACAAATCACATTTCCTATCTCTCTGCGAAGCAGAGCCAGGAATGATCCTTCTAATGTTAAGGTGATAATTGTCATGTAATGCTGTAATAGTTTTGCCTGGAGGTGCTCTGTAAAGCCTCACAACCTAGATCTTAGGTATTACAGAAAGTTTGGCTGGTGGAGTGTGAGCACTGCCCAGACTCAACACTGAGTCAGGCAGCAGGAAGTTCAGCTCACATCAGGAGAACGGCATCGAAGATTCCAGCCAGAAATCAGATATGTGCCTAAGGATGAAAGGTGATGCTAATCTTCAAGATTAAACAAAGAAATGCTTTTGGACACAGTTCTGAATTTTGCAATGAAATGACAAAGCTGTTTCCACTTTGGAAAGTGTGTTTCACAAGGCTCTGCGTTGGAGGTTAATGTCTGTGTCGAAAGGGCAGGCAATATGAGATAAAGCAACAGTTATAGAATCATAGAATCATAGAATGGTAAGGTTGGAAGGACACTTCAAGGATCATCCAGTTCCAAGCCCCTGCCATAGGCAGGGACACCTCCCACTAGCACAGGTCACTCAAGGCCTCCTCCAACCTGGCCTTGAACACCTCCAGGGAGGGAGCAGCCACAACCTCCCTGGGCAACCTGTGATCACCCTCCTGGATGCATTCCTGTGTGGCCTGTTCTAGGTGATCCTGCTTTGGCAGGGGGTTGGATCACTCAAGGTCCCTTTCCAACCCCTAACATTCTGTGAGTCTGTGATCCCTGNAGTTGGTTCAGAAAATTACAGACCAAATGAGAAAAAAACAAATGGGGAGCATTAAATGGGTCCACAGCAAATATGAATGCATCATAAAAACAAATACATTTTCATTCAGTGTTAATACCACCTTTGTCTTACAGCAAGAAAATTAATAGGAGCAACATTAATGTACTTAAGATCAAGCTCAGCAACCAGTGGCTACCAGCAAGAATATTTACCACTGTGTAACCAGATGGTCATTCCATAATTATGTAGTTTTGCAGCTCTTTGTGCTGAACTAAACAACATCCCACAGTTGTTACTGCTACTGGTTTACCCTACTCCATTACCCTAGGGTGAAGCTATCCAGGATTCTAACCAAGTTAAAAACAGTGCTGCTTCATAAGAGGGTCCTATGATGTGGTCATGTCAAATGACAGCCTGAAACATCCAGGAGTATAAACAGGGGGAGAAAATAAAACAGTGTTCCTTCACATGACAGCCTGTGATGTGGTATACACACACAGAGCTCCAAGTCAAGCAACACCCAACAGCTTCTGCTGTAGACGTTCTGGTGCATCTTCACCAAAATCATGGTATGGATGGAAAATTCATCCCTGTTCAGAACAGATGCAATAAAACAAATGGTTGTGAGCTGATATTTATCTTGGCACCATTTCCAAAATCTCTTCCATACCTTCTCACTCGAGTTGTTTGGGCCTGCACTCAACCACAGGTAGAGCAATATGCCTCCCACTGCCTGTGACTCTGCTCAGCAGCGTGCGGATGTGCTGCTAAAAGCTGCCTTTGGATTTATTCATAGAATCATAGAATGGTAAGGTTGGAAGGGACCTCAAGGATCATCCAGTTCCAACCCCCTGCCATAGGCAGGGACACCTCCCACTAGTACAGGTCACTCAAGGCCTTGTCCAACCTGGTTTTGAACACCTCCAGGGAGGGAGCAGCCACAACCTCCCTGGGCAACCTGTGCCAGTGTTTCACCACCCTCACTGTAAAGAACTTCCTTTGACATCCAGTCTAAATCTCCCCTCTGCCAGTTCAAATCCATTGCCCCTTGTCCTGTCATTACAAGACCTTGTCAATAGTCCCTCCCCAGGGAGGGATCTATTCCTGATCAAGTGTGAGACAGTGGAAGAATTTGGGATCAGAGAGAGGGTAAGCTGTAGGAAAGGCAAAGCAGAACATGACAAATGGGGGGTTGTGTGTCACCATATTGCTCAACTATACTACTTGTAATATTTTTGCTATAACAAATCAGCTTTCACATATTTAGACTAACTCTCTTTTCAAGCCAGTATAAAACTTACCAGGCATATGCTCTACAAATGAAGCAATTTTCCTGTTCTTGGGATTTACAGGAACACACACACTCTTTATCCATAGACCTTGTTAGAACTAAGTAAACAGACTCATTGCCTCCCAGGGAGACAGGTTATCCCTCAGGAAATTCACTGCAGCAGCACTCGGGTTCTTGCTGGGTCTGCGACCACCCACAGACACAGTGAAACAAATGCAGGGACCCACAGTGAAACAAATGCAGGGACCCACAGTGCAATCCTGCACTCTCACGTTTGCAAGGGGGATTGGGGCACAAGTAAGGGCTGGGGGCCACCCCCCCCCAGCTCTTCCCAGGCACAGCAAGGAGGTGGCACCAAGAAGGAGGTAACTATCATCATATGGAAGTTGCTAAATGTGGGCGGTCATGCCACGCTGCTGGGTGAGAGTCTGGCTGGTGTGGGGAGATAGGGAATGGCAACAGCAAAGACATGGATCTGATGGAGCAGGGCCAGAGAGGGCCACAAACATGATCAGAGGGTTGGAAAAACCTTTCCTGTGGAGAAAGGCTGAGGGAGTTGGGGTTGTTCATAGAATCATACAATCATACAATCATACAATCATACAATCATACAATCATAGAATGGTAAGGTAGGAAGGGACCTCAAAGATCATCCAGTTCNTTATATGAAAGATTGGGACAGACTTTTTAGAAAGGCCTGTTGCAACAGGACAAGGGGCAATGATTTTAAATTCTTAGAGAGTAAATTCAGACTAGACATGAGGAAGCAATTTTTTGCTATGAAAGTGGTGAAACACTGGCCCAGATTGTCCAGGGACGGCCCAGCCCTGTAAGCATTCAACTTCAGGTTGGACTGAGCTCTGAGCAACTTCATGGAGTTGCAGATGTCCCTACTCACTGCAGTGGGGTTAGACTAGACAACCTTTAAAGGTCCCTTCCAACCCAAAACATCCTCTGATTCTTTAAATAATGTCCTCCACCTGAAAGCAAATCCCAACATTTCCTTGTCACAGTGCAGGAAAATAAAGATGTACTATGAAGCTGTGCTTAAAGGCAAAGGGCAATGTTTCCAACCAATGCATGCTGCAAGAGCTAACTGCTGCAAGGGTTTGCAGGGAATTAGATGACCAAAAGGTACAGGAAAGGATGAGATGCATCTATGCAGACAGGCTCACAGGCTAAAGGAGAAGGAGCTAGCTCAGGTACAGCTTATGGAGACATTGAAAACCCACCTGGATGCATTCCTGTGTGACCTGTTCTAGGTGATCCTGCTTTGGCAGGGGGTTGGATCACTCAAGGTCCCTTTCCAACCCCTAACATTCTGTGAGTCTCTGATCCCTGAACTGCTTTTGCCAGCACAGGGTAGGCAAGCAAGAGACAGAAGAGACTGTGCAAGGGAAAATGATCACTTTTTATGTGCTGTGTTTTGAAGGTTTTTTTTGGGTTTTTTTGTCCTTAATTGTTTGACTAGCCACTGGTAAACAGGAAAATTAGACTGTGTAGGTCTTTTGACCTGATATGGGAGCTCTTCATGTATTTCATTGCAAAAATCATAGAATCATAGAATGGTTTAGGCTGGAAGAGATCTCAAAGATCATCTAGTTCCAACCACTCACTATAGGCAGGGACACCTCCCACTAGAACAGGTCACTCAAGGCCTCATCCAACCTGGCCTTGAACACCTCCAGGGAGGGAGCAGCCACAACAATATGATGTTGTATGACAAAAACATTCTCTCTGTTGTCAGGAAGAGAATTAATCTGCCACCCAGAAATAAACACACACACCACACTGAAGTTTGAATGTTCTCATGCACTATGTTTGCTCTAAATAATTTTAACTAGCGTTTTATCCAATAAAACCTACGAAGCCACTCAACTAGAATTCACTTGTTGATAAAAACATATAGAAAATTAAAGCTACAGCCTAGAACAAAAATTCAGTGGTGGTCCTAGATTTACTGGAATGCTGTTTAGTGGATATACAACCACTAAGGCTAACAGCATCACTTTTCATAGAATCATAGAATCATAGAATGGTAAGGTTGGAAGGGACCTCAAGGATTATCCAGTTCCAACCCCCTGCCATAGGCAGGGACACCTCCCACTAGCACAGGTCACTCAAGGCCTCGTCCAACCTGGCCTTGAACACCTCCAGGGAGGGAGCAGTCACAACCTCCCTGGGCAACCTGTGCCAGTGTCTCACCACCCTCACTGCAAACAACTTCCTCCTAACATCCAGTTTAAATCTCCCCTCTGCCAGTTCAAACCCATTGCCCCTTGTCCTGTCATTGCAAGACCTTGTCAATAGTCCCTCCCCAGCCTTCCTGTAGCCCCCTTCAGATACTGGAAGGCTACTCTAAGGTCTCCTGGAAGCCTTCTCTTCTCCAGGCTGCAGAGCCCCAACTCTCTCAGCCTGTCCTCAGAGCAGAGCTGCTGCAGCCCTCTCAGCATCTTCGTGGCCTCCTCTGGACTGGCTCCAACAGTTCCATGTCCTTCCTGTGCTGGGGGCTCCAGAACTGCACACAGGACTCCAGATGGGGTCTGAGGAGAGCAGAGCAAAGGGGCACAATCCCCTCCCTTGCCCTGCTGCCCACACTGCTCTTGCTGCAGCCCAGCACACAGTTGCTGTCTGGGCTGCACTCACACTGCAGGCTCATGTTGAACTTTTCATCACCCCAGACCCCCAGGTCCTTTTCCTCAGGGCTGCTCTCCAGAATATAAGAAATCCAGCCCCATATCCTTGCTGTGTCTTCTCACTGTGCTGCCTTGCCTTATGGTTTGCATGAGAAAGAGCTCATTATGCCCCACATGATCCCAAATGCCCAGCAGAGATAACAGTCTAAATCATTTGTTCTCTTTAAAATAATTTATTCATAGGTAAGAATATGAAAATGTGCCCTTTATGAAGTTTATCTGTATCTATAGCAAACACAACTTAAATTAATTCTTCATCTTCAGAACTGGGAAAGTTTGACTAAGGCATTAGGGATTTTTTATTAACCTCCATTAATTCAGTAGTCCTACCACGTTGATAACAAATAAAAATGAATGGCTAAGAAGTTTCTTCTTATTAAAAGGTGTGAGTGAGTGCAATTAAAAATGCCCTACATATCTCAAGATACATTACATATTCTAATATAACTCCAGGGTTAATAAGGATGTGAAGCTTATTAGTCTGTTGACTAGTGATCACATATAGTACATCATTTCTGTAGTAGGAGGAACACATAATGGCTCTTCTTAATTTCCCTCACAGTTTTGATTTTATTTTTGGCATTTCTACAAATTTCTGACATGTCCCACTGCAATTTAATGATAATTAGATCAGTAAATAGGATGATGAAAGTCTGTGGGTTTGTTTTTTTTTTTTCCCCTTCCATAGTATTCAATGAATTGCCTAAAGATCTACAAATACTGCACACTACTATCTGGGAAAAAAAAAAATGAAATTTGTGTGTTTTACAAACCTCTGCAAAACTCCTGCACTTCTGCTCATTTGCATTTCACACAGACCTAATTTTCCTTTAGTCTAAGGATTTTTAAGCAAGTGCCTCAGCTCCTTAGAACCAGTCCTTGCTTGCTTTGATTTACAATAAAAATTCCAGTCCAAGCTTTGGGCAGTTTTAAGCTCACATTTTTTTCAAGGCCAATCTGTATTTAGCATATGAGAAATGAATTAAAATCTGATCAGGTGCACTTTTGAAAGTAAGAAATAATGCACAGAAGAATAGGGGAGAAAATGCCAGCCCACACTATTTAACATGACACAAGAGGAGAAGGCTCCGAGGAGACTTTATTGTGGCCTTCCAGTATCTGAAGGGGGCCTGCAAAAAAGCTGGGGAGGGACTTTTTAGGCTGTCAGGTAGTGATAGAAGTGGGGGGAACGGAACAAAGCTAGAAATGAGTAGATTCAGACTGAATGTTAGGAGGATGTTCTTCATCATGAGGGTGGTGGACCCTGGACTCTGGAATGGGTTGCTCAGGGAGGTGGTGGAAGCCTCATCCCTGGAGGTGTTTAAAGCCAGGTTGGATGAGGCTGTGGCCAGCCTGATCTAGTGTGAGGTGTCCCTCCCCATGGCAAGGGGGTTGGAACTGGATGATCCTTGTGGTCCCTTCCAACCTGACTAATTCTATGATTCTATGAATTAGGGAAAGGAGGAGGGGAAAAAAACATGAAATACATCATATGATGTAAAGAAAATTGATCCAATGTGCTACTAATATGACACTGAAGAAAGCAAGCACACAATGTTATACCCTTTAGAAGCTAAGTCAAGATAAGCCTGCTTTATGTGTCATTTAGAATGAAGAGGCTATACTAATATACAGCCCATATTTGCAAAATTACCTCTAAAATCAAATGAATAATGCTTTTTGCTCCCTGCACAAACCAAGCTCCTTTTATCTCCACAGTAAAACCAGAGCACTGAGTCAGTTAAAAAATAAAGCTCCTTAGCACAGATAAAAATTCAATGAAGAAAAAATCATCTCTCGTGATGAAAGGCTGAAAATATGAATTACTTCAGTTGCTTTTTTGCTCCTTGCTAGAATGCTAATTAGAAAAGCATAATTTAATTGTGGGATGAGAGCTGTTGAATTTCAGAAGCTAACGTGAGCTCATCAAACACAAAGACACCCAAACATCAGATCATAGAATCACAGAATGGTAAGGTTGGAAGGGACTTCAAGGATCATCTAGTTCCAACCCCCTGCCATAGGCAGGGACACCTCTCACTTTTTTCCCTTCCAAATTTCTCTCTTGAAAAAAAAGAAGTGTCTCATTTAAACAAAATAAAAACAAAGGACAACCTGTAATCAAAACCAGTAATAAAAGCCTTACATTGTTTAAATTTTATTTCCACAAGGAATCACCTTCCATAAACATGTGAAACAGAAGGCAATCCCATGAAACAACATAGTGATTCCTTCTATTGACAGGCATATAGAACTGGAACTATGAGATTATTTCTGATATACTGGGAGGCATTAAGACACTACAGTGATCAGAGAACTGAAACTTGAAGGGCCAGCAGAAAATACTGCAGCTGACAGGAGGCATGGCACCTATCACAGCTGGTATTCATGGCCCACAGGAAAAGGGAAAACAGCCTAATGATATATTTATATTCACATTTATACATTATTCTACTGGAAGGCTTCATGGGAAGCAGGAAACTTTGATTGCAAGCAACTCCTTGGACCATACAGGTTTTCATTACCTCCTAGCCATCAAAGGGCTGCTGTTGCAAACTGAGGCTGTGTTTATACTTTCCTCTCATTTAATGATGACAGGATGGCCTAAAAGCTTATTTGAAACCAATACATTTTGGACCAGAATTGAATGCCATTGCTACACCAATCAATTTTTTAAATACATGCTTTCATCCTTTTAAGAAATACATTTTTTTTAAGGAGCTCATTAGATTTTTTCTTTTTTATGTGGCCAAAAAAAAAAAATCCCTCAAATACATTAATTCCTGAACCAGTTATTCATCAAATGTATCAAGATAAAACATTTGCTTGCTGATTTTTCTTGAAACTAAAGGTTTCAAACTTGAAGCTTGAAACTAAAGGTTTGTGGGTTTGTGTTTTTTTGTT
>WBNM01042057.1:0-26449 GCA_013399055.1 Ramphastos sulfuratus
GTCTCATCCACCCCAAACCATTCCTTGGCTCTCTGGGCAGCTGTGCACACTCTGGCACCCCTTGCACAAGCCCTTCCAAGTCACACGTGCAAGCCAATGCCTCTGACACCCTCTCCTGCCAGTCCCTGGGCCATGTGCCCATCACTGCACCCTCTCCCCCCCACCCCAATCTGCTTTCCCTCACCCTGCTCTTTGCCTCCCCAGGCTCGCAGGGCGCAGCGAGGGCTTTGCTATGGTTGCAGCCACCTCTCCCTGCCGCCCTCACCCCTCACCAGCCAGGCTCTGCTCCCCACACTGCTCGCCCCCCAGCCTGGAGCAGCATGGGCAGCGTCAGTAGCCTCATCTCTGGCCACAGCTTCCACAGCAAGCACTGCAGAGCCTCCCAGTACAAGCTGCGCAAATCCTCCCACCTGAAGAAGCTCAACAGGTACTCGGACGGGCTGCTGCGCTTCGGCTTCTCCCAGGACTCCGCCCACAAATCCGGCTCCAAGAGCAGCAAGAATGAGGATTTCTTTTACATCAAGGTCAGCCAGAAGGCCCCAGGCTCCCACCGAGCAGACTACACCGCGCTGGCTGCTGGGGAGCTGGGCAACCAAGCTGGCACCAGCGGCATGGATTTCGGGACCCCCACGCCGCAGAAGCTGATGCCCTTTCCCAGCCAGCTGGAAGTGGTTAGTAAGGGGGCAACTGGGGGACCCCGGGAGTAGAGTGGGGTCCCACTGGGCTGCAGCTGTAGGTTCCACCACAGTTTTTCCCAGGCCAGGAGAAAATGGGAGTGGGAGGAGATGGGTGGTGCTGAGAGGGGTGGTGCTGAGAGGGGTGATGCTGAGGCGGGTGGTGCTGAGGGCTTCATGCGACCCTCTGCTTTTGGGAACCATTGAGACCCTTTCACCTCCAAATGTGCCTTTGGCCTCCCTGCAGAGGCAGCTCAGCACCCTGCTGAGCTTTTGGGCAGCCCTGGGTGGAGATCCCTGCCCTGGGTGGGGCTCACCCGTGGGGGCAGGCGGGCTGGGGGCAGTGCTGGTCGGTGCTGATGGGCTCTGCTCTTCCACCCAGGGCGCAGAGAAGCCAACTCCACGCCCCACAGCCTTCAAGCCGGTGCTGCCCCGCACCGGTGCCATCCTCCACTCCTCCCCGGAGAACGGGGGGCACCTGTCCCAGCAGCTGCACCCCCAGGACAAAGGCAAGGAGCAGGAGCTGAAGCCGGCGCTGTGCTCGGGGGGTCTGTCTGACTCCGGCAGGAACTCCATGTCCAGCCTGCCCACCCACAGCACCAGCAGCAGCTACCAGCTGGAGCCCCTCGTCACGCCCATGGGACCCATCAGCCGCTTCGGGGGCTCGGCCCACAACATCCTGCAGTGTGCCATCATCCAGGACAGCAACATGATGAGCCTCAAGGCCATGTCCTTCTCTGACGGGGGCAACAAGATCCTCAACCCTGGCAAAGCTCCTCACCACCACCACCACCACCACCACGCTTCGGAGAAGGCCACCTGCATCCGCTCGCCCATCTCCACCGACGAGTCCACCATCCAGGAGCTGGAACAGAAGCTGCTGGAGAGGGAGGGGGAGCTGCAGGAGCTGCAGATGAGCTTCGAGGAGAAGGAAATCAGCTCCTGCCAGGTGTATGAAGAGAAGCAGCGGCGCTGCAAGGAGGAGCTGGAGGGCCTGAAGCAGAAATGCAACAGCAAGCTCAAGCAGACCTCGCAGAAAACCCAGCGGACGCAGCAGGTCCTTCACCTTCAGGTGTTCCAGCTGCAGCAGGAGAAGAAGCAGCTGAGGGAGGAGCTGGAGAACCTGATGAAAGAGCAGAACCTGCTGGAGACCAAGCTGAGGTCCTATGAGAAGGAGAAGACCAGCTTTGCCCCAGCGCTGGAGGAGACCCAGTGGGAGGTGAGTGGCACTGGAGCTCCAAGGGATGTCTGGGGCTGGCAGCACTGGGAGCAAAGGGTGGGCATGGAAGGTGATAGCTCTGATGCCTGCAGCTCTTCTCCAGACCTAGGAGTGCTGGTGGGCAACAAGTTCACCACAAGCCAGCGATACACCCTCGTGCCCAAGAAGGGCAATGGTCTCCTGGGGTTCTCCTCCAGGTCTGTTCTGCCCTGGTGAGACCACAGCTGGAGAATTGTGTCCAGTCCTGGGCTCCTCAGTTCAAGGACAGGGAACTGCTGGAGAGAGTCCCACAAAGCCATGGAGATGCTGAGAGGCCTGAAGCAGCTCTGGCAGGAGCAAAGGCTGAGAGCCCTGGGGCTGAGAGCCTGCAGAAGAGCAGCCCCAGAGGGCATCAGAGCAATGCTCAGCAAGAGCTAAAGGAGCTGTGGGTGGTGAGAGGCTGTGGCTGGGTTCTTGTCAGTGGTGCCCAGGGACAGGGCAATGAGCACAAATTGAAATCCAGGAGGTTCCCTCTGAAGAGGAGGAGAAAGTTGTTTGGTGTGAGGGTGCTGGAGGCCTGGAGCAGGCTGCCCAGAGAGGTTGTGCAGCCTCCTTGTGTGCAGAGCTTCCAACCCCTCCCTGGGCATTGTGGTGCTGGGCAAGCTGCTGTGGGTGCCCTGCTGGAGCAGGGGGCTTGGATCCTCAGAGCTCCCTTCCAACCCCAGCACGCTGGGATTCTGTGATTTCTATAGCTGCACCCAGCAGCAGCAGGGGCTGAGCACAGAGCAGGTGGAGCAGTCACTAAGCCCAGGCTGGAGGAGATGGCAGTGAGGGCCCAGCAGCTCCCTGCTGTGACACGTGCAGGCTCTGCAAGCTCTAATTGACTCAGTGCCCCTCTTAAACCCTCAGCACTTCACAGCATCTAGAGGAAGCATCTACTGCATCAAATCCCCATCATTAAAACCACTTCATGTTCCCAACCTGCAGCTCAGAGTTTATCAGGCTGCCTGCCAGCCCCAGAGGAGCAGTAAAGCTGCTTCCCACCTGCAAGCAGGAATTGCTGGGACTTTGCCATGGTCATTGATCAAGAGAGCAGTAAAACCTTCCACGAGCTGCTCAAGCTGAGCTTGCTCCCTGCTTGAGTATGGCTGAACAATGAGCCTTAAACTGCTGCAATGATTCCATGAGTCCATGGAAACAGAGAAGCAAGCCTGGTCACCCTCCCTGGGAAATCCCCACCCATGGCATCTCACTGTGGTGGTACCAGAAGGAGCATAGCTGGTGCCCACTGTGCTTTGAGGAGCACAGTGTCCACCTTCACTGCCCTCCATGCAAGGAGTTCTCAGGTCACTTTCAGGATCACAGGCTAGAAAAGCTCCTCACTGAGTCCAGCCATCAGCCCAAACCCACCATGGCCACCAAACCATGGCCCCAAGTGCCATGGCCACAGGTTTCCTGAACCCCTCCAGGGATGGAGGTGAAGCAGATGAGGCTTTCATCACTGAATCATAGAATCATTTGGGTTAGAGAAGCCCTCTAAGGTCATCCAGTCCAACCAGCAACCCAACCCCACCATGGCCACTAAACCATGCCTCCAAGTGCCATGGCCACAGGTTTCTTGAACACCACCACCCTGGGCAGCCTGTGCCAATGCCTGACCACTCTTGCAGCAAAGAAATTGTTCCTCATGGCCAACCTAAACCTTCCCTGGGGCAGCTGGAGGCCATCACCTCTTCTCCTGTCTCTTGTCCCTTTGGAGAACAGACCAACCCCCAGACCAACCTGGCTCCAGCCTCCTGTCAGGGAGCTCTAGAGAGCAATGAGGTCTCCTCTCAGCCTCTCCTTCTCCAGGCTGCACACCCCCAGCTCCCTCAGCTGCTCCTCCCCAGCCCTGCTCTCCAGACCCTTCCCCAGCTTTGCTGCCCTTCTCTGGACCTGCTCCTACCCCTCAATGCCCTTCTTGGAATTAGAGGCCCAAAACTGAACACAGTATTTGAGGTGCAGCCTCACTAGTGCCAAGTACAGGGGGACAATCACTTCCCTGCTACTCCTGGTCACACCATGTCCCCTCTAGACCAGCTGAGAGCCTCTCTGAGTGGGATTTCATGACCACATGCCCAGCCCTGAGTGTGCCCAGCACACTTTGCCTGGGGGGCCATGGACTTTCTCCACAGCTCAACCCTAACCTGGCTGCTGCTTCCCTCCCCACAGGTGTGCCAGAAGTCAGGGGAGATCTCCCTCCTGAAGCAGCAGCTGAAGGAGTCCCAGACCGAGCTCAACAGCAAGACCACTGAGATCCTCAGCCTGAAGGCTCAGTTGAAGGAGGTGAGGATGAAGATGGAAGGGCTGGAGATGAAGACCCAGGACCTGGAGGGCTCCCTGCGCACCAAAGCCATGGAGCTGGAGGTGTGTGAGAATGAGCTGCAGCGCAAGAAGAACGAGTCCGAGCTGCTGAGGGAGAAGGTGAACCTGCTGGAGCAGGAGATCGTGGACCTGCGGACGGAGCTCTCCGTCCTCAGGGAGCAGCTGAGCCAAGCCCGGGAGGTGCCCAGGCCCTGCAGCATGGTGGACGATGCCCAGGCCCTGCAGGGAGAGGTGGAGAGGCTGAGGGCAGAGCTGAAAGCTGAGCGGGACAACAACGAGCAGATGACCTCCAGCTTCCAGCACGAGCGGCAGACGTGGAAGGAGGAGAAGGAGAAGGTCATTCACTACCAGAAGCAGCTGCAGCAGAGCTACCTGCACATGTACAAGAGGAACCAGAACCTGGAGAAGATGCTGCAGCAGCTGGCAGCAGGGGAGGATGGCAAAGAGCCCATCGAGCTGGACATACCTGGTGCCGATGTGCCCTACGAGGACATCATTGCCACCGAGATCTGAGCAGCCTCTGCCTCCTCCTCCTCCTCCTCCTCACTGCTGGGGGGGGTGGGAGCCTCTTCCAAGCCAGAAGCCCTGCCCCGAGCCCTGTGTACAGTCGAGATGAGCCATGTATTTATTCCTGCAGCTGGTGGCCTGGCCAGCCCCTCGGCCCCCTCCGCCGCCCCTCGTGCTACAGAGGTGAAGAAGCAATTCGTGCCAATGGTGATGTGCCAGCAGCTCCCCCTGCCCCCATTGCCACCTCGGCAGTGCCCCTTCTGCCCCCCTGGTAGGACTGAGAGGCTGGTGATGGAGGGGGCAGATGGGGAATGGGACTTGAGCAGATAACCTCTTGTGAAACTCCCGAGGGATGCCCTGCTCCTGGCCTCGGAGGGGTCCTGCGGTGGTGCAGCTCTAGGGAAGGGGACACATCCCAGCCCTTCCCACTGCCTTCCAGAGGAATCACACCCCAGGCCATCTCCAGCTGGTCCCTGGAGGAAGCACCAAGCTGCTCTCACACCTCCTCAGCCTTCCTCTGGTCAGTGCTGATCTCCAGGGTGCCATGGGACCAAGGAGCCACCTCCTGCCGCCGGCTGCACATCCACTTCTCTGGTCCTTCAGCTGCTGTAGTGCCTCAGGAAGGATCCTACCCACACCCCACACCCACACACACACACCTGGTCACAGCCAGCACCCCACCAAAATCACCCTTCACTAACCAGCACAGCCCACCCCAGCCCTTGGCCTTGGCAGCTCTGGCACTGCCTCCTCCCTGGCCCTGCACCACCACGGTGAGCCCAGCGGTCCCTGCCCCGATGGGGGAGGACTCCAAGCCCCTTCTCACCCCCTGCCAGAGGGATTTAAGAATCGACAGAAACATCCAAGCCACAGCCTGACCCAAGGGATCAAGAGGGAAATCAGCTGGGTTTGCCCCCACCCCACCATGAGCTCGCTGTGACCTGGACCCCTGGCTGCCTTATCTCCTCCTGTGCCCTTATGGCCATGGGATGCCCTCAGCAGAAGCTGGGCAAAAAGAACAAAACCAGCCCCAGACCAACCACTTGCAGCTTATTCTCCACCCTAGCTCTTAAAATTTCCTCCTGCCACCAGCAAGTGGCTAAGGAGGGCTGCACCACACATCACCAGGGGTGACTCTCATGTCCCTCCGAGGCTCAGCATGGGTCAGGAAGGAATCAGCCAAGATCCAGCTTTTTTTTTTGGTTTGTCTCCAGCCAGGCCCACGCTGTGCCAGGGTGATGGTATTTTTACTGCAATGCCTTTGTTTACCCACTCTTGAACAGGGAAGCCCATTCCAGGGTTGTGGGGGAGGGTTTTGCACAATCCCATGCCACAGATTTGGCCAAGGGCTCAAAGCTGTCCCCAAGCAGCAAAGTTCAGCATCCCTCACCCCACTCCAGCCAGCCTGTCAAGGTGACACATGGAAACCAGTCTGTGCCTTTTGCACCTGCCCCCTCAAAACCCCCCTTTATATGCCAGCCTGGGGCATCCCAGCCAGTCCCAGGGCTGGCACCCAGCACAAGCCAATCCTTAGCCGTGGTCCACTGGAGAAAAGCCAACCTCACATGCCAGTGGCAGCCCTGTGGCTGCAGATTGGAGCCACCTCTGTGCCACCAGCCTTTGACCAGCCCTACTGAAGGGTGTTTTGGAGAGAAACCCAGGAGCTGGAGGTTGGCACCCAGGCTCCTCTACAGCTCACAAGGCCAGAAGGGATTTTCTGCATCATCCCAGCCCTGCACCGAGGGCTCTGCACCCCCTCCACACCCCACACTGGAGCCACACCACAGCGACCAGCACCTTCCCAGTGCCAAACCCAGCGGGTGCCAAGAGGAGCTGAGCCCTCCCCGGCTGCCCCATTCCACAGCTCCCAGCACCCACACCCGCCTGCCCAGCCTTACCCTTGCTCCCTCTGGCCTGGGTGGCACCACCCCAGGTGCCCATTGGCCCTGCCCTGTGTCCCCCCCCCAGCCCTGCAGCCAGTGCTGTGTGATGTGATTGCCTGGTGGCATCGCCCTGCTGCCTTTGCACTCTGTGCCCGTCCCTGGCGCTGCTGCCCTCGGCCGCAGCCTCCACAGATCCTGATTTCTCTGCAGGTTCTTTCTGGTTTTTGTTTGTATTTTGGTTTGTTTTGTTTTTTTGGTTTTTTTTTTAATGTTATTTCTGGTGACTGATGTACACTACTGGTAATTTTATGGTTCTATTTATAAATAAATTTTTAAAAAGCTCTTCAGCACTTCCCCGGGTGCCAGCCTGGGCAGCAGCCAAAGGGTTTTCACCTCTCAATGTAGGGTGGCACTTTGGGTGCCCCTTCTCCAGGGCACATGGAATCCCAGCATGGTGGGGATTGGAAGGGAGCTCTGAGGATCAGCCACTCCAACCCCCCCTGCTCCAGCAGGGCACCCACAGCAGCTTGCCCAGCAGCACAGTGCCCAGGAGGGGTTGGAAGCTCTGCACACAAGGAGACTGTACAACCTCTCTGGGCAGCCTGCTCCATGCTTCCAGCACCCTCACACCAAACAACTTTCTCCTCCTCTTCAGAGGGAACCTCCTGGATTTCAATTTGTGCTCATTGCCCTGTCCCTGGGCACCACTGACAAGAACCCAGCCACAGCCTCTTGCCCCTCACAGCTTCTGCAGCTCTTGCTGGGCACTGATCTGATGCCCTCTGGGGCTGCTCTTCTGCAGGCTCTCAGCCCCAGGGCTCTCAGCCTTTGCTCCTCCCAGAGCTGCTTCAGGCCCCTCAGCATCTCCATGGCTCTCTGTGGGACTCTCTCCAGCAGTTCCCTCTCTCTCTTGGACTGAGGAGCCCAAAACTGGACCCAGGCCTGCAGCTGTGGCCTCACCAGTGCAGAACAAAGGGGCAGGAGACCCTCCCTCACCCTGCTGGCCACACTCCTCTTAGTGCTCTCCAGGAGATCATTGTCCGTTTTGGCCACAAGGGCCCATTGCTGGCTGGTGAGGACCTCCCCCTCCAAGCCCCCACCCAAGGTCCCCTTCGGGGACATCCTCCCACCTGCCCCTGTCTGTGCCCAGCCTTATCTGCACCGTGCAGCTGGGCTAAGCCAGCTTGGGGGCATCGGGGAGGCAGAGAATTTGCCTGGCCCCGTGCCCAGCCCACATCCCAGGGCTCAACACCCTCCTGCTCTGCAGCTGGGACCAACCTTCATCCCAACCCTGCACATCCCAAAGCCCCCAGCCCCGGGCATCCTCGAGCCCCCATCCCCAGAGCCAGCAGCTCCACCTCCCGAAGAGAGCTGGGACACAACAACTGCAGAGGGAGAGATAAGAGTGGGAATGCTGAAACCAGCCCAAGGAGGAGGTGTTTTGACTACTCGAGCTGCTTTTGCCCCAAAACTAATCCCCTTGGACTCTGTTTGCACTGCCTGAGCTGGTGGCTTCGCAGCACAGAGGGGAGGTAAAGGGGGAAGCTGAGGGGCAGAAAATAAGGGGGGGACAATCAGACTGCAGGGAACACTCAGACTGCAGGGGACACTCAGACTGCAGGGGACATTCAGACTGCAGGGGACACTCAGACTGCAGGGGACACTCAGACTGCAGGGGACACTCAGACTGCAGGAAGCACCGAGACTGCAGGGACCAGTCCTGAGCCCAACTCGGCTGGCTTCTGCCACAGAGCACTCACCCCACCACAGTGCAGGGTGAGTGGCCCCAAGACACCCAAGAGCTGCTCTGTGTCCCATGAAAGGGCACCTGGCAGCAGCACCCAGCTCCTGCCCACACTTTGCAGGGGAGCTCTGGCTCTGCTCACGCTGCCTGAGGCATGAGGGAAGGTTATTTTTAGAGCCTCCCAACGCTGCTGAGGAGGAAGGAGATGGAAACCCACGTGCAGGGACTCTCTGCTGAGCAGCACCTTCTGTTCCACACCACCTCTGACCATCACCCACCCTGGCTGTAGGGTGCTGCTGGCATAGGCAAGCCCTTTGCAGGGATGGGAAGGCAGCCAGGAGAAGCCCTTTGAGCTGGTTGCTATCTTAGGTTATGCCAGGGGCACTGACACAGGGAGGTGGTGGAGACTCCATCCCTGGAGGTGTGCAAGAAGTGTGTGGTCATGGCACTTGGGGCCATGGTTTGGTGGCCATGGTGGGGTTGGGTTGATGGCTGCACTGGATGATCTTAGAAGGCTTTTCCAATTTTACTGATCCTATAGAAGCTTAGCAGGGGGAGATATCCCTGACCAGGGCAGCCCAGTCCCTGCTGCTTCATGCAGGGGGCACATGGAGGAAGGAGCAGAGAGCCCTGATGGCACCAGGATAAAGCCATTCCTGTGGGGCACCCAGCAGAAGGCTGGACACAATTGAGGTGGTGCCAGTGCTGAAGAAGCATCTGAGCATGGGGAGCAGAGTCGTGCCAGGTGCTGGGGGGCAAAGTAAGAGAAGCAGCAGCAGTTTGTGCATCCCCTTCCAGTTCCTGGGGTCTCTGTTTTGTCTGGTCCGAGTTAGCTCTGCTCCAGCTGCCCCAGCACCAACCGACCTCGGCCAGAAGGAGTTTGAATCAGTTGTTGAGCTAATCAGAGGATGCAAATCAGCTCCAAGACAGAGAAAAGCTGATTTGCATCTTCTTTTTAACACCCCGGTGCCATTACACCGGTTTCTGGCTATGCAGGGGGTGAGGGGGAGGGGGTAAAGCAGAGTCAGACCTAAAATCACAGCAGCGACAAGACCAAGGCCGCCTTTGAAAGAGCAATTAAACCCAGGCACCTCCTGCTCGCAGGGTGAGGGAGGGTCAGAGGCAAAGCTGCTTTTGATGTGCAAATAACCCCGCGGCAGCTCTCCCCCACCAGCCTGCTTCCCTGCCTTACATCTGCCAGCCCCAACCCAAAACCCAGGGGGCAGGAAGGGGGGGAACGTGTCCAATGTTTGCTCTCCTCCCTTCCTAAAGGAGCTGACAGCTGGCGTGTGCTGCTGGGAGGGACCTGAGTGGCTGACATCAGTTGGGAAGGGGGAGGAAGGACCCCCAGGCAGTCCTCATTAGTCATCACCGAAAAGAAAAAGGGACATGCACACACAGAGAGAGAGAGAGAGAAAGAAAAACCAACAACCCAAAACCCAACCCCAAAACCCCAGCGTGGTAAATGCAGGGAGGCAGCAGCTGGGAGATCAGCACAGCCCCATGGAGCATGGTACCTGCTGTCTGCATGCCATGGAATATTGGAGTGTTTGTTTAGCAGCCTGGCAGGAGCTGCTTGCTCCTGCCCAAGCAGGCAGACCCAGCCCAAAGTGGCACGAAGGGGCACCCCTCCCTTCCAGCCACAAGTGCCCCTTTGCTTCCCCAGCCCAGTGTTGAACTTCACTTCCCACCAAAGGGCTCTGCTCCCAGCTCAGTGTGGAAATAGGATCGTTAAGGTTGGAAGAGACCTTAGGGTCATGCAGTCCAACCAGCAGCTCAGCACCACCATGGAGCTCTAAACCATGTGCCCAAGTACCATGGCCACACACTTCTTGAGCACCCCCAGGGATGGGGACTCCACCACCTCCCTGGGCAGCCTGTGCCAGTGTCTGACTTAATAACTCTGCAGCCAGCCCCAGCCTGCTCCCAGGGCCTCTGGCTGACAGAGCTTAAAGCTGTGCCCTGTGAGCCCTGTGCCAGGCTCAGGCTTTGGGAGCTGGGAACTTCTGGACAGGGTCTGCTGTATGCCAGGAAGCTGCCTGGGTGCTCAGGGTGACAATGGTGCTGTGCCAGGGTTGGCAGATGAGTTTTTCTCCAGGATCCAGGAGGATCTTATAAGGAGCATCTGAGGGCCCTGGAGTTATCTAGGAGGCTGAGAGGAGACCTCAGTGCTTGCTACAGTTCCCTGAAAGGAGGCTGCAGTGAGGTAGGGGTTGGGCTCTTCTCCCTAGTGTCAGGTGAAAGGACCAGAGGAAATGGCCTGAAATTGTGCCAGGGGAGGGTTAGTTTGGAGATGTGGAAAAATATCTTTGCTGCAAGAGTGGTCAGGGACTGGCACAGGCTGCCCAGGGAGGTGGTGGAGTCCACATCCCTGGAGGGGTTCAAGAAATGTGTGGCCATGGCACTTTGAGGCATGGTTTAGTGGCCATGGTGGTGCTGAGGTGAGGGTTGGACTTGAACTTTTCCAACCCAAACAATTCTGTGGTTCTGTAAGACAGAGATTTCTGCCCTGCTTTAAGTCTCTGGAGGAGAGCAGGCACAGGTGGGCCCAGTGATCCCAGCCAGGAGCAGGGTGGCATGGAGAGTGCAGCCACTGCCTGGCCACTCATGCTGACAAGCACAGGGACAGGACAGAGCTGGATGTTGCCTCCAAAGCTCAGCCAGACATGCACCTCACTGAACCAGAGCTGCCAGAGGGTTAAGCAGTGAGTAAGCCTGGGTGAAGCCCCCCCGGTACCAGCTGCAGGGGCAGAGCAGGCTGGGTTTGTGCCTGTGAGCATAACCTTGACCTCAGCGAGCCAAGCAAACCAGAGCCAGCCCTGCCCCTGCTCCCCACCAGCACCATCCCAACACTCAGTGGCTTCCCAGCCAGCCTCATCCCTGCAGGTTCTGAAGGCATCGCTGCCTGCACTGCTGCCTGCGAGCATCTGGAGCAGTTCTTGCTCTGCTCTCTGAATGCTTAACTGAAAAATAATCCTCCTCCCAGGTGCTGCAGGAGCTGAGGCAGCCTTCTCCTTCCAGACTGCAGCGGCAGGGCTGACCTGGAGCCGAGCAGCAGCAGCAGGAGGCTCCATCCCCTCTCCCGCAGTGCCGCTGCGTGGCCGCCGAGCTCCATCCAGCGCCGAGCTCACTGCAGCCCAGCCCCTGCCAACAGCTGCTTTATCTCCAGCTCAAAGCCATCTGCACTCTTCATACTCATCCCAGAACTTCACCTGGCCTCGGTGCTCTATCGCTGAGGGCTTGCCTGTGTGTCAGAGCTGCTCCCCAGCCTGCCCCAAGGCACAGAATTCATCCCCCCCTCCACTTCCCATACAAAGCTGCAGCACGGTAGGGGTGGGCAAGGACCTCTGCAGATCACCCAGAGGGCACCCACAGCAGCTTGCCCAGGATCACAGGGACCAGGTGGGGGTGGAAGCATTCCAAGGATGGAGGCTTCACCAGCCCCAAAATAAAGA
Source organism: Ramphastos sulfuratus (assembly GCA_013399055.1). NCBI lineage: Eukaryota > Metazoa > Chordata > Aves > Piciformes > Ramphastidae > Ramphastos > Ramphastos sulfuratus. The sequence continues at coordinate 11,826 of WBNM01042057.1, forward strand.
AGTTCCTCCTCAGGTTTAGAGGGAGCCTCCCATGTTCCAGTTTGTGCCCACTGCTCCTTGTCCTGCCACTGGGCACCACTGCAGAAAGACTGCCCTTGGCTCCACACTGGCCAAGTTTAAGTGCTGTTAGTCTTCTCCCAACTCCTTTTGCTCTGCTCTGTCACAGAAACATCCCAGGAGCTTTGCTGGTCACACAGAGTCACTGTCAGGCCTCCCGTGAGGAGCAGCTGCCCTGGATCAGGAGCAGTGTGNCTCCACAGCCCTCAGCCTACCCCAGCCCAACCTTTGCCCCCAAAGCTGTCACCTGCTGAAGGATTTCAGGAATTCACTGGACTTTGGAATCTCTTCTCTCACTCCTGTGTCCAAACCCTGCCTTGAGAGCCTGTGGGAATGAGACTGCAGCCTCAGAGCAGGAAACTCTCAAGTGGATGCATGGCAAGGGGCTGACAGCAGGCACTGAAGCTGCCCAGAACATCTGAACAACCCTCCCATGGCCCTCAACCTGCTCAGAAAGAAGTTTTCCATCCCACAGCTGCCTGAGCTCCTTTTCAAGCAGCTTTTGTACGTTTCTGAGCCTCCTCTAGAGCAAAGCACCCCTAAGAGACTGTGGAAACAGAGGTGTCAGGTTACCCTCCCGCATTCCTGGCAAAGCCTTTACCCGTGACTGACTCCCATCCACCCCCTTCCACCAGCACAGTGCCCCCAGTCCTGCGGCTGGAGGACAAATCCCAACCAGTTAACAGCCACCAGCTCCAGTAGTAGTGTGGGGGTGGCTGGAGAGGCCCTCGCTGTGCACCTGGAAGTGAATAAGTTTTGTCAGCACGTTGTGAAGCATCACAGAATGGCAGGGCTTGGGAGGGACCTCTGGAGATCATCCAATCCCACTCCCCTGGCCAAGGCAGGCTCACAGGAAACACATCCGGGGGGGTTTGGAAGGACTCCAGAGATGGAGACTCTACCACCTCTCTGGGCAGTCTGTTCCAGGGCTCCAGCACCCTTCAATTACAGAAGTTCCTCCTGTTTAGATGGAGGTTCTGATGGTCAAGTTTGTGTCTGTTCCCCCTTGTCCTGTCACTGGGCACCACTGCAAGCAGACTCCCCTCGGCTCCAAACTGGCCAAATGGAATTGCTGTGAATATTTAATTCCTCTGCTGTGCCACAGGCACCTGTCAAGAGCTTTGCTGGGTTTTGTGCATGCAAACAGAGGTGGCAGAGGACACCTGAAAGTCCTCAAGACTGTCAATGTCCTCACAGAGGACACTGCTGAAAGGCCTCGAGTTGTTTTCAACCACAGAAATCACAAAAGCTTCCAATTTTGTTCAACACCTTCCATATTTAATTTATTTATTCTCTACATTAAAGTATTTTTCATGCCAACACTTCCAACCTCCCATCCCTACCTCAAGAGAGAAAAAAAAAAGAAAGAAAAGACTTGACACAGCTTTAGGCTGGAATGCACTTGGGATAAAGCTGCTGCTGCTGCATCCAAGTTAGGGACAACACTGAACAAACTACAGAGAACTGCACAGAGGAGACATCAGGGAGAGCTGGAATCAGTTCACCAGCACCCAAGTCATGTTAGCACCTTCCTAGACAAGCTGAGGGAGGTGCAACATGCTTTGGTTTGCCAGACCAGAGCTTAGACTACATTAAGCCTGGGAAGAAGCAAGCAAGCCTGCCAGCACTGGGCTTGGAGCCTCACCTGAACCCAACTGAGAAAACCAACAGCAGACAGACCAGCCAAGATCGTGGTGCTTGGGAATGCTGAGTGCCCCTGGCTGGCCAAATCTGTGCCTGGAGTGCAAAACCACAGCAGCTTCAAACAGGACTCAGGACCCAGTGCCAGCTGGAGCAGGTTTTATAGCAGAGTTCAAAATATCCACTCACACAGCACCTCACTTTCTCCTGTCACATCAGTTGCTACCAGACGTGCCTCAGCAGCTGACCTCCCACCAGCATGACTGTATCACCTCAAAGGTTTTGTCACATCTCTCCTCATCCCCTTCAGTAGCAGCACAAAGCCTTGAACCACCCACAGTGGGACACTGATCTCAGGATGCTTTAGCTGCTGGTTTGTGTCTCTGGCATTTCCAGAGTTCAAGAGAAAACAACAACAAAAAAGGGTTAAGTAGGAAACTTCCTCTCAATTAAAAACCTCTAATTTAGTCATTAAGCCTGATTGTGCTACCTTCAGGTGGCAACCCCCTGGCCTGTGACCTCTGCAAAGCCCCTTTGCAGGTGGAGAAGCACCAAGCAGTGTCCTCAGTTCCTGAATACTTTGTAAGATTAAGCCACAGCTGAAAAAAAAAAGAACCAAATCAGTGATGTGCACTTTTCAGAGGCTTTCCACACATCAGCCTGGTCTCCAGGCACAGCAGCAGGGCAGCCCAGTGCCATCTGTGTGGTGGGACTGAGCTGGGGACAAAAGGAAGTCAAATTTTTGCTGTGTGTTTTCTAAACCATGTCCCTCCCCTGGTCTGTAAGCAAAGATCTGCAACTTGTGGCGGTAACTCAAGACACTGCCTCAATGTCTACAAGAAGGTCCAGTTGACCAAACCAGCTTGGTGAGAGCTATTGCACATTTTAAAGAGCTGGCCTAAAACATGTATTTTTTTTTTCCTGAAGATCCAACCAGGCTTTGGAAGAAAGGATATTTTAAAAACTGGTATCAGTGTAGGTTGGAACACTGGCACAAAATGTCACCTACCCTTGGGTTTGGTTGTACAGGCGACAAGTAAACACCAACACATGAGAGAAAGGAACCCAAACAGCATTTCACAGAGCAAGGGAGCTGAGAGATGAAGCTGTGGCTAGTGCTTTGCAGTTGAATCTCGAGGGTAGAACTCAGCCAGGGTTGTCTGAGGAATTCTCTTCAGCATCTCCTTGGGGAAGATCCTGAGGAGCTGCCAGCCGATGTCCAAGGTCTCGTAAACAGTGCGGTTCTCGTAGGGACCTGAGGGAAGCAAGGCCAGGCTCAAGTGTGGGGCAGGAAAAGGCTTTCTGCCAGCAGGCAGATCACAGAATGTCAGGGGTTAGAAGGGACCTCCAAAGCTCAGCCAGTCCAACCCCCTGCCAGAGCAGGAGCACTCAGAGCAGATCACACAGGGACACATCCAGGTAGGGTTTGAATATCTCCAGAGAGGGAGACTCCACAGCCCCCCTGGGCAGCCTGTGCCAGGGCTCTGGCACCCTCACAGGACAAAAATTCCTCCTCCATGAAACTTCCTATGCCTCAGCTTTCACTCATTGCCCCTTGGCCTGTCACTGGGCATCACCTAGCAGTCTGGTTCCAGCCTCCTGGCACTCACCCTGCATGTAGTTATAACCATTGCTGAGGTCACCTCTCAGGCTCCTCCTCTCCCAGCAGCACAGCCCCAGCTCCCTCAGGCTCTCTCCTAACAGAGCTGTTCCTTTCCCTTCAGCATCTTTGTGGATCTCCTAGACCTGCACATGGTGAAGTTCTCAAACAGGCTGAGAACCATGGAATGGTTTGGGTTGGAACAGACCTTAAAGGTCATCTAGGTCAACATCCCTGCAGTGAGCAGGGACATCTTCAGCTAGGCCTGACTGCTCAGAGCCCTGTCCAAACAGGCCTTCAACACCTCCAGGAACAGGACACCAACCAGCTCTAAGCAACCTGTTCCAGGGTCTCACCACCCTCACATTTTACTGATGCAGAAGTGAGACACAACCTAACTCAAGGGTTTACAGTCAAAGCAAAAAAAGAGACAAAGGGTGAAGACACTACCTGAGAAGGTCAGCAGTCAGATGGCCATGTTCATCTGGAGTCAAAACCAACCCTGGAGGTCCCTGAAGGGCAGCAGGAAGGTCCTACCCTTCCCATGCCATCCCTTCCCCTCTCCAGTAGCTAAGTGTACTTGCAAATAGTTGGACTCACACCACAGCTGGTGCCAAGGGGGTGGAAGCACATGGCTAGAGGTCAGCAAGACCTAACTGAGATAAACCACAGCATCACACAATGGTTTGGGTCAGAAGGGCATCCAAAAGGGACCCCTGAAGGGCACCCAGTCCAACCCCCCTGCAGTGAACAGGGACATCTTCCACTAGATCAGGTTGCTCAGAGCTCCATCCAACCAGACTCGGAATGCTTCCAGGGATAACTGGAAATTAGGGCCCAGGCAGATTGGGAGTCTTGGTGACATTTCTCATTGAATCAAGCCCAGGCCCCTCAAAGGTTGGTGTTGCAGGATGAAGTGATGGAGATGCTATCTCCAGGCACACACAAATCCCTGCTATTTCACTCAGCAGGACCTTGCTGATGACCTGGACTTACCCTGAGCAATGAAGTTCTTCTCAAACTTCTGCAGGAACTCCAGGTAGAGCAGATCATCTGAGGTGAGAGCCTCCTCCCCAACCACAGCCTTCATGGCCTGCACATCCTTGCCAATAGCATAGCAGGCATACTAGAGGGGATGGAAACACAACAGCTCTTACCTTGGGCATCCAGGTACCAGCTTCTGCTCTAATCCCTTTTAAAGGGTCTTACTGAACACTCAGAGCTTTAAAGCAGCCTCAGCAGCATTCTGGATTGATGCTGCCCTTAGAAAAAGGCACATTTGAAGCACATCTCTGCTTCTCTGAAGAGCTTTTGACATACCAGCTGGTTGGATACATCTGCATGGTCCTTCCTGGTCATACCCTCTCCAATAGCTGACTTCATCAGTCGAGACAAGGAGGGTAAGACATTAATAGGTGGGTAAACCTGGAGGAAAAGAGACATCCAAGCATTTCAGTGTTGGTACTTCACAAAGCAGAGAGGAAAGCTGAATGGTTTAAGCAGTGTGGCACACACCTGCCTGTTGTGCAGCTGCCTGTCCACGTAGATCTGACCCTCAGTGATGTACCCAGTCAAGTCAGGGATAGGATGAGTAATATCTAGGGGGCAAAAAAATAAAAATCAATGCTGTGACAGTTCTCAGCCCCCTCTGTATCATTTCTAGCACTGAAGTGGGCATCATTTTGCAGCTAAGTGACTTCTGAAGTGAAATGTCATCAATTAATACCTCCATGCACCACTGAAGTGCTCTCAGAGAGTCATAGAAATGTTTGGGTTGGAAAAACCCTCTAAGATCAAGCCCAACCATTGCCTTTAAACCATGCTCTGAAGTGCACAGATTAGAGCTGTGAGCACTCCTGACAGGGTTGGAGAACAGTCCTTAAATCACTTTGTTAGCAACAGAGAAGGCAGCCAAGTATTGCAATATGCAGAGGGAAACCTCCAGGGAGCTTGTGGATCTTAGAGGGATTTTCCAAAATAAATCCTATGGTTCTATGATAAAATAAGTCCAGAAGGTGCTCACTGAGTCTGGTGAGGAAAAAGTGTCATGTGAACACCCCATGCTGTTGGGAAATGCTGGGCTGTCCTGCTGCTCCCCAAGAATGCCCCCTCCCTAGGGGTGTTCAAGGCCAGGTTGGATGAGGCCTTCAGCAACCTGGGTTAGTGGGTTGGAACTGGATGATCTTTCCAACTCAACCTATTCTATGAATCTATGAAACCCCGAAGGCCCCAAGAGCTGCGGCGCTCAGGACCTGAGGCTGAAACCTGGACAGGCATCTCCTATCTTGCTGTGCATCCAACCTAAGGGAGTTTGCTTTGAGGAGCTCCTCTGAAGTGCTGTTTATTGCACCACTCACCATCATTGGGCATGGTAAGAATGGGGATCTGAGTGATGGATCCATTCCTGCCTTCCACACGCCCGGCGCGCTCGTAGATGGTGGCCAGGTCTGTGTACATGTAGCCCGGGAAGCCTCGGCGGCCAGGCACTTCCTCTCGAGCTGCTGAGACCTGAGGCAAGCCAGACAGAAAACAAAGGTTTCCAACAAGTCAGAGCACTCCTACAGACCTGCTGCCTCTCCTCATTCAGCCAAACCAGTAGCTTAAAGCCTCTCTTCCTGCAGGTGACCTCCAAGTGCAGCCACATGGATCCCTCTTAGTATGTCACAGCCACCTGACAAGATGCCGAGGTAGATGGGGAATGACAGCATCAAACTGCTGGATGCTGCAGGCAACTTTAGCTCTCACAGAAGCAGCTACTTACAGCTAGATATCACCCAACACAATTCATGAAATGGATCTCTGAAGACTGAGCCTTGCTGGCCCCCTCTGAGTTCTTGTAGGCCCCTTCCAGTACCTTAGAGAGGTCTACAAGAAAGCCAGGAAGGGAGTTTTTACAAGGGCCTATAGTGATAAATGAGAGGGCATGAACTGAAGTTTGAGGAGGGGAGATTTAGACTGGAGATTAGGAAGAAATTCTTGACAGTGAGAGTATCAAGGGAGGTTGTGAATGCCCTCTTCCCTGCAGGTGTTCAAGGCCAGGTTGGATGGGGCAACCTGGGCTAGTGGGAGGTCTCCCTGCCCATGGCAGGGGGTTGAAATTGGATGGTTTTTAAGGTCCCTTCCAACTCAACCCATCCTATGAATCTGTGAGTCCAACTCCCCTACCAGAGCAAGATCACCTAGGGCAGGTCACACAGAAACACATCCAAACAGGTCTTGAAACTCTCCAAAGAAGGCTCCACAACCTCTCTGGGCAATCAGTGACTTGAAGTCCGACAGGCTCTTAAAGAGCACTAACGAATGTTAACTGTAAGAGCTTGAGCAGAAGTCTGCACCCTCATTCTGTCCTACAGCCCCTTTCTGCCAGCTCCCAGCTCAGACACATACCTCTCTCAGAGCCTCAGCATAGGAGCTCATATCTGTCAGGATGACCAGGACATGCTTCTCACACTGATATGCCAAGAACTCAGCTGTGGTCAGAGCCAGGCGAGGAGTGATGATGCGTTCGATGCTGAAAGAGAACAGCAGGGCATCAGTGATGACAACAGCTTTAGAGGCTGTAAGGGAACAGCTCACTCCCAACCACTTGAAAACCATCTGGGAAGCTGCTAGGTGCACCTAGCACTTCAACTCTGTTGCTAAGTGCCAACCCCAGTGACAGTTGTTAGGACACCAGTGAGGCTTCAATTTGGAATCACAGAACTGTGTTGGTTGGAAGAGACTTTCAAGATCATTGAGTCCAACCTTCAACCTAAGACCAGACCATGGCAATGAAACCATGTCCCAAAGGGCCATGCCCACATTCTCCTCAGCTTTTTCCCAGCCAACACAGGGGAACTACTCACGTTGGGTCATTGGCCAGGTTCAGGAACAGACACACATTGTCCATGGACCCATTCTCCTCAAAGTCAGATTTGAAGAACCGAGCAGTTTCCATGTTCACCTACACCACAGGATTCAGGCATCAATCCCAGACCACATTTTAGGTTTTAACACAGAAGGAACCTCAGAGATCATCTGCTCCAACCTCCCTGCCATGGGCAGGGACACCTCTCTGCTAGACTTGGTTGCTCAAGGCTTCATCCAGCCTGGCCTTGAACACCCCCAGGGAGAAGGCATCCACAGCCTTCCTGGGCAGCCTATGCCAGACTCTCACCACCCTCCTACTGAACAACTTCTTCAGCTCCGCTCTAACCCTGCTCTGCCTCAGCTCCAAACCATTCCCCCTTGGCCTGTCTCTAGACACTCTCAGCAAAAGTCTCTCTGCAGCCTTCCTGCAGGATCCCTTCAGCTCTTGGCAGGCAGTTCTGAGGTTCCCCTGGAGCCTTCTCCTCTGCAGGCTGCACCCTCCCAGGTCCCTCAGCCTGTGCTCACAGCAGAGCTGCTCCAGCCCTTGGCTCAACTTTGTGGTCTCCTCTGGCCTCCCTCCAGCAGCTCTGTGTCCTCCTTCTAGTGAGGACAGCAAAGCTGGAGGCGAGGTCTGAGCAGAGCCAAGAGGTAAAATCCCCTCGCCACAAGCCCTGCTGCCCACACTCCTCTGGCTGCAGCTCAGGACATGATTTGCTTTCAATTCTAAGATTTCACTTCAGCTGCTCTCAGCATTTTCTTGTTTCTCACTCAGCACCAATCCTGACTTACACCCATAGCAGCAAACACAATGGCAAAGTTTTCTTCACTGTAGTCCATCACATCTTTGGATTTCTTCACCAAGCCAGCCTGGCGACATATCTGAGCTGCAATCTGGGGAGGATAAAATCCAAGTTTCAATCCCTCTCTGTATTTGATGCTGTTACAGAAATAAGAGTTTAACTGCAGTTTACTTTTTAACCCCCAGTGAAATACAAACCCCACCAGAGGTTTATCTTTGGGTACTCACCTCATTGTGGGGCAAGCCAGCAGCTGAGAAGATGGGGATCTTCTGGCCCCTGGCAATACTGTTCATGCCATCTATGGCAGAAATGCCAGTCTGGATCATCTCTTCTGGGTAGATGCGACACTGAGGGTTGATTGGTTGGCCTGGGATAGTTAAGAGAAGACATTTTATTGCACTCAGGAATCAGATTTGCCTTTAAGACTTCACCAGAACTGGATTAAGAACATACCCATGATGTCAAGGAAATCTTCGGCCAAAACAATGGGGCCTCTGTCTATAGGTTTTCCTGATCCATTAAATACTCTGCCTGCAAGAAACAGCAATAGGATCAAGATGTAAATTGCTGAGGGGTTGGTGTGAGGTCAGTCTGGTCACTCCTTAGAGGAAGAGGAAGGTCCTTACCAAGCATATCCTCAGAGACAGGAGTCCGAAGAATATCCCCAGTAAACTCACAAGATGTTTTCTTAGCATCGATACCTGAAGTCCCTTCAAATACCTGGAAACAGAGCAGAGGAAATTAAAAAATACATGAGAAAAAGTCCTGTGCTTTACAAAATAACACACCAGAGTGCTGCTTCACAGCTTGAGAGCAGCAAAACCTCTGCAAGAGCATCTCAGCAGGGCAAAAAAAACCCACTTCAAACAAAATTCACCAAGTGAATTCAAGACCCAACCAAGCTGGCTCCACTCCTTTGATCTCAAGTGCTTCCCTTGGCCACCAGGGTGAAGTTCTTCAGATAAGAAGACTTAGTATTAACAAGAAACAGCAACTTCGGAGAAATACTGGAAATGTCCAGTTCTGGTGTGCCCAGCATAAGGAGGACATAGATCTGTTGGGGTGAGTCCAGAGTGGGCCACCAAGATGACCCCAAGGGCTGGAGCAGCTCTGCTGTGAGGACAGGCTGAGGGAGCTGGGGGTGTGCAGCCTGGAGAAGCAGCTGAGGGGAGACCATCTGGCTCTCTACAACTCCCTGGAAGGAGTTTGGAGCCTTCTGAGGGTTGGTCTCTTCTTCCTAGTAACAAGAGGAAATGGCCTTAAGTCAGCCCAGGGGAGGCGTAGGGTGGACATCAGAAGGAACTTCACTGAAAGGCGTCTCAAAGCCTGCCCCAGGCTGCCCAGGGAGGTGGCAGAATCCCCATCTCTGGAGCTGTTTCAAAGCCATGGAGATGTGGTGCTAAGAGACATGGTTTAGCCCCAGCCTTGGAAGAGTCAGAGAATGGTTGGAGTGGATGATCTGAAAGGGCTCCTCCAACCAAAACAGTTCTCTGGTTCTATATCCCAAGTAGATCTGAGGTGGCTCAGACACATGATAATTAGTAACATTCTTCTGCTGTAACAAGAGACCCTCCTGCCCCTGCTCATACCTGAACCACAGCTTTGGAGCCACTGACTTCCAGAACCTGCCCACTTCTCCTTGTGCCATCAGGAAGGGTCAAGTGGACAATCTCTGCGTACCTAGGAAACTGAAGAGGAGCAAGAAAGATGGTGGAAAGCATTAAAATCCAGAAGAACAGCCCTGAAACAACATTTGTCAGTTTCAAACAAGCTAAAGCTTAGCAATTTCTGAATTACTTTGGAAATTGACTTCCTCAGAACAAAACTCCTTCCACAGCAGACAAGATTTGAAGTTGCAGAAAGCCCTGGCCAGAAGCTGTCCAGGTCTTGAAATACTGACAGAAGGCATCTGGCAAAGTTGGCTTTTGTCTGTCCACAGCTTCAGTTGCTTGTCCTCAGCAGTAACTTGCAAGCAAGCCAAAAGGGTTTGCAGTTCCCTTTCACAGGGCACTTCTGGTTTGCTAACAAAAAGGTCAAGAACAAAGCCAACAGTTGTGTTTGCACCCTTATGTTTGGTCAACCTTTGGGGGATTTGGGTAAAAATGAAACACTGTTTCCTTTTCTGCCCCCCAACAGCCTTAATATAACCTCCAGGCTCCCCCCATGGCCATGGGCAAGGCTCCCCAAGTGTCTCTCCTCAGCTTTACATTAATGAAATCACCAAGATCCAAAACAGTCATAAAAAGACAAATTATTAGTTTCAAGCAAATCTGAGCCTTCCTCAGCAGTCAGCAATGGATCTGGTACTGGAATAGCTCAGTGGATCCATGGATTTCCCAGGCTGGATTTAACCTGTCCCAGCTTTCCTCCAAAAGCTTCATTCATTAGAAGCTGAATCTTTACCTTAACTTGATCCAAGATAACCAGAGGTCCATTCACACCTGACACAGTTCTGTAAGCTGGAAGGAAACAAGCCACAAGTCAGGTACTTCAGAAACCTCCCCCATCAAGTTTCCCAAGTTTAGTTCCTATCACCAGTCTCAGGTTTAGCAGATTTGGGGTCCAGTTCCGAACCACTTCTGTTGATTCTGAAGGTTTAGGTACTGGATTGTGTCACCAACACTTTCAGAGCTCCTGAGCTACCATGATACTGCCACTGTCTTCTCTGCAAGCCTGGATCCAGCCACTTGAGTGCTACCAGGACAGAGTAGAGCTGACATTTTGAGCTAAGAAAAACATAAAGAGCTGCAAGATCTTTCTAAAGCAGGGTTAAGAATCTGTGATGAAGCAGGTGCCACTGCAATTTATCTCCAACAAATGGTCAGAAGATGTTAGCATCAGCAAAATCCAGTCTTGGAAGTGGAGATTTTTACCCTAAGAGGTGTTCTGCTCCATGACACTGCAACCACCCACACCTGGTTTTAGCAAAGGTAGCAGATCCTGTGCTCCCAAAGCTGATCAGCAAAGCTTCTACAGTTAAGCTGTGGGGGTTGGAAAGCTTCCCAAGCCTTTCCTGTCTCCTGAGAGAAAGGCAATGCACTGCTCTGTGAAAGGTTGAATTTCACCTCAGTCAAATTCCTTCTGCCCCCTGAGTTATCCTGGTTCATCTTAAGGATTGACACTCTAGAAGGCCACAGTCAGCCAGCTCAGCAGAAGGCTCATGCCTTAAACATCAGCAGCTCAAGGCACCAGCTCTAAACACAACTTCTGCCCTGAATTCCTCACTCTGCCTCCTGCTCTGCTCCAGGAGCATGCTGGCCAGAGCTCAGCATCACCTGAGCCACAGATCACAGCAACACTGAGTCACAGCTTGCTCAGGGTCACAAGCAGCAGTGCCCAAGAGAGTGACTGTTAATCACTGCAAGGGGAAAATCATAGAATGGTAGGGTTGGAAGGGACCTCAAGGATCACCCAGTTCCAACCCCTTGCCATAGGCAGGGACACCTCCCACTAGGACAGGTCACTCAAGGCCTCATCCAACCTGGCCTGGAACCCCTCCGGGGAGGGAGCAGCCACAACCTCCCTGGGCAACCTGTGCCAGTCTCTCACCACCCTCACTGTAAAGAACTTCCTCCTAACATCCAATCTAAATCTCCCCTCTGCCAGTTTAAACCCATTGCCCCTTGTCCTGTCATTGCAAGCCCTTGTAAATAATCCCTACAGGTTTCCTGTAGGCCAGCCCTCAGCCTTCCTGTAGGCCCCCTTCAGATACTGGAAGGCTACTACAAGGTCTCAAAGCCTTCTCTTCTCCAGGCTGCAGAGCCCCAACTCTCTCAGCCTGTCCTCATAGCAGAGCTGCTGCAGCACTCAGAGCATCTTTGTGGCCTTCCTCTGGACCTGCTCTAACACTTCCATGTCCTTCCTGTGCTGGGGGCTCCAGAACTGCACACAGGACTCCAGGTGGGGTCTGAGGAGAGCAGAGCAAAGAGGCAGAATCACCTTCCTTGCCCTGCTGCCCACACTGCTCTTGATGCATCCCAGGACTCTGTTAGCTGTCTGGGCTGCACTCACACTGCAGGCTCATGCTGAGCTTTTCATCAACCCAGACCCCAAAGTCCTTTTCCTCAGGGCTGCTCTCCAGCCAATGAGCAAGAGGAGTCATTCCCAGAACAGCAGAGGCACCAGCACTGGGTTTTTGGTCACAGTACAAGGCACAGACAAGTTGTGGTGCTAGGAAAGGTCACAAACTCCACCAGCACTGCTTCAGGCTGCCCAGGTTGGCACACTTACCATGGGGTTGTCTCAACTGTCAACAGTGTGGTATTTACACCTCAAACAAACACCTCCAACTGTTGCAATGTAATCTCCTCATCAGCAACACTCAAAGCTACCGTAGATAAGGGCTGAGGGTCATGGCTGTGTAAGATGGGCTGAGGCCATTCCTCAGTTTTCCTCTTATCAAGTCTGCTGAAGACCCTGAATGTGCTCAAAGGTCCTCAATCAGAAGAACAAGCTGGCCCTGTTCCTTCCACCTGAGCAAGGAGAAGCACACAGACACCATGCAGGGAAGAAGGCTCTGCTTAGACTCCAAGTGCCTGCAGCCCCTGAGAAACAGAAAACCTGATCTTGAGCAAACCATTTCATCTCATGACTGTCTCATGAGCACACTTCCTCCTCAGACAGCAGCAAAGGGCTCACACGCCTTGCTTTGTCCAGTGTCTCACAATCCCCACTGGAAAGAATTTCTTCCTCATCTCCACAGGATCATAGGTTGTGAGGGGTTGGAAGGGACCCAAAGAGATCATCCAGTCCAACCCCCATGCCAGAGTAGGACCAGACAATCCAGCTCAGGGCACACACAACACATCCAGACAGGCCTGCAAAGGCTCCACAGAAGGAGACTCCACAGCCTCTCTGGGCAGCCTGTGCCAGGGCTCTGGGACTCTTCCAGGCAAGAAGTTGCCCCTTGTGTTGAGCTGGAACCTCCTGTGCTGCAGCTTCCATCCATTGCTCCTTGTCCTATCCCAGGCAGCAGTGAGCAGAGCCTGTCCCCCTCCTCCTGACTTCCAGCCCTGAGACATTTAGAAACATTGATTAAATCCCCTCTCAGTCTTCTCTTCTCCAGACTAAGCAGCCCCAGGCCCCTCAGCCTCTCCTCAGCAGGTACTGCTCCAGTCCCCTCCTCATCCTCATAGCCCTCCCCTGGACTCTCTCCAGCAGGTTTCTGTCCCTCTTCAATTGAGGAGCCCAAAACTGAAGGTAGCACTCAGATGTTTATAAACATTTCTCCAGTCTCAGTCTCCCCTCCTCAAGCTCAAAGCCATTATCCTTCTTTCTAGTACTACCAGCCCTTGTAAAAAAGTCAAGGGAAGTGGTGGATTCCCCATCCCTGGATGTACTTAAAAGCCATCCAGATATGGTGCAACACTGCCTCTGCTAGACTTAGCCAACAGCTGGACCTGATGACCTTAAGAGCTCTTTTCCAACCACAGTGATTCTGTGATCTGCAAGTTTCCCTGACAGCAATCAGCATCCACTCTCCTGGAAAGCAGCTCACCACCAACTCAAAAATCTGCTTCCAGTAAGACCAAACAGGTCCATGACAAACCAAAGGCAACCAAAATGGTTCTCACACCCAGCTTGCAAGCAGCATCAGTTTGGGTAAAAGCCAAACCCTAGACAGAACACCACGAGCTGAATGTGAAGTCCCTTTGGCTCCAGCCAGAGCAGAGGCAGCTTCTGCTCCACGGTAAAGCAGAGCAATAAGCCTTGGTGGGGGGAGCAGAAATGGAAATGATCCATTTAACTTTCAAACCAAGCTGACATTTTTCAATGACACCATGGCAAAGAAGCTCCTTGGCCACCACCTCCTAGGTACTGCCACCGTTCAGGTGCAGAGTCACTTATTTAATTGCTACCTAGACCAGGAAAAAGGTCAGGAAGAAATGAACCTTCAACCAGATCTGACTTTCCCCCTGCTGTGCTGCAAGCAAGGAGGATTCTGCAAGGCTGTGCTGCATTTCTGCAAGGCTGCTGAGTTATTTCCCCTTTTTACATCGCATTGCTCAACTCCACTTGCAAGGAGCAGCATCCACGTCATATCCCGCAGCGATCTTCAGTTCCTGGCAGTCCCCCTCCCCACTTTACCAGGAAGGACATGGAGCTGCTGCTCTGTGTCACTCAGCGGGCTGCAGGCTCCTGGTCCCAGCGTGGGACTAAATCGAAGGGTTTAAAGAGGAGAAAGCGGTGCCGGAGCAGCACTGCGGCCCCCAGCCCAGCCGGAGCCGCCCACCCCCAGCCCCCAGTTCCCCGCACACCCACATGCTCGGAGCCTGTGCTCGGAGCGAGGCCGCTTCTGCCCCGAGCCGCGGCCCACCTGCCTGCCTCGGCCTCCCGCCCGGCTCCGGGTCAGCCTGGCCTGTTCGCGGCCGGGCCGAGCCGAGCCGAGCCGGGCCGGGCCGGGCCGGGCCCACCTTCCGCAGCGGCTGCCAGGAGCCTCCCGCCCGCTGCCCGCCAGGCCCCGCACTCACTGAGGCGCGGCTGGGACAGGTAGTCGCGGGTGAGCGCAGCCACCTGCTCCCGGGGCCCGCCGGGCCCGGCGCCGTTCACCAGCCCGCGGACCGCCCGCACCGCCGCCATCTTCGCCGCCTCCGCTGCCCGGGGCCGGCCCCGCCGCGCAGGCGCAGATAAGGAGCCGCCGCGCACCGCCCACCGCCCCGCCGCGGGCAGCGCCGGGA
>WBNM01042058.1:0-12117 GCA_013399055.1 Ramphastos sulfuratus
AACCTTACCATTCTATGACACCACTTGTCACCTGACTCCTGAGCCCTCGACCAATTCAGATGTGACCATCCAAACAATTCCTTACCCACTAGACAGTCCACCCATCAAATCCATATCTCTTTGGCTTAGAGATAAGGATGCTGTGGGAAACTATGTCAAAGGCCTTGCAGAAGTCCATCTAGATGACACATGTATCAAATAGCCTGAAGAGCTACAGCATGTAACTTCAGTGGGTGAGAAGCTGCAGCAGCTCCTTGCTGCCAAGTAATTAAAGCTAACCCAGCTGGTTTAGTTTGAAACAACAAATGATTTTTCACGCTGATACCTCATCAGAAGGCAATACAGAGTGTGCAGTGCACTGCCATTGGACAGCTCAAACAGATGCTAAGTGAGGCTCTTTCTGCACAGCAGTATCCATTGAGGTGTTTGTTTTGACATCCAAAGTCACAGAAGAAAAAAGTGCCTCAGCTCTTCCCCTTTTCTGTAATAATGAGTTTAAAACTAATTTTTGGCTTTGATTCAGTCTACCACTGGGTCTGAGTGCTGGCTTAGTTCTAATATTTCTTTTCAGTGCAGTGGCTGTTTTCAAATGACTGCTGTGTTGTACAGCATGTGGTCTTTGTCTCAGCCTGCCCTGAAGCAAGTACCCTGTCCCTATTCGTGTGTAGCACTGCCCTTAGCTGTCTCAAGGACAAGCTGGGCAACTCAAAACCAGCAAGCAAGGCCTGCCAAGGTGTGGGGAACAGCCATACCTGCAGATTGTGGCCAGCTCACTGCACAGCCCCACCACACAAAGCACCACAGAATCAATCAGGTTGAAAAAGACCTTTGAGATCATCAAATCCAACCTATCGCCCAACACCATCTAATCAACTATGGCACCAAGTGCCTCATGCAGCCTCTTCTTAAACACTCCCAGGGATGGGGACTCCACCACCTCCCTGGGCAGCCCATTCCAATGCCAATCACTCCTGCTGTGAAGAACTTCCTCCTAACATCCAGCCTGACCCTGCCCTGGCGAAGTTTGAGGCTGTGTCCTCTTGTTCTGTCACTGGGTGCCTGGCAGAAGAGCCCAACCCCACCTGGCTACAACCTCCTTTCAGGCAGCTGTAGAGAGCAATAAGGTCCTCCCTGACCCTTCTTTTCTCTAGGCTGAACAACCCCAGCTGTTCCTCCTAAGGCTGTGCTCCAGCCCCCTCACCAGCCTTGCTGCTCTTCTCTGGACACATTCCAGCATATCAACCTCACTACTAAGCAGAGGTGAAGTCATTGCTGTGTCACAGCCTGGCTGGTGCCACACCATTCCTCTCCAGCTTTCAACTGCTTCATTCAGAGGTGAACTGTGGTTGACTTGCCAGGATGTCAAGGGTCAGCTCTGTTTACTACAAACATCTGCATTCATATTTAAATGTAAGAAGTGAACTGCTGGCAAAATCATTGAGGTGTTTGCATTGCCTTGTTGGTCTGAAACTGCAGCAGGGTAGATTTAAGCTGGATAGCAGGAAGAAGCTCTTTACAGTGAGAATGTGTGCGGGTTTGAGGCTAAGCACAAACCCAATGTCACCTGGGAGTCCCTGTTCTCATCTCATCTGTGAGGAGACAAACTGCTTCCTGATTTCTGAGCTTTTGACTCACCCACATCTGAGATAGACAGAACAAAGCATGAACTGAACTTGTACTATTCATTGTTGTAAATATTATTTTAGATTAGACAGATAGTTCTCAGCAAAGCTCTGCGTGAGAAAGGGGTGGATTGTGCTGGTTTGAGGCTAATTGGAATATTTTAATGGAGAAAATAGGCTGAGAAAAGGAAACAATGGTGATGTCTACTGCACTCATAGGCTTGCTGAGATGAAAAGAATACAAAACAAAGAGAAGCCACTCAGGCTTGCAGACACTCTGGGGCTGTCTAGCAGCTTCTGGCCTTCTCCTCTCTGCCGAGTAACCTCACTAACCACTTTCCTTCTAAGCCCCCTGGCCCATCCTCCACACTCACCTTGTGTGTAAGGCAAACCTCGGGGTAAGGTATAGGGGTGGGGAGAAGGTGGAAGGGTGGTTGGGAGCCCCTCCTGGGGTCTCTCATTTCTGGGAGGGGGGTTGTGTTTCTGTATTACCTCTAACTTGTGTATCTCTGTAACTATTCCTGTCCATTGTGTCTATCTCTGCTTGTACATTGTGCTGAGCTGTAAACAGAGCTTCAGTCCTTAACTTCCAGCTGGCTGAGTCTAGTCTGGGGGATTTTACAAAGTGTGGGGTGGCAGGGAACTCCCAAATTATCACAGAGTGGTGATGCCTCCTCCCTGGAGGTATTCAAGGCCAGGCTGTATGAGGCCTTAGGCAACCTGCTAGTGGCAGGGGAGTTGGAGCAGATGATCTCTGATGCCCCTTCCAACCTGGGCTATTCTACAATTTGTGTCTTAACATCTAGAGAGAAACTTCTGAGATGCCTTTTTACTCCTCTGTGCATTGTACTAAGAACTCTCCTGATCTGCACTACCAACCTTACATTAAGGTAGTCCTTTGGCAGCAGCAGCCCAGCCTTCCTGGGGCAGGTTTTCAGCAGCTCAGCTGTCACTTGGCTAACTGATCACTAGCCAGATCATTAACTCAGTTTTGCTG
Source organism: Ramphastos sulfuratus (assembly GCA_013399055.1). NCBI lineage: Eukaryota > Metazoa > Chordata > Aves > Piciformes > Ramphastidae > Ramphastos > Ramphastos sulfuratus. Next base: position 2,620 of record WBNM01042058.1, read on the forward strand.
TTAGCCTTTTAAACATGCTTGTAAGGGGGCAAAAAGCTCCAGCCCACATTTTCTGAAGTCAGAGAATCCATAGTGAACTAGGAGCAGAACCAGCTTTTCAAAACCTGAATCCCTCCCCCAGTTCTTTCTTACAGAACTCATTCTGTTCCAGCTCAAACCAGGACAGACTGCTTCAATGTATGGCCCAAGGACCTCTTCCTGAAGAATATTTAATCCACAAAGCTTCAGCTTACAGTATAACCCCCCCACCCCCAAGATGTCTGTTTAGAAAGCTGCTATCCAGCTGTAGTCCATTTTTCTTATTTTCCGTAGCTCTCTTTCCTGGGATTTAGAGAGTTTACATGGCAGTTCTCCTAACAACTCCACAGGACTTGGATCATCTTGTTCCATCTCAGTCACATCTCCTTCCTCATCTGAATCATCCTCTGCTTGTTCACTTTCCATTTCCACTTCATCAGCAGCTTCTTCGGCACTGTAAGAAGATGAGGATTGGAAAAAAACAGTGAAATTCATGACTGCTTTTACACACTGTAGTATCCCATATAACAGGCTGGAGCTAAGTAGTTATGTAAATAACATTTTATTTAGTTGGTTTGATCTCAGGCTACTTACAAACAACTACACTTCTCTCACTAGCTCTGTTACAAACTGAAGCAGCAGCAGCAAAAGAGTTTGGAGTTTGATTGTGGTTTATTGTGTGTTTGGTTGGTTTTGATTTTGTTTGGGTTTTTTTGTTGGTTTGGGGTTTTGTTTTTGTTTTTTTTTTCCTAGCATAGGCTGTGACTGCTTCCTCCCTGGAGGTGTTCAAGGCCAGGTTGGAGGAGGCCTTGAGTGAGCTGTACTAGTGGGAGGTGTCCCTGCCTATGGCAGGGGGTTGGAACTGGATGATCCTTGAGGTCCCTTCCAACCTTACCATTCTATGATTCTATAGGAAGGTTCTTAAAGTGGCTGCTCCCTTCTGACTGCAGGAATTAAACTTGTGCTGAAGTGGGAAACACACTTTCAAAGAGTTCTACAAAACAGTTACCAGCCAATTAATAGTTTTAATTCAAATGTATGTTGCATAGATGTTTTGGATCTCATTAGGAATGAGCTGCACAGCAGAACAGTGGCCTCCTAAAAATCATCTGGTCATTTATCACTCTCAAAATGGTTAAATATAGAATCATAGAATAGTAGAGGTTGGAAGGGACCTCAAGGATCATCTAGTTCCAACCCCCTGCCACAGGCAGGGACACCTCCCACTAGCACAGGTCACTCAAGGCCTCATCCAACCTGGCCTGGAACACCTCCAGGGAGGGAGCAGCCACAACCTCCCTGGGCAACCTGTGCCAGTGCCTCACTACCCTCACTGTAAAGAACTTCTAACATCCAGTCTAAATCTCCCATCTGTCTAATGCCAAGGAGAAGAAATAATTTAATAAGATAATTCATGTCTAGGAGTGACACATTCTTGTCACTCTTCAAGAGCCCTTAGATGTAACTTTAAAATGTTACCTCACCAGTGTCATAGTAGCAGCTCTACAGCTGCAAGTATTTACCCAGGCCCCTGAAACTCCCAAATTCCTCCATATGAAACCCCATTCAAGTGTCTATTCCTTGTATTACATGGTTGCCAGTGTCTCGCTGAAGTGGTAAGAAGACTTTTACAGGTGTGATCCACTGAGAAAACTGCTGTTGTGGCAGGATACACTGCACACACCAAAACTACTCAAACTGGTGTAAACCCTAGCAAATGGAAACAATCCTTTCCCTGGTCTTTGCAGATTCAGGAGGGCAAGCTCATTAATGTCTGGGTGGGCAGAGTTTCCCTGAAACTCATTAAAGAACAGATTTGCTTCAGTGTAGTATGAGATTCAACAGGCCCAAGTGCAAGGGCCTACACTTTGGCCACAATAATCTCATGCAGCACTACAGACTGGGGGATGAGTGTATGGAGAGCAGCCTGACTGAGAGAGATCTGGGAGTGCTGCTTGGCAGCAGGCTGGACATGGGCCAGCAGTGTGCCCAGCTGGCACAGAAGGCCAATGGCATCTTGGCCTGTATCAGGAATAGTGTGGCCAGCAGCACTAGGGATGGGATTCTGCTCCTGTACCCAGCACTGGTGAGACCTCACCTCGAGCACTGTGTGCAGCTCTGGGCCCTGCACTGCAAGAAGGACATTGAGGTGCTGGAGCAGGTCCAGAGGAGAGCAACGAGACTGGGGAGGGGGCTGGAGGGGAAGTCTGATGAGGAGAGGCTGTGAGGGAGCTGGGGGTGTTCAGCCTAGAGAAGAGAAGGCTTAGAGGGGACCTTATCACTCTCTACAACTACCTAAAAGGAAACTGTAGTCAGGTGGGGGTCAGGCTCTTCTCCCAGGCAGCCAGTGACAGGACAAGAGGGCATGGCCTGAAGCTGTGCCAGGGGAGGTTTAGGTTGGATGTCAGGAAGCACTTCCTCAGGGAAAGAGTGATTAGGCACTGGGATGGACTGTCCAGGGAGGTGGTGGAGTCATCATCCTTGGAGGTCTTTAAGGAAAGAGCAGATGTGGCACTTGGTGGCATGGTTTAGCTGATGTCATGGTGTTAGGTCTTAGGCTGGACTTGATGATCTCAGAGGTCTTTTCCAGCCTCAATGATTCTGTGATGAGACCCTAATCCTGCTACAAGACCACAACCATAAGCCTTCTGCCTGCATTCATTTTCTAGCTGCATACATCAATCTCAGAGGAGCAAGACAGAGTACATTTTAAAGTATCAAGCTACTCAATGCATTCAGCCCAGGTTAATAATCAGAACAGCTGAGCTGTACTCACAGTATACTCTCATTTTGTAGCTTCATTTGGAATGGAATTTGAGTTCTAAACACAAACTGTTAAGATGAAACCTAAGGGCTAACTTCTTGGAATGTCTAGAAACAGGAGCAAAGAATTCCACACAAAGTCATTACAATAGAGCTGGGAATGTTGGAGGAGGCCTTGAGTGAGCTGTACTAGTGGGAGGTGTCCCTGCCTATGGCAGGGGGTTGGAACTAGATGATCCTTGAGGTCCCTTCCAACCTTACCATTCTATGATTCTATAATGTGACACTTATCCAAATATCCCTTCAAAAAAAACCAAAAAACCAAAAAAACAACAAAACTAACCACATTAAATCCATAGAATGAAGTTTAATAAAGAACATTTGAGCACGAAAGCAACTTTTTGTGCATGAGGGCATTACATCAAACAGCAAGAGAAGAACCAACACACTGAACAAAAGAGCCAGTCCCCACATCTCCCACAGCTGCTCTGAAAAAAATCTTGCCATAATAAACTTAAGTCACTAGGAAAATGAGGGTTGGAAATCTGCTTTTAAACAAAGATGAACATAATTCAAAGTAGCTTCAATAACTGAGGAGAGAGGTTAATTTCTTCTTACCTTTTGTTCTCTTTGGAGATGAGCAATGAATTAATAAACATGGAGCAGAGGAAGGAAGCAGATGGCAAAACGTGTGCTGGAGTGTGCAAAAGCTGTAAAGATAAAAGCAGAAGGCTCATGAAAGCTTTTGCCTGTGCTGGCTTTGTTTGTACACTGACTGTCACTACTGCCTACCTCTCTGACTGCAGGCGACTCTTGCCCGTGCTTATTCTGAACAACTCCATTTCCAGGGTCTGTGTCCTCTTGGGATGGATGGCATCTGTGCTTTCCCAGCAGCAAGCTGAAGGGGGTCACAGGAAGACTTTCTTCTACTGCCAGCTTGAAAAAAAATAAAATAAAAGTTTTCAGTAGAATTTCACCACCACAAACCATCGTTCCGTCATGTTTTACCAAAATTCAGCATCAGCCCAAGTGGCAAAACTCTGCGCTCAAATGTATCACAGTATCAGCAAGGTTGGAAGAGACCTCAAAGATCATCAAGTCCAAGCCATTACACCACAGACCTCCAGACTAGACCATGGCACCAANAATGTAAGTCATCTGAGCCACGTGGCTCTTTGTGCTCATGCTCTGTCAGATGGCTTGAGAGAATCCTATGCAGAGGGAGTAAAACTTCCCAGGATCTGGATTCAGGAACAGCAAATTTTAGGTGCTGGATGTAGTAATTAACTTCCAAATATGGAAGTCGGTGCATGTGCCAGAGACAGCAAGGATGGCTTTCGGATTCCACTTAAAAGATCATTTGTACCTTCAGCATCACCTGCTGAGTCATTTAATTACACAGACACATAGATTCATAGAATGGTTTGGGTTGGAAGGGTCCTTAAAGATCATCTAGTTCCAACCCCCTGCTATGGGCAGTGACACCTCTAGTGGCAGGTTGCTCAAGGCCTCATCCAACCTGGCCTTGAACGCCTCTGGGACAGGATATCCAAAACCTCCCTGGGCAACCTCTTCCAGTGTCTCACCACCTTCACTGGAAAGAATTTCTTCTTAATCTCCAGTATAAATCTGCCCTCCTCAAGATTAAAGCTCTTCCCCCTCATGCTGTCACTACAAGCCCTTGTAAAAAGTTGCTTTCTTGTAGCCCGCTCCTAAGGTACTTGAAGGCCACTCTAAGTTCTCCCCAGGCCTCTCTCTTCTTCAGGCCAAAGTCCCAACTCTCTCAGCCTGTCTCCACAGCAGAGGTTCTCCAGTCCTCTGATCATCTTTGTGGCCTCCCCTGGACCTACTCCAGCAGTTCCATGTCCTTCTTGTGTTGGGGACACCAGAACTGGATGCAGTATCCCAGATGTAGTCTCACAAGAGCAGAGCAGCAGAATCCCCTGTCCTGCTGCTCACACTGCTTTTGATGCAGCCCAGCACACAGCTGCCTTCTGGGCTGCCAGCAACCCTTGCTGGTTCATGGTGAGCTCTTCAGAAACTGACACCCCCAAGTACTTCTCCTTGAGACTGCTCTCAAGCCACTCCTCACCCAACCTATATTTGTGTTTGGGATTGCCCTGACCCAGCTGCAGACACTTTGCACTAGGCCTTGCTGAACTTCTTGGGGTTGGCTGAACTGAAAGTACAACATGGTAACTTCTGATGTTTTTCTACATCAATGCACCTTAATCCCAGTACCAAATAATTCCCCACACTCTACAGAGAAACTGTTTCTAACCACATTCTCATTGGATTTTGTATTAGAAACTAAATTCTACTTTGATCTATTTATCCAACAACCAAAATCAACCAAGTGCTACTGTTTTGTCCTTCTCAGTGTGTATGAAACACTTCCTCTATGGGAACATCAAAGATAAAGTTTCCCAGCCTAGTTCTCCACAGAAAAATCACACTGGGATATAACTGTGGATTTTTTTTCTCTCTGAGAAGTCCCAACTGACTGACATGGTTTGTCCTCATCAGAATGTGCAGCTCAAGGTTCCAAGTGTTAAGGGAATCAAGAGAAGATCTCACTCTGACATCAATTGGTTTTGCTTCCTTTATGTAACCTGAACCTTTTTAGCTGTCAGTTTTTTGTTTAGGGGAAATGAGAAAAAGGAGGCAGAGGCTTATTAATACTTCTTGAAGGTTTTTCAAACAGCAATTCTGTCAAAAAAACCCCAAAAAAATTCAAACCACTAAGGGAACAGAGATTACTGCCCCTGCAGCTAAGTGCCTGTGACTCCACAGGTCTTCCTGACAGAAAGGAATCTGAGCCTGACAAACTGAACACCACCAATTTTGGGCTGCTCTGTTACCCTCTGTCAGAACAGCTCTGAGAGGTACCTGTTTACTTGCTGGTGTGAGCCTTTCTTCCAGGGACTTTCTGCTAAGTGTTATCAGCTCCTGAAACACAGAATGATGTGCAGTTAGAGTATGTGCAACTGCTTTCCATAGTCACATACCTGGCCCAAAGATGCTTTCAACTGGCCCAGAAGCTTTTGTCAGCCAAGACAAACATCTCTCTTCCTCTGTTTTATAAATGAAAGGTGTATAAAGCCTCTAGGCCTTATTTTTTTGGAAGACAAAAATACACCCACCCACAAATTACAGAGAAAAAACTATTACATGAACCCATGGTTGAGTCACCAACCCTGGATGTGTTTAAAAGTTGTTTGGATGTGGGGCTTGGGGATATGGTTTAGGGGGAACCTTGCAGGGTTATCAGTTGGACTTGGTGATCCTAAGGGGCTTTTCCAATCTGAATGTTTCTGTGAAACATCTGGATAAACAGTAATAATACAGCTTCTAGGAAGCTGGCTAACTTAAACAGCTCAGGTCATAATCCCAAATTATCTAGTTTCTTGTATGAATGAGGCAGCAGAAACTACCAGCAGCAGCAAGCCAATAAATAGTCAATTTTGAACTTGAGCTGCATATGATAAGCAGAAAGCCATGGAACACCACATGGCTTATGCTGCCTTGAAACCACAAAGAGAAATTCTTGCACTCAGCAGCAGAACTCTGAATTGGTATCAGTCCACATGCAGGAAAATATTTTTTTTTTCCCAGAAATGTTTCTTACTTGTGTCTCTGTAAGGAAAAAGAGCTGGGATCTTCTGAGCCAGAGGTATTTTTCTGAGGTGACCATTTCAGGCTCATCTCTTGGAACGAAGGCGGCGAGTTGGATCCTTTGTTTATAGAGGTTCCTCTGGATGTAGACTGGCTGTGCCTCGTTTGGCTTGAACACAAACACTGCAAAACCAAGAATGAATCCTCTGGGCATCACAAAATCCTCACCTTCCAGGATAGCTGTCAAAGCCCTAGCTTTAATGGTAGGATTTGATGTTGTCAAGGTCTTTGCCAGCCCAGATGAGTCTATCACAGGCAGTAAGGGCTGGACAGGATTGCCTTTAAGCACTCATCTGCAGGAACTCTAACTGCAGATGCTTAGTACAAAGTACTAACATTACTGCTTAGTACAAAGCACCCTTCACAGTATTGCAATGCAGAGAGCATACTTAGAATCATAGAATGGTAAGGTTGGAAGGGACCTCAAGGACCATCTGGTTCCAATCCCTTGCNGAAATTATTGTTCCTGTAGAACAGTAATTCTGGGAAAAGTAATCTTCATTTATAGTCGAAGCTTTAAAATGGAGCTCTAAAGTTTAGCCACAGTTTTGCATTTACAAGAGAGGGTCAAGTACATTCATAACTCTGCCCCAGAGAACATGTACAGAAATTGGATGAAAAGATGGGGAGCCAGTGTGCTCCTACAACTACCTGAAAGGAGCTTGTAGTGAGGTGGGTGTTGGCCTTGTCTCCCTAGTAAAAAGTGACAGGGCAAGAAGAAATGCCCTCAAGTTGTGCCAGGGGAATTTATTATAAAGGAAGGTATTAGAAGAAACTTCTTCACTGATGGGGTTCTCAAGCACTGCAACAGGCTTCCCAGGGAGGGGGTTGTATCCCCATCCCTGGAGATGTTTTAAAGCAGCAGAGATGTAGTGCTGAGGTTTAACACCAGAATTGGTAGAGTTAAATAATGGTTGGACTCCATGACCTTAAAAGGTCTTTTCCAATCAAAACAATTCTGTGATTCCATGATGTACTTGACTGCTGCTCTTAGACATGGCTCAGTCTTTTCAGAGGTGCAAACAGACTCATGCCTGTCTTATGGCTTTCTCATCAGACCCCATCTGGAGTCCTTTGTGCAGCTCTGGAGCCCCCAGCACAGGAAGGACATGAAACTGTTGGAGCGGGTCCAGAGGAGGCCACCAAGATGCTCAGATGGCTGCAGCAGCTCTGCTGTGAGGGCAGGNCTAGAAATGATGCTTTCAGTTTTAAATTCCACTGACCGTTAGTTGTCAAAGAAACCTTTGTACTTACAGCTGGACTCCCTTGGGAGCCATGAGAAAGCAGCAATATATTCTGAAAGGGGATCAGGTTGCAGAACTGAGATGTTGAGGTGGGCACTCCATTCCACTGCAAGGCAAACACAACACCAGCCAGGCATGAAAAGGCAGCATTCACTTCTATCCCACTGCTTCACCAAACAAAAGGTCAAATGGGAATGACACACAGGGCCTTAACTTCTGGAAAAGGGACACAGCTTCACTTACACCCAGGTGTAGAAAGCTACACAAATATTATCAACTTCTAGCCAAAAGGAGGAAGTTCTGGCTATGACTGTGCTCTCAGCCATCCAGCTTGGAATGTGCTGTGCATGTGCACCCAAAGCACATGCATGCTGGCCAGAGGCACCTTGGCTGAAACATGAAAATCAGTACAGTTCAGCAGGGCTTTTGTAAGAGGTCAGTCTGGAATCAAACCAGAATTATTTGAAGGGTTCACAGTAAATTGAGTGTTAAATGTTACCACTGTGGCATACATTGAAGGTGACCTTACCAGAATCAAACCAGAATTATTTGAAGGTTTCATAGTAAATTTGAGTGTTAAATGTTACCACTGTAGCATACATTGAAGGTGACCTTGCCAGAATCAAACCAGAATTATTTGAAGGGTTCACAGTAAATTGAGTGTTAAATGTTACCACTGTGGCATACATTGAAGGTGACCTTACCAGAATCAAACCAGAATTATTTGAAGGTTTCATAGTAAATTTGAGTGTTAAATGTTACCACTGTAGCATACATTGAAGGTGACCTTGCCAGAATCAAACCAGAATTATTTGAAGGGTTCACAGTAAATTGAGTGTTAAATGTTACCACTGTGGCATACATTGAAGGTGACCTTGCCAGAATCAAACCAGAATTATTTGAAGGGTTCACAGTAAATTTGAGTGTTAAATGTTACCACTGTAGCATACATTGAAGGTGATCTTACATGCACAACTGAGCAGGTTCCAGCAACACAGAAAGCCATAATCAGTGGCACCAATAAGGTACTTTGAACATGTTAGTCTCCCAAAGCAGATGTTCCTAAGGAAGTGGAAAGTCAAAGCAAGTTAGTGAGCTTCATCTTTGTCTCTCTATGCAGTAATGATTCACAAGGCACAAAAACATTCAGTTAAGATTTAGTTCTGATATTTAAATCAGGAGAGGTTTGATTTTTCACTTGTACCTCCAGTGGCAGATAATTTCACAAGCTACAACCACACAAGTCTGGGAGACATAAAAGAATGCATAAATCTACAAGGATTATGTGTTCCTACAACATACTGATTTCAAGGAGTAATTTCAAGCTTTTCAAATTTACCAACCATAAGTAATAGTAACTGTTTGCACTGGGACTAGAAAATAAATGCTCTATATAAAGAATTCCTACTGTTGCTATAAGCACTAAAAAGAGGAGTAAAAAAGCAGAAAAAAAATATTCTCACAGGCTGCACCACTTGAAGAAAGTGATTTGTTTACACTGATATTAATTTCTCACCCTCTTGTTTGAGAAGAATGGAACAGCCTTCAGATTTCTAAGGCTACAGAATGTTTTCAAAATAGCTACTAAGGGATAGAATCTCCTCCTTAAAACACGGCCCTCTGAAACTATGTAATTAAGAGTCATTTAAGAGTAATTATTTCCTGCTAATATGGCATGTAGGCCACAAAAGGAGCAGTTAGCTGTGGGAAAAGCTTGCCACTGTCCAAGGTTTTCTCCACAGACACAGTAAAGGTGAGAGGCACCAAAGCCACATGAGCTCAACATGAGCCTGCAGTG
>WBNM01042059.1:7306-19247 GCA_013399055.1 Ramphastos sulfuratus
GTTGCTGATTATAAAGGGGTTGGCTCAGCATATCAAATGGATAAAAAAAAAAAAAAAAAAGAAAAAAAGAAAAAGGTTGGTTCAGTTAATATAACTGATTTTTTTGAAAAAATAATACACTCTGATAAAACATATCTGGAAGGCTGGGGAGGGATAATTTACAAGGTCTTGCAATGACTGGACAAGGGGCAATGGGTTTAAACTGGCAGAGGCGAGATTTAAACTGGATGTTAGGAGGAAGTTCTTTGCAGTGAGGGTGGTGAGACACTGGCACAGGTTGCCCAGGGAGGTTGTGGCCAGGTTGGACGAGGCCTTGAGTGACCTGTGCTAGTGGGAGGTGTCCCTGCCTATGGCAGGGGGGTGGAACTAGATGATCTTTGAGGTCCCTTCCAACCTTACCATTCTATGAGTCTATGATTCTATGAATTAGGCAGGAAAAGCTGCCTGGTTTGTTTGTTTGTTTGTTTTGTGGTTGTTGTTAGAAAGGATCAAGTACTGTTAGATCTACAATCATGTTAAAAAATTAATATAAATCAGCCAAAAGTATAGAGCTAATCTGAAATTACTCATACTGAGTGTGAAGTTTCCAAGCAACAGTGAGAAATAAAAATATGAAATTCAAAAGGGAGAAGAGAGATGGACAAGAATACAGGAAATATTTACTTGAAATAATCCAGTACTGCTCATTCATAATTAAGACAATGTCTTCCATACTCTGCTTCCTCTTCTACTTCTTCAGATGAGAAAGGTCATTCCAGCATAGCAGCAAAGACAGAGTTAATCAAAAGGAAATGGTGTAATGAGGATCATTAGCTACAGATCAAGAATTAAGCACATCGAATTGACTGAAATAAACTTCAGGACAGTCAGTAAAAAACGTTTCTTGGTACCAGTCTTCCTTTTCTTCTAAGTACTAAACTTTTCTTAATAAAGGATACTCTTATTTCTTTCAAGAGTTTCAAACACAAATAATATTCCATTATTAATGACATATTGATCTCGTTGTGGGATTTGTGCTTCTCTAGGCTGTTCTGTTTTCAATAACCTATTACTCCAGTGGAATTTTAGAGATGGGGTAATAGATTTCGTGGTGAGGTGTACCTCAGGGTGAGCATTCTTCACAAAATGTTAACAAAAAAATTGAGCCAGATGTTTCCTGGGACATGAGAGAGGAATGGGAAAGGGATATTTGTTTCCCTACATGAAAAAAAAAAAAAAACCAAACCAACAACCTGGAGACTTATTTAAAAGACACCACACTTCAGAGTAGGGATTTGAAATAAGGCAGAGATATGGTATTCATAAAAACCACCCCATGTTTTTTCACTATGTAAACCTTTGAGGGCCACCATTTCCCTCATACACAGGATAGCTTTGGCAGAACTTCCTTTCCTCATTCATATTTTTAATTTTTTATATCGTGTGACTGCCTGTCAATGTTGGAAAAGAATGAATGCAGGCACTTACTTGAAATGGCATCAGATGGTGGCTGGCTGGAAATTCTGTTTAAAATGCAGGTCATAAGGCTGCAATCCGTTTGCGGGCAGGGAAGAAAAATCTTTGGTCGGTACTTCAAAATCAACCTTTTTGTCTCTTATGACTATAATAAATGAGAAAATAGGTGAAGACAATGTTAGATGGGGGCAGACAGCTCTTGTGATTTGTATCACAGAATCACAGAAATATCCATGTTGGAAAAGACCCTAAGGATCACCAAGTCCAACCAAGAACCCTACTCTACAAGGTAAACCATGTCCCCAGGCACCACATCCAAATGATTTTTAAACACATCCAGGGTTGATGACTCAATCACCTCCCTGGGGAGCCCATTCCAATGCCTGACCACTCTTCCTTGAACAGATTTTTCCTAATGGCCAGTCTAAACCTACCCAGTGGCAGCTAGAGGCCATTCCCTCTTGTTCTATCACTACTTAGTTGTGAGAAGAGACCAGCATCAACCTCTCCACAACCTCCTTTCAGTTATCTGTAGACAGCCATGAGGTCTCCTCTCAGGTTCCTCTTTTTCACACTAACCATCCCTAGCTCCTTCAGTTGCTCCTCATAAGATTTATCCTCCAGGCCCTTCCCCAGCTTCCTTACCCTCCTCTGCACTCACCCCAGCACTTTGACATCCCTGTTGAAATGAGGTCCCCAAAACACAATACTTGAGGTGTGGCCTCAGCAGAGCAGATTACATGGGAAGAGGAGCAAGGAAGTGTCAAATTATTTTTTTTTCATGTTTTAAATTCAATCACAACTTGCTGATTAAATATTCTGGGGGTTGCTTTGTTTTATTTTATCCTGAGCAATGTATCTTGAGCATTTTAACTACGAAAATTAAAACATTTAAAACTACTTACACTTACATTTAGAAACTCTAACTTCAGAAAGGAAATCTGTGAGGTATTTTCACACCAGAGGAAACAAAACCTCAAATAAACAAACAAACAAACAAGCAAACAAAAAACCAACTACCAAAAAGAACAAACAAAGCCCCCCTAACAATGAAAAATAACACACACATACACACAAAGGAAACACAACAAAGATGATTGTATCCACCAGTTGCATAAAGAGAGAGTTTTTATTCCTGACTTAAGTAAAAATAAAACCAAACTCCACCCAAACTAAACAATAAAAGTATTTTAAAACTCTTACTGAATTTCAGTAGTGCTTCTACAAATAAGGCCAAAAAAGTGCACAGGTGAAAATCTCAGAGATGTAGAACGATGATATATATTGGAATGATGCTTGAATATCCTGGTAGCCTTACATATCTTATCTAAATGATGAACATATTTCTTCATCCTTAACATCAAATAATAAAAGAGAAGAATGTTTTATCATGCCACATCCATGACTGTCAAATCATGTTCTATTGTACCTGCAGGCTTGGCTGTGTACATGGCTCAGGACAGGAGCGTTCACATCACAGAATCATAGAACTTTGGAGGCTGGAAGGGCCCTCCAGAGATCACAGAGTCCAACCCCCCTGCCAAGGCAGGATCACCCAGGGTGGTTTGCACAGGAATGCATCCAGGCAGGTTTTGAAAGTCTGCAGAGAAGGAGACTCCACAACCTCTCTGGGCTGCCTGTTCCAGTGCTCTGTCACCTTCCCTGTAAAGAAGTTTCTCCTCATGTTGAGCTGAAACCTCCTCTGTTCCAGTTTGTATCCATTGCTCCTTGGCTTATTGCTGTTGCCCACCAAAAAGACATCCATTTGACACCTACACCTCAGATATTTGTACACATTGATAAGATCTCCGCTCAGTTTTCTCTAGACTAAACAGCCCCAGGGGTCTCAGTATCTCTCCATAAGTGAGGTGCTGAAGTCTCCCAATCATCCTCATGACTCATTCTAACAGGTCCCTGTCTCTCCTGAACTGGGGAGACCAAAACTGGACACAGTATTCCAGGTGTGTACTCAGCAGGGCAAAGTAGAGGGGGAGAAGAACCTCCCTAGACCTGCGGGCAACACTTTTCCTGATGCACCCCAGGATGCCATTGGCTGTCTTGGTCACCAGGGCACTTTGCTGGCCCATGCAGAACTTGCTGTCTACCAGGACTCCAAGGTCATTGACATGGAGTCATTCCTGTGCAATTTTCAAATTGAGTATTACTTTAGAAGGAAAAATAATAGCAACAATAATGAGAATAAAATATCCTGACTGCATGATGTAACTGAGGGAAATTAGAAACAAGAAATCTCTATGATCTGAAAGAGAGGTTTTCTGTGTGTTTTCACATATTTCTTCTTGGTTCTTGAAGGACATTGAACTGTTGGAGCGGGTCCAGAGGAGGCCATGAAGATTATCAGAGGGCTGCAGCAGCTCTGCTATGAGGACAGGCTGAGAGAGTTGGGGCTCTGCAGCCTGGAGAAGAGAAGGCTTCCAGGAGACCTTAGAGTAGCCTTCCAGTATCTGAAGGGGGCCTACAGGAAGGCTGGGGAGGGACTATTGACAAGGTCTTGCAATGACAGGACAAGGGGCAATGGGTTTAAACTGGAAGAGGGAGATTTAGACTGGATGTTAGGAGGAAGTTGTTTGCAGTGAGGGTGGTGAGGCACTGGCACAGGTTGCCCAGGGAGGTTGTGGCTGCTCCCTCCCTGGAGGTGTTCAAGGCCAGGCTGGACGAGGCCTTGAGTGACCTGTACTAGTGGGAGGTGTCCCTGCCTATGGCAGGGGGTTGGAACTAGATGATCTTTGAGGTCCCTTCCAACCTTACCATTCTATGATTCTATGATTCTCATTGTTCTCCTAATGAAGCATTTACTTCAAAAGCACTTAGCAGCTCGTTCCTGAAACTGCATTTGACATTTGCTAGAAAACCCAGGACAGAAGAAATCTATGGACAGTGATAGGCAGTAACTGTAGGTTATGGCAGTAGCTGTAGGTTATAGCTTTTGTGGTCCTATTCTTTAGGTCATATTGTTTCTAATATGCTTTCAAGTGCTTTAATAAACTGGTTTTGTGAGATGGTATGTGCTGAAAACTGTTGCAAGTAAATCAAACAAAACAAATTTTACTTTTGAAGAAAAAGGCTGTTATCCTAAATTTAACTCTGGGATATATTCTATGGGTTGCCTTAAAAATAATCTCTTTAAGGCTTCTTTTTTTGTTGTTGATATTGTTTCCTTTTTAGCCAGGAGGATTTAATTGAATAATAAGCTATAAAGCTGGAAGGAGAAGAAGAATGAAGGTCGTAGCCTTGCTATTGTATCTCTTTATTACTCTAAGCCTCAAACTAGCTCCTGGAATAATGCCTGGTCCTGTAAAAATGTCTTTACACTGATCTTTTATTTGCTGCTCTAATAATGAGAGTGGTTCAAGAGCATGCAAGCACCTAGTGCACAGAAACTACATAATGTGGGAAGAAGACATCTGAGTCTCTCTTTAGTTTCAGGTGCATACACAAGGAGCTCTCTTCTTGTAAAGGTACTCAAAGAGATCATTTGCTGCAGTTTTTATTGAAATCCTCAGAGATTATTAAATATCTGCTGTGTAGCTTGGGTAATTATCAGTCTGGCTAGTTTAAGGTAGAAAGGATGCAGTGTGCAAAGGAAAGGCAAATCCAACTACATTTCTCAGAGAGTAGAGCTGCAGTGGGTAGAGAAGAGGAAAAGAAACTCAAAAGGAAAAAGGTTGGATCAAGGAGGAAGGAGAATCAAAGCAATAGAAAGCATTTTGGGTGTAAGGGTGAATATTTAAGTGTTAAAACAGTAGATGTTGAGCAGAACTTCAATTTAGAGATCAGGAAAAGGTGACAGATATCTTAGCTCTAAAAGCTGCAATGACCTTTATTTCTTCTCCCAGGATGCATAACTTTGCTGCAGAATAATTATAGGCACATTGCTCACATTATAGATACTGCTTAACAAATGTAAATTTAAAAGCAGATTCTAACAGCATTTAGTAAGTTATGGATGGAGGCAAATAGATAACAAAGGGTCTGGACTGCCTGATCCTGCACCTGGGTAGACACAATCCCAAGCACAACTCCAGGCTGGGTGGGGAATGGCTGAGAGCAGCCCTGAGGGAAAGGACCTGAGGGAAAGGACCTGGGGGTCTGGGTTGATGAAAAGCTCAACATGAGCCTGCAGTGTGTGCATGCAGCCCAGACAGCAACCGAGTGCTGGGCTGCATCAAGAGCAGTGTGGGCAGCAGGGCNGTACTTTTAGCAAGTGAAAAACCCTGCTTAAGTCTGTCCATAGCTGCTAGGTAAAGACAAACAAGCAAACAAATATCTGTATCCAATATGTTGCATGTGCTTTTTATGCAAGTTGCTTGCCTTCTGCATGTCTCCCATTTTAGCAAAATAATATATTTACTCTCACTGTTGTCCCCTGGTGACTGCTGGGCTTCCTGCTGGTCTGCAGCTCTGAAGTTTAGCATATTGTCACACGCAGGCGTGTTGAAAGTTGCTTGTTGCAGTGCATTTCCTTAGCGTGAAAAGTATCAATGCCAGTTTGAAATTGGTAGATTTTAGAGATTCTCTGGAATTAATTTCCATGCTAGTATAACATAAACCCATCATAATGGCCATTGCTGTACAACTAATTCAATCCTATTTTTGCTAGGGATAGCCAAGGAGTGTAGCACTTTCCAGCTTTCCATCACAATTTCCCTGCCTTTAGAGTTCTTGGGTTTCCACTTTCAGCAATATTTCTTGCCAGCACAGGGATCTTCTCCCCATTTTCTTCCTAGGGAAAGATTATCAGGCAATTCCATTGCAAGTATATATAGTCCTACAGCTTTTCTTCACTGTTCTCAGCTGGTTTGGTTTGATTATTTCTACTTCTAATCAGTCCATTCTTTATCAATGGCTCCAGGATAATAGCAGACTCTCAGAAATTCTTATTTCTTGAATTAAGTAAGAAATTCCAAGGCATGACTGCATTACCAAAGCTTATTAAAATCCTCCCCAAACGCAGGTGGATTCATAGCTACATTTAGACTTGAAAGCATTGAGTTTCCTTGGGTGCTGCTTTTCTTTAAACCCTACAGTATCTTTCACAAGTTGAACATATAAAATGTGCCCCTCTTCTTTTTATTTTCCCCCACAGAAAGTAAGATTGAAGCTGTTACTGGGTTAATAAATTAAGTTTCCTGGAAAAAAAAAAAGACACAAAGCAGCACTTACAAGTATTTCAGCAAATTCAGGTTCCTATTAACCACAATTTCTAAACCTCTCTAACAAACAGTTTCTGCTTTCTATTAAAAACTGTTATGAAAACTTGCAACTGAATTAATAGAACATTGCATCAGTAGATTTTGTCTGTAAAACATTTTTGAAGTTTGCATAGCCTCAGGACTTAGGTTTTTGGGTTTGTTTTTTGGGTTTTTTTTTTTTGTTTTTTTGTTTTTTTATTCTGACCATAAAGATTTCTAAGGTTTGTGCAAGCAGCTCCCTAGAGCCTGAAAGTCTCTTATGCTTTGAAAGTCATGGGGGGGAGAGGGGTGGAGCCCAACCAAACCCATATTTTGCAGGAGTATAAGTTTCACTTGTGTGTGTATGTGTGTGGTTACTTCTGGTTATCACTCAAAAGTCTGACCTGATAGTTTTTCCCTTGGAAGTATTGATCATATACTTGTTAATCACAGGATCAAAAAAGCACAAGAGATAAATGATCTTATTAGTAATTTGATAGAGTTTCAGGCCACAGAAGACTCTCCAGTCTGATCTCCCAGAGATCACAGGTCATCAATTCTTCCACAAGGTATTCCTATAAAAAACTGTTTTGTTTGACTGGAGCACATCACTCCCCAAAGAGACTACAGATGAGAGATAAGTTTTGTTACTAGACAGTGCTTCTGCAGGGATCTGAGCAAGTGACTCAACTCACTCATCATGGGGGATCTTGCACAAAATTTGATGGAGATTTTAAATAGTTGCATTAACTGGCCCAGTTTCTTTGAACACTTGGGGTGTTTTCTTTTGACTGATTCACAGAATCATAGAATCACAGAACCTTAGAGGTTGGAAGGGATCTCCAGAGATCACCAAGTCCAACCCCCATGCCAAGTGTGCTAGTTAGAGGCTAATTAGAATATTTTAATGGAGAAAATTATATTATAGGCTGTGAAAAGAAAACAATGGTGATGTCTGCTTCACTCATAGGTTTGCTGAGATGTTTGAGACTAAGAACACAAAACATAGATAAGACACTTGGGCACAGACACTCTCAGGCTGTCTAGCTTCTTGCCTTCTCTCTGTTGAGTAACCTCACTAACCACTTTCCTTCTAACTCCCCTGGCTGATTCTCNTTGATCAGGTCTCCTCTCAGTCTTCAATTCTCCAGACTAAACAGCCTCAGGCTTCTCAGTTTCTCTTCCTAGGTGAGATGCTCAAGTTCCCCAGTCATCCTCATGGCTCTCTGCTGGACTCTTTCCAGCTTGGCCCTATCTCTCCTGAACTGGGGAGCCCAAAATTGAACACTGTATCCCAAGCAGCAAGACCTCAATGTTTCTGCTTGTATATTGAGTATGTATTGTAGGAATAATTCATACTTTTCTTGAGTGAGGTTGTGCAGCTGGTAAAAGATACCAGCTAACATCCATTTCTTAAATTTACTCAGAAGTTTAGGTCTGATGGCATTCATGCAACAATATATAGTAGTGATAAAAAATGTAGAGTAATAAAAAAAAAGAAAAATAGTGGAGACCACAAATTTAAAGCTTAGTTCTACTAATTTCTGAGAAATCTTTCACTGAACAGCATGTTAGTAGTTCAGAAAAAGTGTTCTCATAACGTGTGTATGTAGTGGAGGGGTAATTAATTAATGTGAGATGATAGTTTCAAAAACTAATATAGTTTATTACTATTCAATATTCAGAACTCTTGCCACCTTGATCACTAATTTTAATAATAATCAGTTCTTTGCATTGGTCATGGAAACTTTATACACAGGTAATAACAGGATCTAGCAATAACTAGTAATGATATATAACATTAATTGAAGTCAATTGAAGCCCAGACAGCCAACCGAGTCCTGGGCTGCAGCAAGAGCAGTGTGGGCAGCAGGGCAAGGGAGGAGATTCTGCCCCTTTACTCTGCTCTTGTCGGACCCCATCTGGAGTACTGTGTGCAGTTCTGGAGCTCCCAGCACAGGAAGGACATGGAATTGTTGGAGTAGGTCCAGAGGAGGCCCCAAAGATGCTCAGAGGGCTGCAGCAGCTCTGCTATGAGGACAGGCTACAAGAGTTGGGGCTCCTCAGAGAAGACTTTGAGGAGACCTTATAGTAGCCTTCCAGTATCTGAAGGAGGCCTACAGGAAAGCTGGGGAGGGACTGTTGACAAGGTCCTGCAATGACAGGATAAGGGGCAATGGGTTTAAAGTGTCAGAGGGAAGATTTAGACTGGATATTAGGAGAAAGTTCTTTGCAGTGAGGGTGGTGAGGCACTGGAACAGGTTGCCCAGGGAAGTTGTGGCTGCTCCCTCTCTGGAGGTGTTCAAGGCCAGGTTGGAGGAGGCCTTGAGTGACCTGTACTAGTGGGAGGTGTCCCTGCCTATGGCAAGGGGTTGGGAGTAGATGATCCTTGAGGTCTCTTCCAACCTTACCATTCTATGATTCTATGAGAAGGCTTTGCAGTCAGTATACCACTTGCAGTCAATACTCTGCTTGTCCACTAGATGGACTCAGGGAGCTCCTTTCTGCTTATGGCAGAAGGCAATTAATGATTAGAAGAGGCTTTAAGTATTTAATCATAAAAATTATCTCCTGAGTCACAGGGCTGGCTACAGCTTCAGACAGTACCCGAAAGCTTTCAGGGAATTCTTGTCATCTACTGAGACTTCTGGTTCTTCCTGGGCTGCTGGGGAAAGGAGGCAGACAAGCTCTGATCTTGTCCTGATCTCCTCTGGATGATCTGTGTATCACCAGGACTTTCCATCTTGGCAGGAGACTTTCATGTGCAGGCAGGATGTCTTGTGATGTGCAGTCTCAGCACTGTGTCATGCTGGCTATGCAGGCTGATCGCGTGGAGGCATTTAGAGCCTGATCCTGGTAAACTCTTGGAAAGCAGTTTCCGGGCAGTTCAGGATATAAGGCAGCACAAATACAACAGCAGAGCGTGGATACAGCGGCGGAGCAGGTTGTGTCACCTGCTCATCTCCTTTTTTTCCATACAGCCCGAGACTAATGGGCCTTTGGACACAGGACAGCCAATCAGAATGGCAGTTAGCCAAGCTTGACCATATTAGGTGAAGCCATAGGCTTGCTTTACCCAAATTTGGGCAGAGCACAGCCTTGCACAAGGCATACACAAGCTGAGCCTGTGTACCTTGTTTATCACAGGCTGCAAAGGGCCAGGATCCCCAGACTCAGCAGCTCCAGGTTCTTTGTCCTCTTTCCTGTGATTGCTTCTCCCCAAAACAGAGGGAGGTAGAGCAGAAAGACATTCCTGGGCAAGCCAGGACATGTATAAGCCTATTTTGGCCTGCTTAGGCCTACCATGACAGTGTGGCAGATGACTTTGAGCCTAGCACTTGAGGTGAAGGATTAATGTATTTCATGGAATAGATGAAATTAAGGAAAAGGACAGCTGCTGAAGCCTTTCACCTTTTCTCCCCATCTACATCAAAACAATGTATGCTAAACATGCTTTTCTCACAACACTCATGTGATTGTTATTATTTGTTTTATAGCCATTCCTAGAAGCCTCCACACAAATCCAAGTTTCATTGCACTACTTACCTGCATGAAATGTCATGAGACACCCTCTGACATGCAAGCTCCCTGTGTAAACAGACCAGGCAAAAGAGAGACAACTTGATCTGCACAAGTTCAGAAGGGCTGAATGGGCAGTAGAAAAGAGCCTTCAACGCTACATCCATACCTAGTTTTGGGAAAATCTATCTTCTGTGCCTTCATGATGATTATGTGTTACATTTGCACCTGGGTAAGGCTCTTCAAGCAGCCCTAATAACTGTTCAGACTCAGCCACTTTTATATATAGTAAGCCAAAAAAAAAAAAAAGAAAAAAAGAAACAACACATTATAAGAGAGTGCAAAACAAATACAAGACTACATCATTTGTCATGCTTTGTTTTTCAGTGTCACACTAGCAAATGTGCTGTATCCATTAACCTTTTTGCAAAGAGCAGAAGGTAAGCTAGTTAACATTTGACAGCTTTACGGAGTCTATCGACTTCTAATGAAAAATTCACCACTACAAGGTATTTTCCTTATATCTGTCTACTTCATAGAGTTTGTCAGGGAGACAGCCCTTAAAATTCCTATGTTTTACTCTCCCACCTTCCCATATTCCTTTAGCAAACACACACAGACGTTATCGTGATGATTTATTTACTATATGAGCTTTAATTTGCTTGCTCTAAGTGCACTCCGTGTGGAAGATGACTTTCAAGTTGTCAGCAGGAAGCATATGCTGCACAACACACATGTATTTCCTGGCTTGGTCCTGTTCAGGAGCTGCCTGGGCCTCTGTCAGCCTGCTGGATTAGATGAGCATTCTTTGTGTGGAAAGGTTAATGGGTACAGCGTGTCCTTCTTGCACCTTGGAGAGCATGCAGCACGTTACCAAAATTACAAGAAGATTAAAACCAGTGATGGTATCATTGAATGCCTCTGTGAGGATGCAGGTGCTCTAATGATAAGTTTGTAGCAGAATCTCAAAGGGAAGAGGGTTGAGAGCAATTCCCACTTCACAGTGTAATCAATCATTGGGCTAGCATATAATTACTACACCAGGTATATCACATAGTAATTTTCCTTCTCAGAAAGCTTAACTGTATTTCCAAGGTAGCCTAACAGTCCTAGTGTCTACCTGATATATCTATGATAAAGAAATGTGATAAAAAAAGACATAATTAACACCCCCCAAGACTAAAATAACATACAATTTAGGGTGAGAATAACTTTGCTTTGCCCTTAGTTTAGGGTGTATACATGCATCTACTTGTTTTATAGTGCATTGCTAATTACTATAGATCCAAAGGATAAAAGTGTTGAGAGGTAGGTAAGTTTTACTTTGTGACAGGATAAATTTTACTCCATTCTAGCTCTGCAGAGGGAAGCCTAATAGGGCAGAAGTATCCCAGATGAGCACAAAATGTTGTGTACATGCAGAAAGCATGCATCAGGAATAGTGTGGCCAGCAGGAGCAGGGAGGGCATTCTCCCCCTGTACTCTGCACTGCTTAGGCCACACCTTGAGTACTGTGTCCAGTTCTAGGCCCCTCAATTTACGAAGGACATTGAGGTGCTTGAGCATGTCCAGAGAAGGGCAACGAGGCTGGTGAGAGGCCTCGAGCACAAGCCCTATGAGGAGAGGCTGAGGGAGCTGGGATTGTTTAGCCTGGAGAAGAGGAGGCTCAGGGGAGCCCTTCTTGCTGTCTACAACTACCTGAAGGGTGGTTGTGGCCAGCAGGAGGTTGCTTTCTTCTCTCAGGCAACAGAGAACAGCACCAGAACAAGAGGACA
>WBNM01042060.1:0-98849 GCA_013399055.1 Ramphastos sulfuratus
CCTCAAACCAGCACACTGACCCAGACAGCAAAAATATAAAAGAATGTGCTCTAGCAGTGCATTTCAGATCAAACCTACTGCTAACTGCAATCAGCAGGAACATGTACCTGGATTGCAATGGTTCTGGATCAAGCTTGTATTAGATTCTACAAATTTCTTGCAGAATAAGGTGTTACTCAACCTGGATCAACATATGAAAACCACAACTTTCTAAAGTGTCATAGTTCAAGAGCAACATAAAGGCCTTAGGTGAATATAAGGGCAAAGAAAGTTGGACAAAACCCTCCAGAATTTAGAATATTCTCTTGATATGTGTTTAAGAGACTTCTCTGCAGAGAAATTAAATATGTCACCTACTTACAAATTGGAAGCAGTTTGGCTGCCAATTGTATGAGATGTGTTGAAACAGCTGCTCTAGCAACTGTTTTTAATATTAAATTCTTCAGTGATTTTCTCAATCCCAAATTAGAGATCCCTTTCCTTTAATCACTAGTTTATATAAAAGCTCTCTTCTCACAAAGCAGGGTTTAAGGATAACAAACAACAGTAGGTCTACAGAAACCACTGCCCTTGTGTTCTCTATGGCTTGCATCTCCCCCACCTTGTTTCTTATGTCTCAGTGGGTGGCACAGTGAGTGCTCAGGACTCTGTCCCCTATGTGTTTGTAAAAGAACCCAGAGCTATATTTGAGTTCTCAAGATTTCACAGCCTGTCATTACCTTGCAGCACGCAATTAAGACTGTCCACATACAATTCACTTTCCTGCTTTATCATAATCTCCTTTCCTCTTTCCTAAGTATGTACATAACAATACCTAAAACTGACTCACTTTAAATGGCTTGCTATCAAAAGCTTGAAACTTGCCATCGTGGCAGTGCAACTTCCTTGTTCTCTTTAACATCTTTCCTGTTTTATTTTTCTGAGCCTGCTTTGCAAAGATCGGATGGAGACAAAGGAATTGGCTGGAATGCAGAGAACTAACTGGAGTCTGCCTCTGAGTCATAGGTACCATCAGAAAGCTGCTGTTTGCATACCAGAAGCTATCTGAGCCATGATAGAACATACAGGAGGTTCATGCACAATGCTGCACAAACCTCGCTTGAATCCTGATCCAATGTTCTCAATATTCAAATGTATTTACACCTGATGCTGTTTGCCTCCTGCATTTCTCCTCTGTTAGCTGTTTTAAAAGTATGTTTGCTGCCAACCATCTTTCAACCACACCTTAAGAACTGCAGTGGAGTTGTCTTATTTTACAGTGCACTTTCTCACAGGAAAAAAAAACCCAACAATTTATTTCCTCACCTTTGCAACTGGAGCCCACACATTTTGATCAGTTCTAAATTACAACCCAGTACAAGCAGCAACATTTTTATTCCACATATCTGTACCTATAAAACAGCTGCCTGAGCTTCCCAGTCTATTGGTCTCCTGAGCAATTTCACTATCCAAATCAGCAGTGCAAAGGATGTATTTGCATTTTGTAGTACACATCTTCTTCCTCAGGTTTCACTCATTACATCACTCGATGCATTCTACAGGTTTTTAAGTTGATCTTCTTCACAATTTGCATTTATCTTTTTTCCACAGATCCTCTATCTCAACCTAAGCACTTCCTACTGAAACTTTTTTCTTTCTGTAATATTTTTTTCCTTAACAGTTGTTTTGTTCTTTTACTTACTGGAGGCATAGCTAATACAGCTATATTTCTTTCTCTTCTGAGGCCATATCTCCCTGACTTCATTAAATTTTATAATATTAATTCAGACCTTTTTTGTTTAAAGGCAACAATTTCCTCCATCTCCTGTATTTTAAACTGAATTTGGTGTCCTTAGTTTGAGCGGGAGGTTGGTTACAGACTAAAATCCATACCAGATATGTGGTCTTTGTACATGTGACACTCAAATGTATTTTTATTTACTCCTTGCAACAAGGCTGGCTGTTTAGTTTCAAAATATTAATTGAAATTTAAACTATTCCATATTGCATTAACTGGCACTTCGCTATGAGGAGCTGCCTGACTGACTTATTAGAAAAAATTGACCAAATCCATCCCTGTCTGCCACCTTCTACACTTCCAAAGTATTCTTCTGGGACATCTGGCTTTTAGTGGTTTTTTTTTTTTTTTTCCAAGCTCTGTCCCAGTTGTTGCAGACATTTCCTTCACTCAAATTTCTTTAGGTATTCCCATGGAAATTATAGAGGTGGTCTGCCAGCCACGATGCATTATTTGATGTCATAAACCTTGACCTTTCTGACTTTCTAAAGTATACTTTTTCAGTATTAAGACAATTTGGCTTGGATAGAGGCATCTTGTTAATTTCAAGTGATATTTCTATTTTATTAGAAAGCTGAAGGCATGTTTTACAACCATTTCTCCCTCTTTTTGAATTTACCATTGACATCTGTAATTGTAGTCCTATTTACAACTCTCTTTCCTCTTTTCATCCAAGTCTTAGAGAAAGACATAACACCATTTAAAAAAATATCTACATTATACTGACAGTTTTCTACCTGTTCTCTTTCTAGTGCCTGAGACTTTCTCTGTACAAGGTATATAGACACAGGTTATTTACAACCTCTGCACGTATTTGGGTAAATGTTTTTTGACATCATAAATAAAAAAAAAGCCTTCAGATTCTGCATATGACAATGAGGGGATATCAGTACCATGGTACACTGCAGTGAAGTAACTGAAACTGAGACAAACCAGAATAAGCTGCAACAGAGCCCTTTTGGCTTTCTGCTGCATGTTATGTATCACAAATCTGGTATCCCACTATGGATTTGGACTTAGCCCTTCTTGGAATATGATGGTTTCCCTGACATCTCTAAGGCACTGGGCAGTTTTCACAGCATTGAGTTTTATGTAAAGTTAGTTAGGCAAATCTTAAACTGTTTGATATTGGATTTAAGCTGATCTAATGGGCACTTGAGTTTGGTTCCCGAGCTTGTGCTTTGGCATGTAAGAATGATCTTTTTCCTTTGCCTGTATTTCATCTTGACTGGTTTATTGCAACGTATCTTTCAGATCCTTGAGTAGAACCAGTATTTCCATTAGAACTGATTCTAAATTAATCTGCCAAGACTTAAAACCCAACTAAAACCATACACATATTTCATTTGTAATGAGATCACCACATTGGAAGATACAGACAGACAAGATTTTGCAGCATCTTCAATGAGACTACAGCTGTCAAGATAAAAATCACATTTAAAAAATATCCCTGAGTTACTGGTATTACTTTAGAAGATTAAAACAGAGGAGAAAGTTAATAATTAACTATACTATAGAATACAGTGTTTCAGTATTATTGATATTTTACATGACTAGGATGATGAAATTAGCTAGGCCATTTATTTTTGCACCCTACTTATTTCTAATCTCCGCGTAGTTCTAACCCTTGAAATTATCAAGTCTTCTTGACATATATATTAAAATTACATGTGATTTACACTGAAAATTAAAAATGGCCACTTGCAATTTGTTCTCAAATGTTCACCTTGACCCCCTTCTCTTAATTTTAATCAATAGCAGCAATAGAAGAGATACAGACACTTTTTCAGCTACCTGGACTACAAAATATTTTCATATCACCCTGTCCATCACTGTTTTCCATCACTTTGGGGGAAAAACCTCGGCATTACTGAAAATAGTGTATTATGCATCAAAAGTCAATAGGTTTGCTTTGTAACTGTGTAATATATGCCCAGTAACCTGTTTTCACTGACTGACTTCGTAATTTTGGGCTGGGTTGTTAAATTATTTCACTGTCATTTAAAGTTTTGGCACCCCTGCTCTCTCTCCTTATGAAAATATTTCTGCAGATCCTCTTTTTAACCAGCAATTTAAACAGTGCTGCAAGGCAGCAGTGGCACTCCCTGTGGTATCTGCAGTCTGCATCAGCATTGCTATCCTCTGCCTGCCATAAAACACAAATCTGGGACTTGAAAAAAGTAAAAACTAAATTCAGTAGAGCTGAAGTCAACTGAAACAAGGAAGAGTGAACTGTTACTAAGAAGTGTCTGAGCACTAAGATTGTTCCTGGAAGATAGCTTGGCAAAACAGCAGCAGTATTACGGGACAGAACAACACTGTCACCATTACTGAAAACCACTGTGTCACCACATGGCACTTGTCGGTGCAGACAGGTTGACATAAAACACCAACCAACACATCACATCCCTCAGCTGATGGCTATAACCACGACTGCATTGCTAGGTCAATGCTGTTGGATGTCAAAGAGGAATGTAATCAAAGTATATAGCGTAAGAAGGGGGACAGATTTTTTTTTGCAACATGGGATGGAATAAATTGAGTAAGTTGACTCAAAGTGATTAAAAGGAAAAAAAAAATAACTGAGATTTAAACTGACAAGCAGGGAATTTTTATTTGAATAATTGATTTTAAACCTTCCTTTTTCATCTGTGCTCTTTGGTTAGTTAATTCCCACAGGTTGGGAGAGCTCTGACAAGCTGATTTGCAGCTAATTATAGTGTGCACTAAAATTGTGATTTCTTTTTGTTAACCAGGAGAATACACTATATACATATTTAAGTAACGTCAGTATATTAATTTCAGATTCTGCTAGACAATGGTGAATGATGACTTATTTAATAGAGAACCTTTCCTTGTGATTTGTGTCAAGTCACCTTCTGATGATGCTTTCGGGATACAATTACATTGCAGAAATCCTGCACTTTGAAATAAACTTAGTAAAATAAAGGCAAGAACACTGCAGTGCAAGAAAAATGCTAATGAAACTTGCTAACTAATCCATTCCTTTCATTGGAGAAACCACATCTCTTCAGAAAATTTGATTTTGATCCAAGGAATTGGAAATGTTTTTGACTCAACTCTAGAGGCTATCTCATAAATGATTTGCATAGGGGACTCTGGCCCCTTGAATCAATGATGTTTTCATTCTCTATGGTGTAAGACCTAAGTGCTCAATCTATCTAATTTATTGAAAGGGAGGTTAAAAGAGAACATAAATTATCACTGCATAGAAATACTGAAGGGAAGGCATTTTGCAGGCTTGGCTCTTAAAAATTTAGCAGAAAACATATTTACCGTAGTAGCTAGAAACTGAAACTGGGTAATTTCATATTTGGGGAAAAAAAAAAAAGGCATAATCTTTTTAAATAGTAATATAATTAACCTCTGAAGAATGTAATGAATTCTCCACAATGTGACATTTTAATTCTAGGTTAGATCCTTTTGTAAATATACATCTTATAAATTACATTTATAAAAGTCATGAAATGGATCAAAATTGAAATTTGCTTTGATCCAGAAATGTAAAATGTCTTGGAGGGCTCAGGCAAGGTGGTCAAAACTGTCCTTTCTGGCTTCATACCTATAAATGGAGGATGTGCTGCTATTAGTTACTGCCTTAAGAAGCACAAGTTGCATGGTGAATCTGAAGAGAAGCTTCCAGCATGCGTGCTGCCGCTGTACTGCATGGCTTTATGCATTTGGAAGCTTCCCAGCATAATAAGATGCATGTTACATTTAAGACAGATATTCCTATGAGTCAGCTACCAGTTAGCTCAGTGGTTTCCTCCTAGCCACAGCAATACAGTTGAACTCATCTACACAGCCTGAACTTGTTTTTCCATGCTAACAGTTATTTTCTAATGCTCTTACTACCTTTCCAGCCTCACTGCTTTTATTGATAAAAATGCATGGTTTTCAATAATATGAGGATTCCAGAGGAAGTCTGGAGTATTAGCTTTCCTTTGGAATTTATTACCAGAAAGATGGTTGAGCTTTCAGAAATACACTCATCATGTCACAGTGTCCCATCTCAGTGTCTGACAGTCTGCTTTTGGTCACAGCCAGCTTTTCCATCAACACATCAAATGAACACAAGATTTCTCCAAACAAGGCTGCCACTGGCAAGACTGTGATTTACATTAAGGCAGACTTCCATAAAAGCAAGCTCAAAAATAAAACTATGAAGAAACAGAGCAGCGTCAGCTTTGCATCTGTTCCATAGCTCCATCAGGAAAATATTCTAGATGACATCAAGAAAACAGGCATTAAAATAATTTTTAAAAATACATTTTTTTCCCCTGGCTCTTATATGCCTGCCTTGCTCCTCTTCTCAAAAGAAGAGGCTAAGATATATAAAAATCAAGCCATTCTCCTCCTAAGCAGGAGGATTGAACATTGCTTAGTACTACTACTCAGCACTACTTAGCTGTAGCCTCAGGGCAACACGTAAGTATTGAGTGCAAAGAACTGTATCTCTCTTGCAAAGCCTTCCATTCTGTCTTTCCCACTTTGCTGCTGTTCTGCGGAAGGAACAACACAATGCAGTGTGAGATGAAGACCTGCCACTCTCCTGCCACAGCCACTTACCATCTAATTCAGATGCTTGCCTCTGTAGACGTTTCCAAACCAAGTCTATAGACTAGCATTATTTTACCTAGAAATTTAACTACATAACTCAGCTGGCCACTCATTAAGCCAGTCACACATTCAGTCTTTCTCCAAAGGTTGCTGCCTTCTGTTTTTAACTTTTAATTAAAAACGTAACCTTGCACAGGAACATACCCTCCACTCAAACACAAAAAGGATGTCACCGAGTTCAGTGAGACCAGGACACTGGATTTCCTGCTGCATCTACTGAAAAGGCAAGGACACTTGACACAGCTAAATTCCTCAAATACAGTTAATACAGCCTTACATCACCTGAATTAGCCCATAAAACCTAGGCTTAAATTAGCTTCAACTAACGACAGAAAAATACAAAAAGGGCAAGGCAGGAACGATGTTTCAGAGTGTAGACTTTTACAGCCCAGCAGTAGATGTTTGGATGCTGCTAGCAATCTGACTTTCCTTTATGCAGGATGGGTACCTTTGCATGGGAACACCAGACATTCACAAAGCTGTCTGGCAGGTGATCATTGCTCCTTCTTGCCCAGTGGGGAGGAAAACCAAATCTCTCTTACTCAATCTGTCCGTGGCACGACTCTTACTGGCTTCCAGGTAAGTGGCACAATTTGACCATGTCCCAGCTGCTTTTGAGTGCAGCACAGATTTTCTCCTCTCTCCTCATCCAGTGAAACCACCTCCACCCTCAAACCATGACACACCTTCCTCTCTTTACCCATGTGTGCCACACAACAGTGGCAAAGGTCACATCCTCATTGACTCAACATGATTTTTTAATAAGAATCCTTTCCCCAGTATCTACAACCCTCATATGAAACCTCTTTAAGTACCTCACATTAAACTAGACTTAAACTGCTAGGTATGCAGCAATTATATACCATGTCTATACCAAGTGGTTTGCTCAGTGGTTTGACCAAGATGAAGACAGGACAAGACGAGAAGGGAAATATCAAAGGGCAAGAAATCATGAACACTTGAATTCCAGGGAAAAGAAAGATGCTTGCTGAGGAAATACTAGCTCTGCATTTCTTTCTATCTTCCTATTTCTTTCTCTTAATTTTTTTAGTAATGCTGCCCATTATAGTAGTATTTATGGATGCTCCACTGAGAATAGGCTGGCAAATGGGTGACTTTTACCTGGATTTTTCTATATTCCTGGGCAGTCAGCCATGTGAACAAAAAAAAAAAAAAACCCACTCATTTCCATTAGTGGCTGGCAGTGCTACTGCAATCCCTTCTTCTGGATTTAGACTTCACTGTAGCAATCTAGTAATTTGTGACTGCCAGGGCCTAATTACTGCAGTAACATGAAACTGCAAAACTTACAAAGCCAAAGTATGACAGGCAGCAGCTGGTTGCTGGACCACAGGCACATTGAGCAGTGTGCTGTCCCAAAACTTTGCTCCTGCCAGTGTGGAAACCTTGCAGAGCAACTGCAGTGGCATGGCCTGTGTGCAGCAGAGCAAGTGTTTGAGTCAGGAAGCACACATTCCCTGGCTAAATTACAGGCCCTCTCACTGTCCAACACAATCTTTTTAGGCACCAAGAGAAATGATACACTTCACAGACATCTTCAGAAGCTATTGAATATTTGGATGACTTCCTAAACAGTAAGCCCCAGCCAGCTAAATACTCAGACCTGTCATAAGAGCTGTAGAGTCACGTTTCCATCAAGTTACATGGAGGTTTTGAGAAGAACACTATGAAATTCCTGATCTAATTCAGACAAACCTATTTAAATTAAAAAAAAAAACAATCCAAAAACACAGGGTGCAGAGGTGAGAATTACAAACACCTAGGGAACATGGTGAGGATGCAGTGGGTTTGAATAGGAATGGGATAGAAGGAATACAGAGAACACGGCAGCTTAAAGCAAGGGCATATCTGCATTTGCAGTGCTGTGCTCACTTATGGCCATCCTTGCTTGGAAGCCACAGCAGTGAAATAAAAAGGAATTCCAGGCGATGGAAGTTATGCCACTTGGAAATTTCCATTTTAAAATGAAAAAATAAGGTTGATCAGCTTGAAGGGAAAAATGAATAAAAGGAAACACGATACAGAAATACAAAAATTGCTGTAGAGAGTTACACTGGGCACCAATTGCTAATGTGTTCTTGTAATTCACAAGGACCTATTAAAAAAAATAAAGCTTAAAACACATTAAAAAAGGAGTGTACATAATTGAACTACGCCTAACTAACCTGAAAAAAATCACTGCTAAAAACATGATAGCAGACATAGAAAAAGATGGCTATTTACCCAGGAGAGTAAGAACATCCACGGTCAGTCAGGAAATGCATACAGGGCACGCTGCTGGAAAGTGGGCTTCCATTAGAAGAGGAATATCCAAAACAGTGGATGACACAACTATCATGTGAAGGCAGTAACTAAACTAGGGATACATCCTTTAGTTTAGAAGCCACGTACATTAAAAATGCCTGCAAATACCCAACGACATTGTATGAGACAGACTTTCTATATAGGTTTCTAAAAGCAAGATATTCTTTGTATTTATATCTGGAATTGGACACGGGATTACACAGCTATCAATCAGTCTCTCCAGTGACACCTTTGAGTGAAAGCAGTTCAGCACAAACACAAGAAGAAGCAAAAAGAAACCGTTCACCGATTTCCTAAGAGCCAGCACTACTTCACAACAGAGAATCTCTTCCTGCTTGTAAATTGCTATTTTTGCTTTGCTTTAAAAAAAAATTATCTTGCTTGTAGGGCCAAGAAGTGGACTGACTAAGCCCTCTGAGGGCTTTCCCAGTCTGCTAATTCTAAAGGAAGAGTATTTTTCTGTTTTTGTTTTCCTCCCAACTATCTCTTCTTGCTCCCCGTTCTGGCTTGCTAAATCTTGCACTCTGCTATTATTAAAAGTCCTATAGAAATGAAAGTGAAATCTCTGAAATTACTCTTCATTGATTTGGTAAGGATTAAAAATTAAAAAAAAAGCCCTCAGTGAATTCACTCTCATTTCTACAGCATTTCATTTAATGCTAAACTGGAGCAGGACTGCTAGTCAGTCCTTGCAGCAATAGTGGGACAACAGTAACTGTGGCTGCTGAGTGGAGACTTTCCACAGCAGTACTTTGTCAATGTCAACTAGGATTATATTACTATAAATTTGGTCATTTATGCCCTGCTATGAACCGCTACAACTCGCAGAGCCAGCTTCCTCAATGTCATGTTCTCTACCTGTGGATCTTGAGTTTTGCTGACATGTTCAATAACAGACCGTTGTTGCTAAAATTCAAAAGTTCAAAGTGATAGTACAGGTATAAAGATGGCATTAAATCAGAAGCTAGAGGTGAGAAGACAATATTGCAAAATAATCTCCCATGTTGGAGGCAGACATCAGCTGTGGGGTGAATTCCTGATCCATTTGAGGCAGATTGAATCAGAGTGGGTGTGTGTATGAGGCTTGGTGCTGTACCTGGGTAAGGATGCATATTGCCTTTCCATTCCCTCAAACTGGAGATTGTATGAGCTCCCATCTGGACCTTTTCCAGGCACCTGTGGAGAGAAGATTAATTAGAGATGAAGATCAATTATGCAGCCCAGCTACTAACAATGCATCTCAAAATGATAAGCAGAGAACACATAATGCTACAACATGCCAAAATCAGCAGAAGAAAGGCAGAAGCTCAAAGAAGCTTCAAATGTCATACATAATCTCATCACTGCTAACGAGTAAAGCTTCTGTAGCAAAGAACTGTTTAGAACAGGTAGAATTTTCAGAGCCTTTTCCTGTGACTGCTTGCTATCTGGGATATTCTCTCTTTCCCTGGCTCCTAGAATTCAGTAATGTGAGGATGCAATCTAATTAAGCACACCTCTTCTTACTCTAGTGGCGTAACTACTTGCACCAAAGCTAGCCTCTTAGTACCAAGTTTGCTGTTTTTTTCTCCACTTGTGTGTTTTGCTCAAGTATTAAAGGTGATATTAACGGGCTTTGCATTCATTCTTAACACAAATGCAGAAACTTTCCCTAACACCACTGCAAAGCTAAGTGTCCAGCTGGGAGTTAAGTGCATTTATCATGCTCTGGTGCCATTTCAAAAGTGAAGCATTAGTGCACTCAGTCAAAATGCCAGCTCACTACTTGGTTTGTTTTCAAGATGGCAACTGCAGTTGGCTGGAGAGTGCAATTCTATCAGGAAGGCTCCAACTGGGGTACAAAACGGTGAACTTCAATGCTTTTAGCACACAGGAGCTCTCCCAATTTCACTCACTCAATGCCTGCTGATGGCCCAAAGTGTTAAGAGCCTTGTTAAAATGGAGCTATTAGTCTTTTCCTCCATAAATGCAGGAGGCTCTGACTGCCTTCAGCATTTCCTACATTAGTATGTATTCCTATTCTGCTGCTGCTAGAATCAGCAGTTTTATAAAGCAATATACTAAGAGGCCATTTAAAATACCCTTCCTCTTTTACAGATTAATAGCAGAAAGGAAGATTTAATGCCTTTTCAAACATTTTTAACAATTCATTAAAAAGAAAAGAATAAATCACACCAAGTTTTTGGCAAATGCCTGATTATGAAAAGAGGAAACAAACAAAATGAACATGTTTTTCACACATGTTTTTCACATTCTACAGGTTAGGGTACACTTATATCAGCCCTGGAATTTATGCACAATATGCCATTTTCAACTGAAGAGATGTATGAGCTTCTACAACGGAAAGATTCTGCACTCAAGTATAGTAAGTCTTATCTACCTTTACATAGCATTTCTGCTTACAACCTCTTGTGGACCCACTACATAAGCCAAATTCAATACAAAGAGAGGCACTATCCCTGAGAGCTGCTAGGTAAGCTTAGGAATTATTCTAGACAAGGTTATGGACCTTGCCACTCACTGAACATCCAAGATACTAATAAGTTAAAACAACTATTTAGCACAAGCGTCTTGCTAAGTATCTGACTCAATCCAGAAAGGAGCCCACAGAACTGAGGCCCACAAGAAATAACTCATGCTTTAGCAGTGCCTGACTTTAGACAAGAGAAAATAACAACACTTTATAAATAGGGCAGTAAGCTAAATGGATCATTCATTATTTTTTTTACCACCAGAAAAATTACATTTAGAGAGAATTTATAGAGTCACTTAGGTGAAGAGCCACAACCACTTGGTCTGATCGTACACTGCTAATTTTACCAGGTTGGCGATTTCCCTTAATTCACCAGGTATGATATCAAGAGAAGAGTCTCCAGATTTCTGCCAGTTTGTGAAGAAGAATGAAGGGAAAAGAAATGAATGTATAATTTGGTTCACACAGCACAAAAGCCAAGTAGCATTCGGTCTGCCTGCGTGGCTGTAGATAGGCTATTAATTATGTGCAGCAGCAAGATGTTCATGAGCTAAAGGATGCGCCTGGTAACTCTGTGCATTCACAACCCTGTGCAAGTTTCCTAGTGATTATTCTCACACCTAGCAGGAGGAACAGCAGCCAGTCAACCTGCAGACACAGATTTGGAATTGTACCAGCACTGAGCAGCAATCCCCAAAATTATGTCAGTCACCAGAAAGTAAAAATCATTTACATCGCAAGGCCTTTTCACAGCCTGAAAACATCCCCTTCCTGATGGTTTCCTACAGACCAAATAAAAGGCAGTACCCCCTGCCAGGTCTGTTTGTATATAAGATTTGAGAGACAGTTGCCATAGAAACACCCTGCCGGTGGAACACAATTTTGCTAATTTGGATCCATCGAGTGGCTGAGTCTCCACAACCTATATAAAACCCCCAACGCACTGGAAAAGCTTGCTCTGGCTCTGCATGGTTAATTAAAGACTCAGCCATTTCTTCCTCTTTCCCTTCTCCATCTGTCCATGCGACAGATCATCACTCAGCCACCAACAAAATGGTGCCCAAAATAAAATACTACCCTGGTGAAAAGGGAAGATGGGGGAATGGAAACACCTCCTTTCGACAAGTTATTTATGTTTCAGAGATAGATAAAGCAAAGAGTTTCTTGCTAAATTTTACAACAAACTAAGCTAAAAATAGATGTGAAAGGTACTAATTAACAAGATCAAAATATTCCAGCTTTGCCTCCTTCCCTGGAACAGGATGAGTGCAGCCGGCCCTCAGTCCAGGTGCAGAGGTTTTAACTGTGTAGTTAATAATCACAAAGTAATTAGATAAACACTAAGCTTAATAAAAAAGGATTAAAACCTGAAAGTCCTATCAAAGCCAAATGGGTGCTGACCACAAGGTGACCAGTGAGGTGTGTGAGCTGATGGAATGTGGTCACTGTTTCCCTATACTGTTTCCCAGCTGAGTCTGGGAGTGCTTTGGAGACCAACATCTCGATCAGTAAAGAGAGAATGTGGCAGATGAAATATAAGTTTCACAAATGTATGGTAATGCACGTGAGAAAGAATGATCCAAAACATGCTCCTATATTTTTAGTGTTTAAATTAACAACATCAACTTAAATAAGAGACATCATTATGAAGAGATCATCTCTTAGTCTGGAGCGGCCTCAACTAACAAGCAAAACATGAATATGCAAAAATAACAGGGTAGAGATAAACACAGAAACAGCCATCATCCCATCAGCGCAGTTAAAGCAGTAGCATGCTTAAACTGAGGAAAGGAAATGCTATCTTTATCAAAAACAACAAAAAATCATTTTCCTCTCTCCATTGCACAGTATTGGTATGGCCAAGCACTTTGTAGAATGGAAAATTAATAATCAAGACACATATGAATCAAACAACTAGCAACAGGTAAGCAGAAGACAGTAAAGCCTTTGACAGGTTCAAGAGAGATAAAGTCTGGAAGAGAGAGAGCAGGCAGATACACCTGTAACAACAGGTTATTCTCCTAATTGTGCATTTGGAAATCACTGTGTATTATTTGAAGCACATAGCGGTGATCACACTTGGAGAAAAGGTATCTGACAAACAGGCCAGAATTTGCATCCATATAACTCAATGCCTTCATGACCTGGATTTTCTGTATGCCAGAAAGCCTTTTTTCCCACATAGATAGTAACATTTTTTACCTGTTCAAGTTTTTAACCTTTTTTTCTTTTTTTAAATTTCCAATAATTTCCATTAGCAAACAAGATTTCTGTGATAGAAAGGCGTCACTTCAGAAAAACCCCTCTGACACCTCTGCATGTTTAATCAAAACTGCTTGTTCCAGTGACAGAACAAGGATAGGGGAAGCGCAGATTGAAGAGCAGTATAGGCACCACACCATTTTCCTCTCTCCAAGTCCACAGCCTTCAGCAGGGCACCAATGCAGAGAAGAACGAGTGCAGGCTGGGGCTCCCTCCACTTCCCTCAACAAATGGGATCCACATTTATTCCAAGATAAAAACGTGTGGAAAGATTCATAGTTTCATATTTCACATGCAGATACAAAACAGAGAAACAAAGAGAAAGCAACTGCAAAGGAAAAGGGAAAACAAAAGCTGTCCAAGTGTCAGTGCAACCTATGTCCCTGGCAAACATGGTAACTGCAGGGCGCTGTGAGGAGTTTTCTAATACACGGAAGCAATAAGCTAGCAGCAAACATCTCTAGGCCAATTCTCCCTCGGAAAACTTACCAGTAAAAAAAAAGGTGATAAGAATATCACAGTATCACAGTATCACCAAGGTTGGAAGAGACTTCAAGAATATGTCAGAGACAAATATCTTAGAGCATTCAAATACTTGCATCTAAAGTATAAGGCATCAGTATCAAGATACCTGCAGTCGGGTATCTTGAAATAAGTTTAGGAGTTGATTACTGGAAAATTCAGGAGTGCCCAACAATTCTCTAAGAGCACAGAAAAGGACATACTTCATCCTGAAGCTTGAGACTATCTTGAAAACCATGCAGAAAAGTGCAGGAGGCCATGTTTTTGTTTTTGTTTTTCCCCCTAGAAGGCACTGCATATCATTCATCCTTATCTGCCTTACATTGCCTTCCTCCTGGAACATTTGTTAAAGGCTAAACGAGTAGATGCTAGCATGAAAGCCACTCTTGTCCCTTTCACTTGGATCAAGATGTTTGGGGTTGAACTGCCATTGCAGTATGAACAATGAGAATGATAGCAATTTTTGTAACAGTTAAAATTTCATGAAGCCAGAATCTGCCTTTCTTGTCCATTCACACAGAGCTCAAGGTGATCGCTACCACACTGCAAATGGAATCAAGGAACCACTCTTTGCCCCTAGCAGTGCAGACATATCTGGCAGGACAGCACGTTTTTGCCTGGGGCTCTATTTCCTCTCACAATTTCCACCTGAGCTACTCCAGGTCTGTCCAGAGTGAAGTCAGCATGCTGAAGACCCAAGATCACCGGTACTGCTTATAAGAAAAAAGAAGGATGCAGAATCATTTTCGGGGTGGCTGTCTGAGAAACGTGTGGTCACCATTCCCTCTCTTTCAGGCATTTTATTTAGAGCTGCATATAGAAAACTTTGATCACCTTTGGAGAGGTCAGTTTGTTAAAAAAAAATTGTTGAAAGCTTCTTAACTAACTACGGAAAAACTACAGCTCAGTGTCAGAAGTTTCACACCTAAAAGAAAAATACAGAGTTGATGTTGCATTCATCTTACTATTTTTTTCACTCATATGCGAAACATCTCCTTTGCCTTTTTAATTTTTCTTTTTAACTCTTTGTTTTCCCTCCTTCTGAACAATAAGCCTCCTCCACACATTTCAATCATCATTAAGATCAGAAAGAAAACAAGGAGCATGTGCTGCGCACTAGATAAGTAGCAATAGCATAACTTGATCAAGGGTGATGTGATTTTAGTTACATGCTTGTAAACCCAATGCAAAATGCTCCACTTGGGTCATGTCTGACTTACTTAAAATTATGAGAGATCAGTAAGAGCTTATGATGACAGGAGTTCTTGGACTCTTAATTTTTTCACTTATTCATTGTGTACACTTGGGAAAGTCACTTGAGCTTGTGTGTTGTGGCTTTCTTCCCATTAAAAACTGGCATGATTTTGTATGATGGGTATGTACTAAAAGACAGGAGTCATCCCAGAAAGGCTGCGGAGTAAGGCCTGTGCTCTATCATCACTCAGATGCTTTGAAAATGCCACCCAGTTCTGCCTTTTGCCTGAAAGACTGTGTATAAACATGGTGCACAGAACTGCTGCATTGCTTAGTACATTTTTCAAGAGTCTTGTGATCATCTGTTAAAGGACTTGATTCAGATGCTGGTTTGACCTCTGTTCTCAAAGCTCTTCTTTTGTCTGTGAGCGTTTCTAATCACATGGGTTGAGATTCAGCATGCCAAAAAGAGCTGTGGTATAACGGAATTTGCCCTTTAACCTTCAGGTCTCCCCTCTGCTGAGACACAGTTGGTTTTTGTTTTCAATTAAGAGAAAACTGAAGAAAACCTGAGAGAGGTAAAAGTAGATTTGTTCCCCACCCTGGTCTCAATGTTTGATACTCAGGTGAAACATCAAAACTCACCCATTTGATTTTTTTGCATTTCAACAGTCTGTCTGGTTCTAGGGACTGCAAGTGAAATTTAAAAGCACTCTTTGACTCACTAGCACTTTCTTCAGCTGTTAAAACAGAGGTGTGATACGTAAGGTGGCGAATTGGATGTTCCATGTGAAATGGAGGAAGCTGATTGAATGGTTTTTCTTAATTCCTTACTGCTGTGATATCCTAATTATCCCACCCACCCAAGACCTCCAGCATTTCCACAGAAAACATGTTTTCCTCCATCCTGCTTTTATATGAAGGTAAAAATTAAAAATTCTACCAGTGTCCACAATTCAAAAGAATTTTCCTGATGTTTTCCTTACATACACAAAGAGGGATGTATTTTGCTTTCCTGGTTTTGCAATGAAAGTTGAAACAGTGATTTTGCGTTATTATAACACTCATCATTTCTCCCTCTAATTTGGATGGTTTTTAATAAAGCTCCATTGATTCCACTGAAAGAAATCCCTCCTGGCAAAAGCAGAACACACACGCTGATTGCTAAATATGCAGCAATTATCATATTCAGCAGCGCACTTTAATATCTTATTTATAGATGTATCTATCTATAATTTGCTTTAATTAAGTTGCATTGATTTTAATGACAGGAGCAGTCCTCAAAGAAGAGTCTAATGTTATACGAGCCCATCAGTACTGCTTTACCATTGTTTGGATATAACAGAACACCTTTAATACTTTTTGATATTCTTGGTGGAGCTTTCCTTTGCTAAGTTGGCTGCAATGGCACACTAAGGTGATGTTCCAGGGAAGCTCTCAAAACCACTTCCACCACTGAAGAGAAAGCACTTTAGACTTCACTTTTACAAACTTGCTTATAGGACAGTTTTCAAGAATAAAGAAGGAAGCAGTATCTTTCCTGCAGGTCCTGAGGAGCCTTGTGTTTCTGCTAGCACTTCGTTTCAGACATCTTGGGAGTGTAACTCTTAGAGGTTCTCAAATCACGGTCTGATGCCTTCAAACTTTGTTAAAGTTTTTTATTTTCTTGTCAACAAAATACAAAGTAAATAATTTGGGACAGTGAACCAATAGAAGGCTATAGATGCACGTTCACAGCATAATTAGAAAGTG
Source organism: Ramphastos sulfuratus (assembly GCA_013399055.1). Classification (NCBI taxonomy): domain Eukaryota; kingdom Metazoa; phylum Chordata; class Aves; order Piciformes; family Ramphastidae; genus Ramphastos; species Ramphastos sulfuratus. The sequence continues at coordinate 16,947 of WBNM01042060.1, forward strand.
GTGATCCTTCTAGACTCTTAAAAGTTCTGATTTCTGGCCTCGGTCACAGGGAACGTTGAGCCTTCTTTCTGTTAAGCACGCACTCACTTTCAGCATTTTGCACTAGTCTAATTTGGAGATTGTCCCAAAGAACACTTGATGCTGTTAGAAATGTGCCTAAGTTTGTCAAAAAACATCTTGAAAAACTACAGGAAGATATCGCTGCACTCCTTGTAGAGCATCACAGCCTTGGTTTCTGCTGGGTGCTACCACATACCTTGGCCCTGATTCAGGAAAGCATGCTAAATACTGATGAGGGTGGTTTGTTTTAATTTCAATAGCATTTGATTCCTCTTGGAGGCATTCCCAAATCTGACATACACCTGCATTTTGCGGTGGCTGTATCTCCTTTTTGGGTGAAAATGCACAGGAAAAACATTTACATCTCTGTATCCTGAACACGTCTTCATATATTGGAACACAGCATTCTAGTGATAATGATATTGGCATCTCATCTCAGAAGTCACCCCATAAGATGTTACTGGTGCACATCAGCTAAGGATCTACCTCAGAAACTATGGAGGTAGCTGTATAAAATTACTTATGCAGACCTTAATGCATCATTCACTACTAGGATTTTTTTTTTTTTACAAAAGTGAAAAGTGCGTGCTGGCTTTTAAAATCACCATCTTTTGGAATATATCAGCACTAATTTTATAAGAACTGCTCATGTTAAAACACGAGGGCATGACCTCAAAGGAAAAATATCGAAGCGCATATTCAGTTTCTGGTCATCACTTTTCATTCACTGATTATTGCTTAAGTGCTGATTAATAGTTATGTTCATGCTGCTAGAATGCATTTCCCTTGGGTGAAAAAAAAATAAATCTTTGTTTAAAGGAATAAAAGAGGTAGTAATCAAACCATCCTTCCTCCTGCCTGTAAGAAAAAGACATACACTCAAGTCACTGATGATCTTGGTTTTGCTGGTGAGTAGTTTTGATAATCTTCACTTAAAAAAATCAGCTGTATGCAATCAGAACACTACTTGGTCAGTCAGACTGACAGGCAATTAAATGTTCTCCTTTTGCCTCTATACACATAGAGATACACATATATTCATGCACACACATAATTATACATACTTACAGTCACTGTCCCTTTTTCCTGTGCAATGAACACTTAGGAACACTGATGCCAGCAGTGCTCCATGTTGGAATTAAGCAGGGCTGATTATCTCAGGATTTACTTTTCCTCCTCGGTAATGCCCTACCTCTTGTTCAAGGAGGTGAAACTAATGGTTTAGATTTAGAGAAAGCGGAAAATTTTCTATAAAGGCAATAGACTGAGGGAAATACAAACACAGATGGGAACTTTAAAAGGGAAACAGGCTGTTCCCATAACAGTTTAAAAACATGGCAATTGCCTTTGCTTTGTAGAAAACAAGCTCTCAGCATTTGCTGTATCTTGCAACACTAAGTAGAGCGAAAACAGCAAAGATGGAGGTGAAGCCAAAACTGCAAAGTGTTTTTGCACAGCCATACAAAGATAATATTCTGCTTTCTGAACCCTAGCTCCATGATCTCCTGATCCTTAGCGCTGGAAGACCATGGTTTCCTGTGACCATGCAAAATGAGATCATTTCCTGGCCTGTGTCTGTCTCCGTGGGTGGCTTCTTTTTCCATTAGGTCGTATAATATGTTTTGGTTAATTCTACCTCTTAATTGTCTTTAATGAGCACCAGATTCGCGACACCCTCACTTACAAATCTATTCTCAGAGTAGAGGCAAAAAGAGGCCCTTGAGCTGAGAGCAAAACTTAAATGCAGCAAACCAAACAAACCTCAGCACTGACTCTTTCCAACTAAAAGGGGGCATTTCAATTGCTCTTCTCCTGCAGCAGGCCAATGTAATTAATCTCTTCCCAGCCAATAAAGAGAATAACTTATCGCTTTGCTGCAATATACAGCATACATAATACATACACATGAATACATTTCTAAAGCAGATCTCCTGTAGTTCTACAGCACTGCGCACAACTCCCACCATGAAACCTGTACCCTGACTTAGTCTGTTTGAAACTAAGCTGCTTCACTCCCGGTCTTGCATTCTTTGCTTCTCTCCTCACTGTAATTAGTTTACAAGACTACTTATCCAGATGATTACTGTTTTTAAATGACAGTCGTCTTTTCTTTTACTCCAGTTCATTGTTGTGTATCATTTTGTCTTGCTATCTGAATACCCAGTTCTCTAAAGCATTTTCTCATTAGGTTATCTCCTGATATAAGGCATTTTGAAATACTTCATGAGAGACACTCTACGAAGTAAATTGAATTGAATTTTCTCTCAAAGTCAAGGGCTTTCAGCATCTTTAACTAGCTAAGTCAGCAGAGTTCTTGGCACCAGTGCCAGGGTATAATGGCCATGCTTTGCAGCCCAGCTTCTGCTCTTTTTAGGGAAAATGAAATGACAGTGTCAATACCTGGAAAGCAAAGGAGGGACAGATCAATATTTCCATTTATGCTGAGGATGGCAAAACAAAAATATTTGGGGTATTTTTGAGGTTTTTAATGCACACTTTGAGACAATGCGAATCTACCTACACCTGCTGGTGGTGCTCAATGTGTACATGGGGGGTATATGCATGTGCATGTCAGGGAAGAGGGAGGGAAGGGGGAAATAGCAGGGTATGGAACTAAATTGCAGAGCAAGTAGTGGAAATAGACAGTGAAAAGCTTCCTGCAGGCAGGCGGCTTCACAGGGGAGAGTGAGCCTTTCATTGTCTATAAAATCCTGCCTTGCTGGAAGTCCTCAAGAGTAGAAGGGGTAGCGCCTAGAGGCAGTAAATCTCTCACTGTTGTATTATTACATTCTAAACACTTAGCTACTGTACAATCAGCACACTTCTTCAAGAGAAAACGAAGAAGGGGGGAAATGAACAAAGGGAAGAAGAAGATGGCAATAAAATTGGGAAGCAACCCCCTGCCACAGCTCTCCCCCAAGAATACTTTACATCAAAGAAAACCAGCAGACAATAAATCGTCATGGAGTTAAAAGTTAACCTCAGCTCCTTCCATTGTGATTTGACACCACTCTGGAACAACACTCCTAGAATTTGAATGGTTAGTCTGTTGCACAGGGTATTAAATCCACCTTAATCCTGTTAAACATAGATGCCACTAAAGAGAGGCACTCCCTCAACAGCATCATGACAAAAACTCTCCACACTGCAAATTCAATATGGTTAACAATAACAACAACAAAAAAATCCCAAACCTGGATTAATATTGAGTAAACAACATCGGCATAAGCAGGCTTAGAGAAAGGAATTGCTTTCCATATGCTATGGCATCAGGTTGCTCCGGATCTTCAGATACCAGTCTGTAAATGTTAGAGACATTATTTCTCCTGCTTGCAACTGCTGTTGGGTGGCGACCTTCTTTGCTTGCTGATACCAATTTAGCAGTTGGTACAGTTTCTCTGTGATTTGGTACTGTCTGTTGTTTGCTGGTACCAGATGGATACCAGATGGGTAACTCTAGGCAATGGTTCCTCTGTGTTCCAGTCCCAAAAATCGCTGCCTATAGGGTCAGTCTTGTCAGTTGACTCCTAAATGGCACTTCAAAGCAGCATTCTGAAAAACCTCAACATCTGTTCCTTACTCCTAATGACCTTAAAAAAAATGTTGCAGACATACTTTCCTTTAGCCAGGAATTACCAAGCATCTGCAGGAAAAATACATTCTTGCAGATGCTTGCAGCCATCAAACTCACTTCTTGCTAATGGCAGCTCCAGAAGCCACCACCTCAACTCTGAAAGTCAGCAGTGAATGTAACGTATAACCAATATATTATTTTCTGTGGTAGCTCCACAACGTAGGAGTTCAGAGATCTTCCAAGGCACTTTTCAAACAGTCTTTTCAACGGCGAGGTGGAAGAAAACAAAAAACTTACAGTGCCTCTGAAAGACAGCAGGGATACCTCAGGACCAAATGTAAAGCATGGAGGGAAAGCAAGGAGAGAAAATGATGAAAGAGTTCTAACTGTTGTGAATTGTGATTGGTCTTTTGAAAGGTTGACCTAGTTGTCAAATTATAGACAGGAGCTGAAAGGTCAGTTAATGGTTCTGAATACTGCCTGTTACAGTTCCCTCCTATGTTATTCCCTATGGCTGCTTCTGTTTCCATGAAAGAGAAAAAAAAGTTTATTTAGAAGAGCAGAGGAGCATTTGGGTAAATTCTCTGTATGTACTACAGTAGAATGCTGTCTACAGAAAAATACGGCTGACATCAAAGCATGTTCCCCACCCCCTGTCTTGCTTCATGGAGAAGTTATGATAAACAGGTTATGTGTTCCCTAAGGTTACCATGGAAACTCAGTCTTTTCAGGCCATCATTTGCAAAGGTAAAATTTGCATTAAAATATGATGGAATTTGATTTTGTGCATGTGTGTGTGAAACTCAAGTGGGGTCATGCCACCACGCAGTATAGCTATTATTTCCAACCCAGGAGCATACGCTTAAGAGAGAGATCTATTAATCCATGTAAACACCTCAGTGACCAAATTACAGTTTAATTGCTAACTTGACAGATATCTTCCTAGCAAATTAAGATAAATACTTTGAAAATTAGCTTCACATGCAAATGTAAATGTTAATACTGATCCACTGGTGGGTACCATTAGACAGTATTTTGCTAAATCCCCTATAATCATTGCACAGGAAAGATTGAATTTAGATTGTCAGAATGACTTTGTTTTGATGATGGCAGATCAGGGATGGAAGGCACAGGCATGTATTTCACATTATAAACTGTTATCTTATCTTGAACAAGTTACTAAATTATGAAGTATAGAATATAATTTGATGTGACTGTGCTTACTGCAACACAAGAAACTTCTGGATCTCCTTAGAACCCAAATTCACTCACTTTGTTTTGAGTCATAACTTCAAAGTCACAACTTTATGCTAGATATCTGCTACTCTGACTTTTCTTGGAATATCTGATGTTGTAAAGCATACACCTGGTCCAGGCCTCCCCAGGGTCCACATTCCTTGAGAGTCACTGCCATTATTTGTTGTCACATGCAGCACTGGTCTTCCTAAATAAGAGTACATTATTTGCAATGTTGACAGTCACTAGTTCCAGCCCATCAAGAAAACAGATGAATGGACTAAAGCCAGAAAAAAAATCTTACAACTGGTGACCAGACTCCAATTTAGAAGACATACCAGGATTTGTCCTCTTGCTTAGTTGCATGCATTCACAACATATATGCTGAATTTGATATACTACTTTATGAAAACTATGCTAGACTGCAACACTGGATTATTCGCACACATCTGCCTTGAATAGTAGCAGCCTCTTGGAGTTTAGTAGGGCTAAAACTCTCATTTCTGCATGGAAGGCAGACATTTCAGTATCACCTGGATTACAGAAGACTCAATATCTCCTATCACACAGGATTTATGACATACAGTTCAGCTGGAATGGCTCTGCTTAATATTGGGAAACATGAGACTTAACACAGCAGCCAGACCATTTGATGAGGAAAAAGCTGCAAAAACACAGCCAGCAGTATTTGTTGCTCTTGCTTTCTTACTGTTAATAAATACAGTTGCAAGTGTTTCAAAACCACTTAAAAAAATTAATCAAAATTGGTCCTCCATATTAAGTTGCACAGTGCTAGTATTTTATCAGACTCTCTACTGCACTGGAAAATTTCTGCTTACAAATTCAATTTACTAAACAAAGCAAGAACATTAAATGTTAAAAAAACCCCACATGTAAACAAAAATGACGTTGATTACTAGCTTTTGAAGAACTTCTTAAAACTCAGCACATTTGATAGAAGAAATGTATTCCAGTAGGATCTTGTATTGAGTAAGAAATAAAGTGTTAGTGCTCCTTTTCCCAAGTGTTCTTTAACAGCCAGAGTGGAAAGTTGTAAGTTGAAGAGAGCTGGCCCTGAATGGAAAAGCCGAACTTATGTACAGCACCAGCCTTACAGGGTAAATGGAGTTCTCTTTTCCCCATATTTTGTACTTTATTTTAATGTAGTCTTGATATTAGATTAGCATCTGCACTACAGACCTTAGACTGGGAACTAATAAAGTTATCTGCCTAATCTCTCCATGTCTGAGTCAGTGACTTTATTTTTCATTTTAAATAATTGTAAGTGTCGCCTGTTTGTTGAGAAAAATAGAGCCTTTATATATTCATAGATAATTGCTGATACTCAGCATCCAGTGATACATTCAAATTACTTCTTACACCTTGGCTGTGAAGAAATCTTGAACTTCTGGTGTTTCTTAACTGCAAGACAACAACACAGCCAGAACACCAGCACCCTGACTGCTGAAACTGCGCCTAGGATGAAATTTAACAAGCAATTCTGCTAATGTATTTTGCTGTGAGATACTTCAGCAAAACTCAAGAAGACCCAAGGCCTCCACCTCAGATCTTGTACTACAATAATATGAAGTGCAGCACAGATGTACAATAGAACTCAATCCAGAAATCAAAAGTAATCAAAAGGTCATTATTTCAGTTCGCTTCTGTCACATACTTAACTATAACAAATAAAAGAGCTGTACTCTAACAGCCTCAATGACATAGCTGTATTGCTCGACCCAGCTTCTTTCAAGTTTGACCCTGTTCTGTGCATGCTGGACAACTGCTACCTTTTCCCTCACCGAGGTTGTTCTGCTTTCTATTATGTTAAATGGTCCAATTCTGCTGTCCTTTGTTAAAACTCTTAGCTATTTTAATGGGATGTTATCCCTTGCAGGCAGAGCTGGACAGTGATCAGCATCTTTAGGAAACAGGGTGCTGTCTGGAATAACAGTAACTAGGCAACAGTTTGGATCATCAGTATTTTTTATAGAAGAGATTTCTTTTCAATCAACACCACACTGAAAAAAACAACATAACCCTGGGAGATTAAGCTGTGAGAATTCAAAAAGAAGTCAACCATGTCAGCATCTATTTGATAAATGCACCAGATAGCTGGTAGTAAAGGCAAAATCTTGTGGCTTAGAAGGGGTCAAGACGGATGCCTGATTTCAAGCCTGATCTAATAAATACCTAAGCACAAGCTTTAGCTTCAGACACAAATTTCAGTGACAGAACAGACTTGTCTTGCGATTGTCAAATGAGGGTTTGCAACTGTAGCCCCTTTCCAGAAGTTGAAGCAGGTCTCTTACCACTGGCCTGAGGAGAAGGAATGCAATTTTAAAAGGTTACCTACTTTTTTCCCTCGTGTATTCAGACCCATGAACAACTGTATTTGATTCTATGGTATGTGGGGCACTGACTAGCTAGGGTTCAGGTCCAAGCTGTCATGAAGAAGCACATCTTGCTGATGGTAAGGGAAGGTTCCAAGTGCAAAGCATTAGTTTTAACAACCAACGCAAGGCATGGTGTTAAAATATCATTCCTGTTTCACCTTCCTTGCTTCACGGTGGCCTGAGATTGGACAGAGTGTGCATCCTTGCTCAGGGAAAGTGGCCATGCAGTGACCTATCTATGGAGCAAGTGACAGACAGAAAACTGTTAAAGTCCGTGCTGGCAGAAGCTTGCCAAAATTGCAATGACCTAGCTACCTTGCTACTCAGAACTGCACTGAAGCCAAATATCTGTGTCCATTCAAGTGTGCCACAAAGTTTAAAAGCTGCAGAACCACGGTCTATGCGCCCAAATGCAGTAACTGTTCAGCATACTATATAGCATAGATTACTTGTTTCAAACTATGTTCATCGTTATAATTACCACTTTTTATTTCCCTCCTCCCTAAACATACTGGAAAATTAGGAAAAATATACTCAACAGAAAACTTCTAGGGCTCTTCATATTATATCAACACAATCTGTGGCAGCTGTCATGACCTCTGTGATGCCCCACTCAAGTTCTCCATTTGGGCAACATCAGAAGAACCTCTTCTAACTGCAAAGGACATGAGCTGGTATATGTGCTAATAGGGAACCTCCCAATGTTGTGAGTCTGCAAGGATGGCTGCAGCCCTGCAGCACCACATGTTTTTGTCTGGTTTCTTTCAACTACTTGTATGAAGTAAGTGAAAAACTTAACCTTTTTCCTCCTCAGAATCACCCCCCTGCATTGAAATACAACAAAAAGCAGCTGTGTGATGAGGCACCTTGTGGAATAGGTGGTGTGATATATTTCTGGAATTCACACAACAATACCAAGTGGGCTTTGATGAGACGACATATGGCACCAAAACTGTTTCCCTTGGTAAATAAGAATGTGTACATAGTGTTAGCATGAAGACATGAGCATTTCAGACTCCCCTCTGGCTCAGATAATCTATGCCAAATTCAACCTTTGTGTAAGTAGGAATAACTCCAAATGAGTTGTAAGATTCACTCTTTATTACTAGTATTAATACAATTGAATTTGGCTCTTCCTGCATGTGCCATTTGCTATAGTTTATTTTTCACATGAGGTTTGGCAGGGATTTCTCCACAATATTTTTCCCCCAAAACCTACCCCCAAAAGCCAGCCTGTAAATTTCGAAATCCCTCTCCTTAGTTTGAATAGCTCCTTAGAACACTCCCTGATCTGAAACCTTCATTATACAGAGATCAGTAGTGACCATAAAAAGTTCTTGACTGGCAAGTTAATCATACATCCTAATAAAATGTTTTACATCTTCTCTCAATGAATATTTTAATAACATATGTACAAATACTTCCGATCCATGGTTCTACTTTTTACTTTAAGTAAGTTGAAGCATTAAAAAAAAAAAATATTATATGTTTTCCACTGTAGTCTGTGGGTTCTGAAAGTCTGGAATTCACAGCAGTTTCTCCTATATGGTTTCATATATTACATTAAATTGTCAGCTTCTCCCATTGCACTAGATGACAGGAATGTTATTATTCTAGAAGTTGGAATTTTGGTTTCTAACCATGGTCCAACACAAACGTCTGTGCATTTTGGGAACCTAACCTATTTGAAATGCAACATCCTGAATCTGGAATTAATTGATCATGAAAAGTACAAACAGCTCTTATTCATCCTGAAGCAAGCATAGAACCCTTTGACACATTATGGAAAAATAATGCAGTTCTTAACACTCCCTTTTTTGTTCTGGTTGATTTTTAGGCTTGGATCCCTGCCAGGCACACAATAAAATACTCGGCCTTTAACACAGGCAGGCATGATTCTTCTTTCATCCTGTCAACCGGGAACTGACAAAACTCAGTACATTACAGATTTGTTTCAAATGAAATGTTCACAGATTGTATCCAGAGACAGGTTTTCTTATCTCTTTAGGTTATTTATCAACTTGCAAATCTGTTCTTCAAATAAGGAAATGGCTTTTAGAACCACTTAACATAAGGTTCGATACAATGAAGCTGATGTGGTCACTAACAGGTGAACTATTTTCAGTGTGGCCAGTGTTACATGTAGTCCTTGAACATACATTAAAAAGATAAAGTTTCAAAGATTTACTGCCACCCTGAAAGAAAGAATTGATGTTTTAACTAACTGGATTTGTACAATGTCTGTAAGAGAATCCAAATCCTCTAATAGATGATTTAATTCCTTATTATTTAAATGCCCTTAAATACAAGTGCAGATGCTAACTTCATGGCTTTGTCTTGACAGCTCCTTTGTTATTTCTCATGATCTGCTATTAGTCTGTGACTCTTAAAGCCCTGAAAAAGAGTGCCCCAGAAAAAAGCCTTCCAACTCCTAGAAAGACTAAGTTCTTGAAGCTTATTGCTTACATGGTTCTTTCGGGGTCTGACTGATACTACGGTACATGACAATATTGCATAAGCATACTATGTCTCTTTCTGCAACCCAGATCAGGATATGTTCATGACAACTTTTACTATCTGAGGTACTACTAAGACACGAGTATGTATGCACATGCCTAAACTCTGTCTTGAGCTGATACTTCCCAATATACTCTAGCTGTCAGAAAAATCTAGGGTAATCTCACATTATACTGCCAACAACAGGCATTCATTTTTCCTAGACAACACTTAAACTTATCATCACCTTATCCTTTGGTTAGCTAGCTGAGGTTTACTTTAATCTTTGCAACCTGCCCTATAGAATTTTGTTTATAATTTATTCTGGTTATAAACCTAGGGTGGGAAAGGGAGGTGGGAAGGAGTACCAAAGGACACAAAACTCAACAACAAACCAAAGCACAAAGAAACTGGAAAATAATTTCAAAGTATCTGGCTCTGTAGCACAGACAGTGCTATATGCATGTGTCTGTTTATGGAGACACACTAAACTGAATTATTCAGTTACTTACAAAAAGAAAAAGAACAGACTGTGGGGAAGAGAAAGCAGAACGAAGACGTAAGAGAACAAAAAATTCATCCAGCAACAGATGAGAAGAATAGAGAAGAACTGGAAAATGGATGCAGGGGGGAGGAACAGATGATGAGAGAATAGCAGGCCTATTTGAAATGAATTTTTGACCTTATTTTTAAAACATTTATGGATCCCAGTTGCCTGTCATGAGATCATGTTTCCTTACAATGCTAGCTTTTCAGCCGGCTCTGCACTTTAACTTGATTTATCCCACTTAAAAAAAAAAAAAGTAGATTGTTAGAAATACCCCTTCTATTAGAAATTCTGTCCCATTACAGTGTCAGCTAAAGGCCGCTTGTCAATGTCAGCTTTATCTGATAGAAACTTGCTTCATGAGTTCTCAGACACTTTTTTTTTTTTTTTTTTTTTTTTTTTGGAGGACCAGACCCAGGGTCCATTTCTGAGGCTGTTGATTTGTGATGGGATAGTGTCTTCTCAGATTATCCTCTGTTATTTCCCAACTTATCTGCATGTTTCATGAGATGGTGGGAAGTGATTACAGCAGCTGCTGTACATTAGAAAGACATCTTATAGGAAAGCTGGCTTAGGTAAAACAGCTGACAAAAATGCAGAAAGAACTAATCGAGTATTAAAAAATACATAGGAGGACCCAGAATCTCCTTTCCAGCTGCAGCTTCCCTGTGCTGTAACTGCTTGTGGGAAGGAAGAAAACATACCATAAGGCTTGCTTCCTTCTCAGCTGTTGACTCTTTAAAGACCTGATATCCTGAAGATTAGAGTGGTTTTATTTATATACAACTATGCAAGTACACTTCAGTATGCCTCTTTATTGATGAGTAAAGGTGGAAAAAAATCAGCTGTTTTTCTATCTGTGTGACCACAGCACTGCTGAGGGTCTGCAGCCCAAGGTGAGAAAGATGACTTGTTTAAAAAAATTATCTTGATGATTTTGCTGCTTTGAGATATTTGTTTCTTTTTAGCATTTTTATTCTATTTCTGAACTTCTTTCCTGTTTGAATGAATTGATGCAAGATATCTATTTTAAGCATAAAACTACATGTAAGAACAGACATTTCAGTCAGGAGTCTAAAGAGAGCAGTCTAAAGAGAGCAATCTGTGGCCACAGTAAAGACACTGAAAACACTGATAGACAGTGCCTATGAAAACAAGGCTGGATAGATCAATGGATTATATTGTTGCAGTGTAGAGACCAGAAGTCTTTGAAATCTGTAAACCACTTCAACAAGAGGAGCTGTTGTAGCAACAGCCTTGAGAGTATTAAAGCACTCAAGGTAAACTTTTGAGCAAACTGCCATTCTTCAAAACAAAACCATTTAAAAATATTTTGCATTAGAAGGAGAAAAAGAAACAATGCTGGTACCACTGTTATTAATCAGTTCAAGATTGAGATACTTAAAGTTCCCTTTCAGGTGCTTTGATTAAGGACAACTTGCCTCACAGGAAAAGCAAAGCTTTGGAAATCAGTAATCTCTGTGCATTATACCTAATAGGAAAGGCTTAGAAAGGATTACCTAGAAGAAACCTTTGTGAATCTTAAGAAACTACACTGGACCATAAATCTCAATCTCCTCTGAGGATTAATAAAGCTTTATCAGTTTCAGATAAGTAGAAATCCTCAGCCTGGTGAAGAGGTGCTACTAGCCCAGTCTGGGGCCTCGATCCAGACCCATACCATGCCACAGAATTTCAGCAGAAAGACCTATTTGATGGATATTCTCATTGTAGTTTACAAAAACTATTCAGAGGAATAATGTCAGCTAAACTGGTTCCCAGATTTGGGCCACCAAATTTATGGCAGTAGATTAAAGTTAACTGCTCTAAGGAAAGAATTATTTTGCTGGTACTTTTTCTGGTAACTGAATCAGAATAACATACCTGACAACATTTGGGGGCTAGATGAATAAATATATGATAATTTATGTAAAACCACCCCTTTAACGCTATCTCACTCTGACTGCAATAAGGTCTAGTCTCACACAGGATTCTTTTGCACTGCGTCAACAACTGAAGATTTCACTACAGCATTCACACCAATAGTTTGGAAGATGTTAAAACCAAACTTCCAATACCTATAGATTCTTAATGTTTTAATGTAATTCTGTCTTCTTTTTTTTTTTTTTAAACTAAAATTTCAAGTGTAGCATGAATTGCATCTTACCAAAGTTACAATTTTGAATACTGGTTGATTATAATTATTTCTAAAGAGACAGAGTCCAATTCTGAAACCTGCTCAGGTGCAGCTCTTGAGTAGTATCACCACTGAGATCCCATAGACTATAGCTGTTGAATTTATTTAATGCATTCAAAAATCTGGCACTCCTGGATTTATCCCTGATTCTGCCACAGGCTACCCCACAGGTAGTGGGGTAGATAACGTATCTGTGTGTAGTGTGACTCCTAGATGTAAAATAGGGAATGCAGCATGTCTGTAATAGTTGTATAGTGCTGGTAGAATATTTTAAGATGTTTTGATGGGAGATGAGCAAACTATTCCATTATTCACCTTATAAAGGTTACTACAGGTTTATCACGGCCAGACTGCCACTGTCCAGCATGCAGAAGCAAGGGCAGGAGTAGATATGCCTCTATTTGCACTCTCTCACTTTGCAGCTCAGCACAGTGAGTCTGTTCTTCTAACACACTTGTTAACTCAGGGAATCACTTGATGAACTATCAGAGTACCACAAATTCTGCTGAAAAGCCTTGATGCTGCCACATGACAAAATTTGGCAATGACTGTGTATCTTGAACCTAAAGGGAGGAAACCAGGGCCTAAATCAAACACAGTCAACAGACTACTTATTTTAGCCAAGTTTGCATGTTATTAATGTTTTCTTTGGGCTTCTGTGGCTGGCATCAAAGATTTCTCCATTTCTACAAACTCTCCAAATTCACATAAAACTGACACAGGATTCTTGGAAAACACGAACAAAGCAGCATCTTCTGCTAGCCCTGAATACTGCAAAAGCAGTTTGTATCACATGGTGGGCTTACCCAATGCTGGTCATAATCAGGCAGCTGTGTTCTTCCTTCATCATCCTCATAAAAAGGTAAGCCTTCTCGTCTGGCCTGATGGTACTCCTTCCGTAATTTCTGGATACGATCAGCATTCCCACCAGCTGTGCAGCCACTGAGAAGAATAAAAAATACTAAATAAGACTCATAGGTGCACATATTTCTAACACTTACCAGGTACCCACATGAGCGCATACGGAGAATTGCCACACCTGAGACAAATGGATTATGAGTGTTTGATTCTCCTGACTTGCATAGTGCCCACTGGCTGATACCACCCTTATTTCTTTCTTGTATTAATAAAGCTGCTGATTGTGAAGTTGATCTCCACTTTACAAAAGGCCATCCTTGTCCAAAGAACTTAACAACTCCAGTATAAGACAAGAGACAACAGATGGATGCAGACAGATGGGGGAGCACAAGGAAACTTTTAACATTCCTATGAGTAGCTATAAATGGCTATCATATTTTAATAATAATGATGATGATGATGCTAAGCTGCCAAAAAAAAAAAAAAAATCTTCTTTTTTCTCCCACGCTGAAAGTGGAATTTCCCTAAAATTACATTTGTTCAAGATGCAGAATAAACTATGCTCACAGAGAAGCACAGAAAGAAGTTTCATGTCACAAAAAGTAATTATACCAAGAAATAAAACATCAGCCGTGAAAATACAGGGGAAGTAAGAGAGATGGGAAAGCACACTATCAAATCTTGACACCATTTTTTTAAAGTGGTAATTAAGCAGTAATCCATTTTGTAATCCACAAAGGCTCACTTGTATGCTGAACTGCATACACTTCAAACTGCCGTAGTAAAGCTAATGGAAGTCGCTTAGCTTATCGAGTTAAACACATGCCTATCGTTGCAGATTTTGACCCCGATGAGCCTTCCAAAACCTTACAGATGGACTTGTGCAACTGTGGAAGCTCAAGTTATATCTGGAAGGATTAAAAAAATATGAAATGCCTAAGAATGAAGAAAAAAAATACAGGCACATTTAAAAGGAAGAAGTTTCCTGCAGCTACTTCGAGTCTTGCTGTAGTCAGCACTGGGGTGAATACTGACTATTTGGCTCAATAGCAGTTACTGGCATAATTGCCATAGAATTTATTTGTGCCTGCTCCTAAACTCAGACCAGCATTATTGCAGCGCATCATTATGTAGTCTTTTAATCAGGAACCTTTGCTCTGTCTCACCAACAAGAGGCTAGAGAGATACAGATTTATTCACACAAGCAGAGACTCTGTGGAGCATCTTGTCACACTGTACTCCACCATGAGTATGCCAGAATCTAGGGAAGTCTTTTATAGGATTGGCATAGCTAAGTTTGGATTTGGAAAACACAAACAAAAGATTTGACAAAAATCTATTGGTTTAATAACAAGCAGTTTCTTGTATCTAATAGCAATCTGGATGGGTTGGAAATTAATTACCAATGAAGAGAAATTCTACATAGGGTGTAAATGGACTGAATGTGCAGTCAGGACTGGAAATGTTTACTTGCAGCATCGGTATGTTTCCATGAAAAATAAAATATTTGAGTTACTTTCGTTCTCTGGATCCTAAGTTATCCAGTCTCTTGATGTGATCAAGTCCCAGAGGTTTCAGGCTTGTCTGGCTGACTTACCAAACTCTTACAGAGCATACAATCTTTCTCATGATCTGCCAAGACAGTGCAGAAAACCTGCACAAACTCTGTGGACAATTGAGGAAAAAAACCAAAAGCACATTCTATTTTCCCCTTGATTCCTTCCACAGGTAAATGCTCTATTTGTTGCATGAAGTCTTGTAAAATAGTGAAGAACCATTTCCAGTTTGAAAATCCTGAGATTGAGGAATACCTAATGAAGGCTATCACTTACAACAGTGAAGCTTGGTCCACAGCTCCTGAGCAATACAATACCTGTGAAATCCCCTGACTACTTGTGAGCACAGATAAAGCATTTAATTAGGGCTGCTAACATACAGATAAGGCCCAAAGTATTGTCTCTGTTGCTTTACCAACATCATTACCCAAACCAGCATTACCTAAAAGAAGGAAGTGCTGAAATACAGGCCGTGGGTCTAGTTTGATTCTAGCTGATCTGACTCCCTGCAGCATTCTGCAAACTGTATTAGCATCTGCCTCCAGTAGCTTAATGGCCACATAGCCACTTGCCACCTTGAAGTACTTTGGGTAAAGTGAAAATGTCATAGATTTGTTTCTTATTGTTGTTGTTTGGTGGGTTTTTTTTGTTTGTTTTGTTGTGGTTTTTTATCTTTTTTTTTTTTTTTAATGAAACCTGAGATTGATATATTGTTAGAGACAATAACAGCAGTCTGTGCACAATTTGCTGCAGATCTGTAGGTAAACTTCCTTCTGCTTAAACCCATTTAGCCAGCAAATGGAAGTAGGTGCTGCACAGATCAAGCTGATATATATATTACAGGACTAGGCTTGACAGCTTTTTCTCTGGCAAACCTCTCCCACGCTATATTAAAGTACAAGCCCTAACCATGAGAACGAGTAGGAACATTTGAATGAAAGATAGCAGCACATGGAAAGTTATCCATCTGGATTAGTGTGAAAACACAAGCATAATCTCTGTGGAAACAAGCAGCTCCGTGAAGTCTGATTTCCTGTGCTTTTCTCCTGTGGGTTCTCTGGTGTCCAATAATGGGACTGAGTTCACACTGCAGCATTTCTCCTCAGCAAGTGCATCTGCCTGGGCCTTGCTAGCAGCAGGCTGCTCACTTTCATAAAACTTAGTGATTCTGTGTCTTTTGAACATCAAAATCAACAGTTAAGTCTGGTCAAAAATGGCCAGCAGTTTCAGAATTTGTTAGAAAGGTATGTGGGAGAGATTGGAATAGCACTGTTCAGTACATCAACATAAATCTTTTTAGGAAACAATTAAAGATCCACATTTTTTTGTTTTGTTTTTGTTTGTTTGTGGGTTTTTTGTTTGCGTTTTTCTTTTTTTTAAATCCCTCCATGACTGGTTGTAGGTGCAAATGTAAAAAACATTGCTTTTGAAAGAGCTGCATTGTAGCTTACCATGAAAAGTTTTACCCAGTAATGTGAGATGAATATGATGCCCTATGCAATGCTCATGAAACAGTTCTGAATTTCAAGTCGGCTCCTGACAATTATGTGAATATATGAACCACATTCAAACTCACCAGATGAATTCAATCAGCGCTGTGCAAATATCGCATACATAATCTATTAGTTTACACCAAAGAAACCGAAGTATTCAATTCAAACAGAATGAAGTCATCAGTAATAAAAAAAAAAAAGAAACTGATAAGGAAATATTAAAAAATCCCAACACAATTTTCTAAGATTGCCAAGAAGATCATACAGTGACTACAAACTATTCTGCCATATGCCTATAAATACGTAATTAAACAATATTGATTTGATCAGATAGCAGCTTTCAGACAGGGAAACATCAGATGAATACCAGTTCAAATGTTTTGGATGCATAACTGTTTATACTGAAAATGAACCTGAACTTACAGAAAAAAACCCCCCAAAAACCAATACTCAAAGTAAATTTATACTAAGAAGACTTACTGAAGCTTTTCACCAAGCCTAGTTAAGTATAGCAGACATTACTTCTACAGTAGCTTTACATTTAACATAGTGCTCCTTCCTTGAGGAGATATAAATATTACAGTTCTCATCATATCTACATTTTTGTGCACAACTTACTTCCCTCACATGGCTCGTTGTGCTGTATGTTCTTCAGACAACTGTGCCATCACACATTTGCCATTCCCTTCCACCAACTCATGTTCCCAGGCTCTAGGATTGAATTTACCTACTATGGATTTATCTGTTGTCATGACAAGACCATAAGAGAACTGTCCACCCTGCATTTGGTGATTGATTTCAGAATAATTTTCTAAACTTGTGCTACATGTAAGAAGATTGATTCAGAAGCAGCTAATACTGAGACAGAACCTGAAAATTTTTTGGGAAGTTTTTAAATAATGACTAGGTGGGGAAAACTTTACAAAAAGTTTAGTGAAGACTCTCAGATGCTGATTTTGAACAATAGTAACAAAACCTGTCTAAAATCATAAGCAACAATCAATCTGAAGAAAAGTTCAACAGTTCTTCAAACAAGGTGCACAAACCACAAGGATTTGTTTTGGAAATAGGAAAAATAAATAATAATTGATCTTGTATGAATATTTAAAGGAAGAAAAAAGTACATTTCTGTCAGTCATTCTGTAGCTTTGCAAGATAGCAATTCTTACAAACCAAAGCTTGCTTCCTTCCTGGGAGAAAGCTGCTGAGGTTGCCCAAACAAATAGATAAACAACTGCCAGAAATCACTATCTTCTGCCCTGTCAGAGGCATTATGCAGGTTCCATTTTGCTCACTGCAACTGTATAGGGATCTGCTAAGAAACAGCCACTCGAGCAATACAGTTGGGATGGGTATTTCAAAACAAAAAAAGAAACTAATTTGGCACAGGCTTGGCATCAAGCATTATGTAAAACATGACTGTGAAATTTCATCCCATCATCTCTGAAAAGATAGATGCACAAACACTACAGTAGCAATGTTACATATCCAGTATGACAGACAAGCTATTTTTTCCAACAAATCAAAACATCACCATCAGTATTTAATACATACGGCTCAGGTTTTGCACAATAAAATCTCCTCTCTGTTCTTCCTCTGAGTCGCTAATCTGGATTTCAAACACTCAGGTTAAAAATGTCATTTTTTAAATTAGTGACTTCTTACTGCAGCTCTCTAGATCATAAAATTAAAAACAAGTGTTGCACATACAGAGTATGATGAACCACTTAAAGCTGTATATAAACACACATTCGAAGAGGCAGTAAATGTTTTGTTTCCAAACAAATCCAAGACAAATATGATTTACAGACTCAAGAGAATGGACAATTTTCCATTCACAATCTGCAATAAAACAAAGCCAGTTTTCTATACTGGAAGGAACATAGTGGCCTGCAAGAATATGCAGTGTATGGGAATCTAACAGAACATGTAAGGGTATCTTGCATTTCAGATAAAACTTTCATTTTGAAGTTATAACAAACAAATATTTAAATATCTGACTCCTTCAATTCCAGCCTTGTCTTTCTACCCTGAATTATTACATTGCTTATGAAGATATTTTTGCAACCTCAGTAGTAGGAGGAAATAAAATAATGGTGGGAAGAGATAAAAAGAAAATCAATGATAAGAACATAACTATAATATTTCAGCTTTCATCTTTGCCAGCCACCAAGAGACAGTTTAGGAAGGAATGAACATTTGTTGTTTTCATATGCACTCAAGTAAATGAATGATATTGCAATGAAAAAACTTTTCAGAAATACCTTGTTGATATCACTGATATTGCCTTGTAGGCTCAGGAATCATCTTTGATCCCAGAACCAGCCTGGGCGTTGGCTATGCAAACCCCACACTGAAGATCTAACTTAAAACTACATCTTTCTAGCTACTGGAACCATGCAAATCATTTTATTGGTCCATAAAACTTGCTTTCTTGCTTTCTTGCTGTGGGCAGGAATATGGCCCATGTATACACAATTGACATCCTTATGAATAGAGAGGGTCCCAATAGGATAAAGAGCTTGAGCACAGTTCCATTTAGACAGACCTGTCCGAGGAGGGTGTGTATGTAAGGGCTGATATGAGAAGCATTAAATGAGTATATTTCTCTCTACCTGTATGTACGTAATATACACAAAGTCAAGAATCATAAATAAACTGCGGGAAAACAAACCACATTGAAGAAACTATTTACACTTATTTGAGTTTATTTGAACTTGTGTACTAAAGTCCTTCAGTCTTAATCTGCTTTAAGCTCTTTAAAAAGTCGTACTTGTTCTTCAGTCCCTTTTCAATTCTTTAGGCTAACATAAAAGCAGCACTACCACTTCTGTCCAAAAGGTCAAAGACTCCTAGAGCAGCACATGATTACTATTTGTCTGGATGTAAATTGAGTCCTACTGACCCTGTAACATCACTACTGACCTCTTGACATTAGAGGCTCAGCAGAAAGAAAGAAGATGATATTCTTAGGATCCTACAGACTCATTAGGAAGGAAGAAGGAGAGAACCTTGCATGATATGAATTATCAGTGCCATTAACCTTTTCTTTCCCCAAATAGCTCATGTTTACAGAAGCCTCAAAAGAATGATTTGAAGGTTGAGACCAACAGATTTGTATCACTTTCAGTTTTTCAAAACTGTTTAAAAAATATCTCTCAGTGGATTGACATAAAGCATCCTCTTACGTTTCCCTCCTTTCTCATGACATTCAACGCCTTTTCCTGTTTGTCATGCCAGATGGCCTAGACATTCAGACAAGCAACACCTTTTCAATCCAGGCCACTTCTTGTCTCCATTACTCTCCTTTATAACTTGGAGATGACTATAGCTGGCCTGAAACACTGGAAGGTATAGACTAATTTGTTGCTTTACGGAAACAAAATTGGCACACTGAGGTTTAACTTCACCATAACAACAGATGTGGTATGCACTACTCTAACTGAAACAGGTTATTTGCAACCAGGTAGGAAGGAAAGAAAAAAAAAAAAAGAGGATATTTTCTTGTTTGTAGCTAGCTTGTCATCTTTACTTCAAAGAAAAGACATATTTAATTTTTTTCCCCTTGCTTACTGTATTGTGCTTCATCAAGGAAGGCAATTGCCAGATTTTAACTAGTAATGAATAGAAGATGTCTTACAGTTCAGGCTGGTTAATGGCAATATCTGGTTTTGGCATATGACCAGTTTACTGCTGTCTTGTTGATTTGAGATGTGCACGTGTCTCCAAAGGGCTAGGAAAGCAGGAGATTAGGGACTCGGCTGCTGACAACAACCAAACTCTCTATAAACAATACACAATGAAAATAATGAAAAACAGATTTTCCTGGTACTTTCAGTAGCCTCTAGACAATGCAACAGTTTCTGGTTTCTTCACTAAAGATGATATCAATTATGCCTTTTATCCATCATGCAGAAGTCACGTGTGAGGCGTAATTGAGGGCCTTCTCTCCAAGGTAATTTCTTCTGGATTTACATGGCAAAGTACTTAAATTGCCTTTTTTGGCACTTTGTGTTACAACAGTGCTTGGGAGGGGGTATTTTACTTTACTGATGTAAAGCAGCTGGCATATTTACAATAGATAGGTCACGTCAACACAGAACAGATTTTCAGCCCTCCATACTCCATTTACAGCAGCTTTAACAATTCAGCAAAGCAAATGCTGAATGCTAAACTCTTGCATGGAAACATAGTTCTATTTTTTAATGCCTATCACACCTGCCTGCAACTGGCAGCTAGTTTTTTTCACTTGCAGACTATTGCTTTTTGTACTACAGTTTATTAAACTTATTGCTAAGCTGAAATAATAAGTACTTTACAGACTTCCAATGAATTAGCTGTTCAAGAATCCCTGAGGAATTTCCTTTAGTACACACAATGCAAAGGCAGGAGGGAGAGAAGGTGACAATTCAGTGCAGTCTTAATTTCTGCACTCCCTAGTGAGAGAAGAACTGAGGATCTAAGAATTTGTTCACAGTAGATGCTGGTACTCATGTTCTAAAACATATTTTGTTGAGAACTACAAAGCCCAGAAATTTTCCTCCCAGAAATTATCTCTGTGAGTTTCACACTAGACACCATATCCTGCTCTTTGTTACATACGCACTAATCTATGCCACTGGCAGAATGGCAGCAACTAATCCTCTTTGCGATTTGTTTCTATAATATCTGGCCTAGGTAGAAATGAGGTAGAAATCTCAACCTCAACTGAAAAAACAAAGTCTCTGTGTCTAATCCTGTTACATCTTACATCAAAAAAAAAAAAAAAAAAAAAAAGAGAGAGAAAGAGTGAGAAAGAGAACTTATGTGCAAAAGCATCGGGGGAAAACACAGCTCTCATAGCCAAAACACATCCTTACTCCACAGCTGGCTTTTCTGGGTGATTTTAATGAATGGTCACTATGAGAATAACATCAATCCAGCATTAAGACCTTTACGGGAAAAAAATACAAATGTAATTTATCTTTTTAAACTGTCAGCTGCAATTCTAAACCTTTGAATTCTGTAGCTTCCCGTGGCCTTTTGTCTTTCTGCCACGGCAGGAACATCTAAGAGCTTTGTAAGCTATCTTTCTCAAAATCCATTAGCTAATTCAAGGAACCTAATTAGAGCTGCCATTTTGATGGAGCGTATTGAATGCTCTGTATAAACTAGTAACACCATCAATGTTTATTAAAAATTGCAAGAACCAAAGCTCTCAGTTCCATATAAATATTAATGGAAAGACACAATACTTATTGAAATGTAGACACCATTATGTCCACAGAAATACACGCAGGTATACTTACAGCCCAGCCTGATGCATTTATTCACAAAGGCTGCAGTATGGAAGCAAAACCTAGGGACAATTTTACACCAACTGTTGAAAATTGACCAGCTTCCATTTACACTATCCTCACGTGCATTAAGGGAAGCAAAGCACCCTAAAGAAGATTCACTTCTTGTGTTTTTCCTGAGTAGTGTGCTGACAATTTGGTGTGTATTTTGAGCTTACCTCAAGAATGCACTCCAGCTGGAACCGTTTTATAGCTCCTCTTAACCAGCCACTCCAATCACTGCACTTTGTAGACATTTACACATATTCCAGTACTACACTGTTTAAGGGCATCCAAAGATTCAAAGGGAATTTGCACTGTAGAGCTAAAACTCAAATTTTGCTGTAGACAGCAACAAAATCGGTGAAAGGAGCCAGACATCTGGAGGAATGCTCTCCTGCATTCTGCTATGTAAAAGCCCAACTCTAATGAAAAAGCAACTTGCAAGACAATGATACAACACATGAAATACTGACCATTCTAAGAATATATCAGAGACCTAATTAGGTTAGGCTGTACAAGCATATGCCGTTGGCTGCACAAATGAAATGTTTTTGGCTACTTCACAGCTTCATTTTTAACTTGATACTTCATAAATGGAACTGCAGAAAACCTCATATGTTACCATTTCAATCTGACGTACACTTTCATACGCATCTAACAGTGCCTGGAATCTATTTATATGTACAACTAAATATACGTGCACAGAAAAATCATCAGATTTGCTACAGAAAGACAGCAGATGTTCTTATTAAGCCACTGGCACATGCAAGGTGGAGAATGCAAGCCTTATAAGGAAAGCATTTCATGTTCCGACGTTAAGCTAAAGAAAAGCAAAGACAACAAATGAAATTATTTCTAAGGTATTTTACTAGCTGTGTATTTGATGCACAGCAAAATTAAAGTACTGTTGAGTGTGCATAAATGACTCTTACAACACAAAAAGATTATTACAGAGCGGAGTATAACCCATACACTCTTTGGAACATCCCAATTCCAATACAATGAGCCAAAGTTCACTTCTGAATATACACTAAAATGACATTTAACAGATGTGTGAGAGAAACAGACTTATGTCATCTACACTGTAATAGTGCAAGGGGCTAAAAATTTTATGACAATCTTACCAGAGGGACAACCCTGAAGGCAAATTCATTTTAGTTCTTTGGTAGGGCAGTATTTCTAAACTATAACTGAGATCTGAGCACTTTCACAGGAACACGCTCAAAAGTCAAAACATCAGTTACCACCAGCTTCTCTCAGGAATTATATATGGCAAATTTAGCTTGTGGTTATTGCTCAACAGACACTCTACCAGATGCTGAAGTGGTCGACGGATTTCACAAAACTCCGTTGCCTTCAAGGCCACCCTGCCTACCCTCCTAGCAGCCTCCCTCCTCGGGCACTTCTCCTCCATGCAGTTGGGCTCCTTAGACCACAATTTTTCTGTCTGCATTTGTAAAGACTGGAGAGTGCACATTCCTTTCAGTTGCTTTTACCACAAGCTCCCCAGACCAATGGAATTAAACACTTTATAAGCCAAATTGCATTTTGGAGAGATATTTCTGAACTCAGGGGCCCAAAGTTAGCGTAACTTTATTAGTTTTCATATGCAGGCAATGGAAGCTCCTGGATTTCCAGACTTGCACAGCTTTTCTTTCTCCTTTTTCTTATATCTGCAGGTCCACTGCACCTCCAGAATCACTCCAGCTTTTCCACTTGGGGAAGTCAGGGCTGAATTTCAGGTGTTTAAGATTGATTAATGAGATTGATAAAATTACTCCTTTAACAAATATTTTGAAAAATATTAAACTAAAATAGAGAAAAAGAAGTAATGGAATGTTCAACCTACACGCAACCATTTCCCGGTGCATGTCACCTGGAAGAAGAAGAGCAAGCCTATCTCTCTGCATTTGGCTGGGAAGTCTCAGAAATGCTAAAGCAAGTGTTCTGGTTCAGGCCTATCTCTATTTCTACAGCATTCTGTCTCATAGTTTCAGCCACTGTGTTTACACACATGCCTTACAAATACTTTCATAACTGTTTTTGTCTTGCTCCCTTCACTTCCTGTTGTCATCCTGATCTTCAGAAATCTTTCCCGTCATGCATTTCAGCCACAGACAACAGTTTTCCCCAGTCACTCACTGGCTTCCCACACAAGCATATCCCTGTCCCACAGGCTGCTCCAGTACAGAAACACCTTCTTTGATGCACTTAGGTCAGCCTCTTTCCTTCTATCACTCCTTGAGAGCCACTTCCCAGGAGCATTTCACAAAGCAGCATGCCGGTGATGATGAGGCTGCTGGTGGCATGGGACACTCAAGCACATTTTTTTTGTTTTCTGCACTGGGTCACATGAACCACAGAATCACAGAAATATTCACATTGGAAAAGATCCTCAGCATCACCAAGTCCAACCTATAAATGTGCTCATGTCTAACACACTGAAGCATTAAACTTGCAGTACCACTAAAGTTCTCTTCTCTGAAGCACCCACTTACTGTCCACAACTCTGCCCTGACCCAGCACTCGTCCTTTATTCTCTCCATCCTCTAGGTGCTCCAGCAATTCTGCCTCTTTTTTCCTATTCCTTGTCTCACTCCTCCACCCTTCCATAGCATTTTTTAGGATTTTACTTTCAGGTCAGCTCACTCTTTCTCTCACTGGAAGGTGGGGTATAAGGACAAAGGAACACTGATCATGCCTCATTCACCTCATTCTTCATTTCTGTACCAGGAATCAATTTGGTACCTGCATCCAGGAGAACCTACTAGTGTAAAGGCATGTACAGGCTCTGGAGTTCAGGATGAGCACTTTCAGTGAAGTCAGAAGCCAAGTTTCTATCACATGTATGGGAATTACTCTAGATCTTATAACTTAGTCAAATTGTCAGTGTTCATTGGGTGGCAAAAGGCACAGTCTGGCATAAGACTAGGCTGTGCCTATATATAAAGCCCCCATTCCAGCGTACGGAAAGACTACAGCTTCTTCTTGAAAAAAATCATATGATTCTTATTTTTACTTTTTACGCAGACTAAACAATCTCTTGTTTTCTCCCTCCAGGCCTTCACCAAAACAGCTGTCATAACGTTCCATAAGAATTCTGCTGCAGCACACCTCCTACATAGGCATTTTCAACCCAAATGGTTGAAAGCCTGGTTATTAGTAGGTGGAAATAAAATTTTCCAATGGAAGTCAAGCCAGCAATTGCCCTCACACAACTAGTGCAGTCCAGGTTTGTATGGTAGTTCCCCTCCCTGCTCTCTGGGACTGCACACTCCCTGGTCCAGTGGCTGGCCGCATGTTACTGACGGCAGTCAAAAGATGGTTTGCTGCTGGCATCTGTGGGGCGAGCACTCTTTAATAACAACCACAACACCTATGAAGTATAGCCTGGTAAGCACACAGTACTCCTGCACGTGCTCCAGATTAAGCTGTAGTCAGCTTAATGAGAGACTGAATTGATGAGTGCTACTTCCTTCACTTGTCCATTAAGTTAAGTACAGCACACGGACATTTCAACCCATCAAAGACGAGAAAATGCATTAATTTTGGTTTTCTTAGAGCTGTTAATAAATCTGACACTGTCTGGCAGTTTTCTTCATTTCCTACCATTTGACAGATACTGCGATCACAAGTCACAGAAGATGTTTTTCCTCTGAAATTATCACTCTGGTAATACAAGCCAGAAGGAAACTTTATCAAGATACCAAGAAGCTGAGTATAATTTTTATTTTTAACTTTATGTGGCTGGTTTGTGAATATCTCGAAGCGATAAAAAAATAAATTCCATCCGGTACTATTAAAAATACATTCACACACATTACAAATTACTGTATTACAGCAAATAATCACACTTTGTACTTATTAGTAACATACAATTGGCCTGGCTCTACTTACACCCCTTTACTGCAAGAATGCCTGCAACTGTTTCCTTCCTCTTTCTCTCTCTCAAATTGACATTTGTATGGAATCAAGAAAAATCTTCCTTAATAATTTTTCATTACTAATGGCTTTTTTTGGTATGTGTACTTGGGAGGAGGGAAGGCAAAGGGCAGGAAAAAGCAGCTTTAAGTGCTCTGCAAATGATCCTTCTGAATCTAGGCCTCATAAATCCTATCAAATGTTATATTTCATCAATAGGCTGGAAAAGCTTTTTTCTCTGCAATGATGAAGCCTGGCTTTAAAATTTATGGTTTCATTTCAGAAATGGACTATAAAAAGAGTCTGACTTAGCTGTCTATCAACTGGAGCTGACATTAGCAAGTTAGGTGTGGACTTCCAAAGTGTTATATGCACTTTTTATTTATTATACATGCACATTCATACATATAGAGATATATGAGACTCATGTATATCACTGTGGGTTTGTGCATGCTTAACTTCACAGATGGCTTTTAAAAAATATTGTCTTAAAAAAATATTTCTTTCCAATGCAAGGGGATCTTAGATATTCAGTGGACTAGACTGTGAAGTGATAAAAGCATCCACACCAGAGTTGGCTCAGAGATCTGCAGCAACATAAGCAAATTGGATTTTGCTACCAAATGATAGAGATAAAGTAGTTTATTTTGTTCTCATTCGTGGGGTAGTAAAATGCAATTCAGCAATGGCAGAGCAATTTTCACAGGGAGGCAGGGAAGACTGCAACAGGGTGTGTGTGAAAAAAAGGGGAGAACAACAGGAAAGGACCAAAAAATGTTAGGTGGAAACCAATTAGCTAAGGACTGATAGACTTGGGGGTGGAGGAGTGCAGAGCTTCTGTGCTTCTCATATGGGGAGGGAGAGCCTTCCCTGCCTCTGTGCAACTTTCTACTTCTACTCCGTTCCATAAGTCCAGGTAAAAATTCTGCCTTCCCAGAGAGTTGCTCCTACTTGCTCTCCTATGCTTCTTGGGGAAGGAGAGTGCTGAGAATATGGCTCCTGTTCCTCTTGGTACAACTACTGATTGGAGCCATGTGGGTGCCACAGCTGTCTCTTACAAGCCCAAAAACTTCCTCTGACAGCCACAACAGCAGCTTCCTTGCAGCAGGAGACAGTCTGTGTGTACTGCTGAAACTCCATTCCTCCCTCAAGAGCTGGAGGCCTGCAGTCAGTTATTGCTACTTAGTTCTCTTTAATCTTAAAAGCAGTCTCAAAAGTTAATATTTCTAATAGCATTATTTGGCCCCCGAATCCTCATGCTTGAAAAAGCAAATCATGTTCAAAATAAAAACTAGAGAAATAAAGTGACATAGCTGCACCCGGAGAAAGTGAAGCTCCACTCTGTAGGGAAGCCCATCTCTCTCCATCTGCTACAGAAGAATGCAGCTTTCTAACTCAGACAATTAATAATATATTACATGAAAACAGGAAATCAGATCATGCTGTTGAGGCATTACATGAACTAAACAGAGGAGCAGTTAATCTAAGTCTCATGTGGGACGGTTATTCCTGTGTGTAGCCACTGCTCCTGCGGAGTCTGGCTGTAACATTAGTTTTGGTGGCAACACATAGGAAAACCTGAAGGTCCTGCTGCTCATTATGAAACAAGGAAAAATCTCAGCCTGGGGAACATAGTGGAAGCTGACAAGTGAATACTACAGAACAGGTCAGGAAGCAGTTAATGGTAAAAACATCCGAAGTCAAGACCAAGAAAACAAATTTCTTCTTCCATTGCCTCTATTTCTTAACACAAAGATAAATAAATAAAAGAAACCCATCACTGATGCAGAGAATGTGTACACTGTGGCGTCAAATCACTCCTCAAATTCCCTGTTGGGAGCCTATTTGCTAAAGTTCCTGTTGTCAGCTCTGCTGGGGACAGCGGATGGAGGTACTGCATTAGCACAGGGCAGGACCCCAACTGCAGGTCTTCTAGTACACCTGCCACAGGAGCCTCTTCTGACTGTTGAAGGGAGCAGGCTCTGCTCACTCGGTCAGCAGTGGCACACACCAGCAAGAGATAATCATGTACTTAGTATTATGAAGCAGGGGAACAGACAGGGGAAATACCATCCGTCCACACTCGCAAATCAAAATGTGTCCCATTTCTAGTTCTGTTTCTACTGTAAGAATACAAAATGCATTGTGCTAATGTCAATTCATGGAAATAAGAACTGAAAATGTCTTATTTCCACAAAAGGGTATTTGTATCAATGAAGAATCACTTAGTCAAACCTTGATCTACAGACAGCTCATCTCTGGAATTCTACATTTTTTACTGGAAACAGGCATATAGCAGCATCATATTCACATGAGCACAAGTTACTTAAAAAAAAAGAAAAATCTCAAAATGTTTCAGATTCATTCAAGTTAATACCATTTAAAAATGAAATTCAGGACATGAAAACGATATGGACTTAGTGTTTTTGAGCAGGACACTCTCATCCAACAGTACATCACGAATATTTCTAGCAGGATATCTTTTCCTATAGCTTTCCTGTATGTTTTTCCTTAAAGGTTTCAAAATGATCAAGGAATTAATCTTTTCCTGCGACTCTTGGATTTTTTCAAACCTGAATTAACTTTTCTATATACAAACATCTTTTTGCCAGTCTGCACAATAAACTTTTGGCACTGCTCAAATCCTTACATTTTTTCTCTTAAAAAAAATCTTCTGTGATTTCCACTCCCCTCCTTTCCCCATCCCCTGCAAAAGGCACAATTTTAGTTTTGTTATTCCCTCTTCTTTCTTTGCCTTCTTATTTTCCCACCTCTTCCCTGAGACTCATCCCTACCCTTTTTTTTGTATTTCGCTTGAGCTCTTCTGAAACCCTGACCTGTTTACAGAGAAAAGCGCACAGTAACCAGAATTCATCATCATCACCAATGAATTTTCAGTGACATGCATTGTATTTACTCAGATAATAGCCCCATATATTGCCTTTGAAATGTGGGTGTGACCATTATTTGCCATTGCTGTGGGACATTTGCATTGTGTTTTGAATGCAGATCTGCAGAAAAGCAAGCTTTGAAGTTATTTTTAGATGACACTGTGCTTTCAGAAGGACAGGCCGATATCAACCTAAGCACATCACTTTGTCCATTTGCTAGATAGAGTGTAGGGGAAGACAGGCATACCCTGCCTCTGAAAGGTCAGGCAAATGCACAAGAATACAGACTTTTCTAAATTCTGTAGTGAGGACCAGGCTGAACAATGTAGGCTGGAGTGTCCTTGCTCCAGATTCTAACAAGTATCTTCCATATTTCCAAACAGTTTTGAGATGGCCCTCAAATCTTCCATGACCACTGCAGTAACACCTACAGTAAAAATACCACTGCAAATCCATGTCAGGGAACCTGCAATAGGCTCTGCACAGATGTGTACTAAAAAGACAGTCCTGTTCCCATACACAGCAGAACGACAGAAACATTAAAAGCAGGTGGGGGAGTGTAAGCTAAAATGGAAAGAATACTGGTTTACAGGATGCCTGATAGCAACACTTGGTGTTTTTAGGAAGGAGGCAAATGCAACAGGCTGCAAAGACTATTTCAAAGTTTATGAGCCTCACTCCTGTTTAAAATCACTACAGACAGTATACCATGGTTTTGATTTAAGAGAACTGAGAACTTCATAGAACTACTTGACAAATAGGACCAAGTTGCTTTGGTAACAGGTAACTGCAAAAAAATGTGTAAAGAATATCTGTGAGAATGCAGCCTCCAAAATTACTATTTCCAGTGTAGTGTAAATGTCCATCCACCTCTCTAACTCTCAGCTTTATAAGATTGCCAACTGAGCACAAACACGGATCACAGTTTCCCTTCCTGAAGCAGGAGAGAGATGGATATGCTGTATCCAGTCCAGCTCTGTACACCTGTCCTGCCTGGAGAGAGGAGAGATTGTTTCCACTTGCTATACGTGGCCACTGTTTAAAACTCCATGGATGTACATTATCACTGACCTAAGCACAGTGTCCATAAGACTTTTCCTTCCCTCATTTTTCTCTGTTCAAGTGTGGTCTCCATCAACGCACAAAATTACCCATTCCCACTCCCCCCCCCCCCAAGTAATTGCTCCCCATAGCATAGCCATTAAAATTGATTCACGAATACATTAGATTTACAGGCAAAAGTGGGAACAAAGAAGCCCTCTCCCCATCATGTTCTTCCCCAGAAGCAAGTTCAAGACACACTGAACAAAGAACCTTCAAATCCTCTGTTATACAGCTTAGAAATCAGAATGTGATTTCACTTTGCATCTCTTCTTTTTACGGTCCTTAAAATAGGCAAATGGCTTTGAGACTGTTTCAGGTTCTAGCTGTGAGTTTTGTTTTCCTGTAGATTCCACACTGCAATAGGAGTCTTTCCTCCCTTCCTCTGGTCCTGCCACCCCACCTCAGCTGCAACAGTGAAGATACCTAAAGGACTCAGGCAGCTGGAGAAAATGCAAGACCCTCACTCTCAGGCCTCATCTGTGTTCCTCTCCCCACCATACATCTGGATTTGACAAAGTCATGCTTATCAGACAGATCAGCAGATAGTCTGCTGTGTGTGGTGTGGCACAGAATTAGGTCAGGAGAGCATGCCGCCAGCTTGTGTTTTGCTGTTTAATCCTGCATAGAGTAGTTGTGGAGACAGCAATAAAGGACAACTCGTCACACTAACCAAATTCTTCATCCCCTAATCCTGGTCTATTTTCTGACTTTGAGGGGAAAATGAAATAAAGCCCACACATTGCTACTATTTAACTGCATATTCCAATAGCAAAATTTATGAGAATATGACTGAGGCCAGGAGGTAACTTTAATTCATGAAAATATATCACATTCGAGGGGAAATTGCATGTTATAAAGATAATGTTTGAAGAACAGTAGTTCTTAACATTTCAGCTGTCGTCTTCTTCTTCAACGCCATAGCTGAGTCTTCCAGCTAGCCTCACCAGATGGCCACATTGGCCACCATCAGAATAGCAGTCTGGAAACAAGTGCCCTACAGCCTTGCCTCAGCATCTTGGCTGGAATACACTCTGAGGTAGCAGTTCTGTACTCACAGTTCAGAGATATTCCCAGTGCGCTTGCTTAAGAATTTTTGAAATTTGTGAAAAGATTAAAGCCAAACTTCTGGTCCCATAGAGGTCAGGGAAAACAACAGAATGTTGGTTACTAGCTTTTAAATGTTAATCATCATCACTACTCACTCTAAAACCTCATTACACTAAAAACAATCCCTCCCCACACAAGCATGCAGTACAAAAATCTGCTTCAAAATAGTGTGTTAAAAAAAGAATTTTTGTCCTAAGCAGTAGGTAAGTTCCACTGCAGAGGATTCCAGCACCTACATACAATCATTTGCTTCATGGAGGCTGTGCAATCATTCTTTTTCTTACATACAACTGTGCAAATCAGTGTGTTAGTGATGCTTTTGCAAAGAGGGTTTGACAACAATAGAGAGTCTCCAGCCTGCTAAATAAGAAGTGACAACTCCATTTGAAAGCTGTCTCTGGATGTGTTTTATGTGCAGAAATTATCTGTGACAGTTCAGATCAAAATAGAGTTTTCATTTCATGTGGGAGGTAAATGGACGATAGAATAGGTTACTTTAAATGCTGTAGTCTAGTTCAATTAATGTTTCAGACTTTTGTTGGTATGGATTTCTTCTGTATTATATGCTTTAAACTTAATGGAAAAAAAAAATTATATATATATATATATAAACTAATTTTGTCAATGGCATGGTGTAAAGAACAAGCCAAAAGGTAATAAAAGTATTTAACAAAACTAGTCATGCAGAAGTATGGCAAAAAAAGCTCAAGCTACAGTAATCTGGCTGTGAAACTAGTAAGTATAAAAAGGAAAAGAAAACATCACTTCATCATTCTTTCAAGGAGAACTAGGCAGGGGAATCATTTCAGATTTCCCACCTCAATCAACAGAAATTTTGCCACTTTGATGGAAGAATGACTTGCCCATCAGTCTTCCTCCTGAGCAGGAGATACAAAGCTACATGCTATTATTTGCTTTTCAACTTGTGCAACATAAATCTGCAATTTCTAGCTTACATAACTATGCCAA
Source organism: Ramphastos sulfuratus (assembly GCA_013399055.1). Classification (NCBI taxonomy): domain Eukaryota; kingdom Metazoa; phylum Chordata; class Aves; order Piciformes; family Ramphastidae; genus Ramphastos; species Ramphastos sulfuratus. The sequence continues at coordinate 48,670 of WBNM01042060.1, forward strand.
TGACACAATTTGTAGTATAAAAAAAATGTCAGATCCCAAATTATTGTTTTGGCCTCTGATGCAAGGTTGCAGATTTTCATATATTCCAGATCATACCTGCTCATTCTTATCATTCTTTGAAAGATATGCTCCATTAAGTGCCAGCCTTGCTAAGTTACCAGGAATAAGACAGGATACAGTATGAAAGCATTGATGATTTCATCTGTTCTTGTATTCTTTTATGTACTGTAGTAACTGCTTCAATTTTATCCTATACGGTAACTATCACCTACATCTACAGAAACGAATCATCTAATACCAAATTCATGTGTTTACCTAAATTTGGATGCCAACTTATTACTTTCTTCCTAGTAAATATACATTCACATTTGTTACCTGTAAATCAATCAGTTGTTTCCTGACTCATTTTAAAGACACATGTTTTCTTAAAGGTCTGGAGCCATGGCTGTTACTCAAGCACAACACTGGTTCTCATGTAGAACTGAAAGGAGCTGTGCTGATTCAGTGCCTGTGGCTTCCTAGCTACCTTTCCAAAAATTCAATGGGGAAACCAATAGTTCATACATGCAAGTACTAAGTATTGTTAGTAGAGATCTACAGACCCACAAGTGAGTGATCTCATCCCAAACAACTGCCCATGAACCTTATAGAATTTGTTTTGTTTATGCCACACTTTAAACAATGCATATTTTGAATCTTTTGTGAGAAACAGCATTTTTCTTGGCATAGTTTTCAATTTCCATCCACTTGGAAGAGCGGGAGTTGATGTGTGCAATTTCTCAATCTTAGGAATAAAGAAAACTTTTAGAAAGTATGTGAAATGTAAGGTTCCATGGGCACAACAGAAGACGAGACCTCCACTTTAAATGCAGTGAGCTAGTAGAAACATTGAGACAAAGCATTCAGAAGATATGAGACTTCAGTATCTCTAATGGCCAAAGACTGAACACTGATAATCTTATTCCTCAGAGGCAGGTTTTAACACAAAAGAGAAATTAACATCTATCTATGCAATAGGATCTTGAAAAGAAAAACAACAGAATAACAAAGCTGCTCAGACATCTGGTATATTTGCCATAGCTAACAGTAATGAGATAGTGGTCAGAGTGCAGATTAAAGACGGCAAAGGTATGCAGGGATAGTGTTAATCACTTCAAAAGCCACAGAGACATGTAAATGTACTTGGAATAATGAGTCTAAATTTTGGGTGGAATTCTTAAGCACTTACGATATTTAGAGTGATCATTTATTTGCAGCATCACTCAAAGAAAGAGTTAGGCTTCTGCCTATTCAGTTTTGGAACCAGAACATGTCACTAAATGCAAGAGACTTTTCAATCTCTGTAGCAAAGAGGTCAAAGCATCATCACTGATGCAGAGTGGTATTTACAGAGAAAAGGAGGAAAAGATAAATCCCTTCCCCCTCAGATCCCTTTACTTTCCCTCTCTGAAGCAGCTGCTGCTTAAATACTGCCATTGTATACAGAGGCACAAAATAATTGCCTCCTGCTTTCTTTCAAATAAAGCACATGAACAGCAGACGATATCAAGGAAGAAAACATCACTTTATTCAGGTGAAGGACTGCAGACTGTCTGCTTGTAATTTGTGTACTCATAATCAATAACAATTAGGAACAGGTTTATGGCTCTGATGCTGTTCCTCAACCCTCCTCTACAACTTCTCACCCCTCTGTCATGCTATGGAAGCATTTGCTGATATGTAACACAGGGTCTCCAGCTGCAGAAGGACTCCACAGAAGCGAACCATATCCCCTGGTTAGCAGCACACTTAAAACACAAGAGCTCAATTAAAGCAGCCCTTTTAGACAATTATTGTGCATTATGGTGATGCAGGCACAGCAAATAGTTGCCCTGTCCTCATATTTTGAACATGTTTTCATCCCTCTGAAGGTGTGTTGTTGCTTACTTTTCAATTGCCAGGCCACATACATCACTTGGATTAGAAACATGTTCTATGCTTAAACTTAAAGGCCAGTCTCAAAATGATTGTTTTCTATGCTTTTCATGTAAATACCATAATGATAATTTGTGGTTTATTCCCATTTACAAAGTAAAAACCATATCCAAGACTAAGTAGGCATCAAGGCCTAAGGGCAGAGGTGTTTACAACAGATAAACAGCTGAAGGACATGTTCTAGCTAATACTGGTTTGAGAAGAAATCCCCCTAAGATACTACTATGTTAAAAAAAATAATTTAAGATAAAATTTTTAACTGAAGAAATTAAGCCATAAACATCTGTCAAAGACTAAATGATAAGATGTTTGAAATGTTAAAGCTTTAGTTGGCTCTCTCTCATTTCTCGTTACTGCTTCCAAGTCAGTGGAGGGAAGTGGCTAACAACCTACAGAGTACAGATTCAGCAAAGGACTGTGACACTACGAAACTGTCACACTGACCTGCTAGTACACAAGTAGGAAACCAGAGATAAACACAAAGGGTAAAAATAAATTAAGAAGACATTTATAGCTCTAAAGCATGTTATTCTTATTTAGCTTTCACTATTGTCTAGAGGTATCTCAATCTCCTCTTGCATTTGTTTTATCATGAATTGTGGGTTAGCACTTTTTTTCCCCATTTCAGCTTGGTGGGATGGAAAAAATGAAGGCAGCTACCTGTTTTGCAGGCAAATGAAAACTATAAAATGTTCCATGGAATCATCCCCCACTGCTTTCTAAAAATGCCCTCCAGAGATCTAGGCCAAGTAAGTGATGAAAGATAACCAGCATGATTACCTCAAGAAACGTAATTTTCTTACATCCCTCTGTCCTAATGAGAGAGTTCATGTTCCTCCACATACAGGCCACAATAAGGTTTAAGACAAGTTATTTATTTAATTTTATATGGCAGTCTAACAATTGTTTTTCACAAAATAGTCACAATTCTCTTAGACCATCCCAAGATAAATACCAATACCTCAGTCAATGTCAACAAATGATGAGATGCTGCATGGCCTGTCAGACAAATTGCTCCTTAGCCATAGTGCATGTGGACTCCATATAGAGCCAGGTCTCCTTGCAAAAATGTTAAGATCAGTCACAGAGGCTGAGAAGGATATGCCATCTACAGGACTACATCAGAAGACCTGAGATGATGAAACAATAAACTATTTCTTAGCTTCCTATGACCCCCTGGATTACTATCTGTGCCAGTGGACTTGTGATCATGGATAGAAAAATAGCGTATTTTAGAGTTTGTCATTGACTGTATGCTCTGCACAGCTGTCAGACAATCACAATTATCCTCTTTTTATTCAGTGTCCCATTCCCTATTAAGCTATTTCCTTCACATCTCATCAGTCTTCCCCAATTTTTTTTTTCCTAGCACAATATTGAGTGATTTTCAGCATTTCAAACAACATCAATCCTTACCATTTTCTGTTAACTGAAGCACCTGCCTATACTTGCTGTCAGCAATGCTGCTTACTAAGTGCCTGGGTAACCTTTCACCACTGGAATCTTCACACAAGCAGGGAACAAAATCCTGGACTCTTTTTAGAAGAATTTGCTTTATCCTGATATGAGATGCTTGTACCCTCCATGAGAAGGTTCCCATGGACTCATTCTGAGGTCAGATCTGTGTCATTGTTAAATCTTTTACATCTTATATTGAGAACAAAGTTACTCAGTGTAACAGAAGAATTAAGATTAGCAGAAAACGTCTTAAAGATCTGCCAGTGCAAATCGCAGGTAAATTGGACTGCAGAAACATCAGCCTACGGCAATTTGCTACATCTTATGGATGCATAGAATCTACAGCTATAAGGTTTTAACTGTGCATTTAGCATGCATGAGTACATCACAGATCTGAGCACTTTGCTTGGATGAGAGCAGTCACACTGTTTCATTGTTCCATGGCTCCGGTCAGTCTGTGTCCATTTCCCCCATCACATCTAAGAGTTACTTCTCCATCCTTATTGGACAGATATCACTGTTCTCTTAACTGAAGCTACTCAGAGTTTTGAAGCAGTTCAATGATAACCCTTTTTACCCCTCTTCCAAACTTAACCCTTTGTCCATTACTTTAAGATTTCTGGGAAACAATTCCTTGTCTCCCACTAAACTTTGACTATTTTTAAAAAATAATTTGACCAGAAGCCACTAAGTTATCTTAACAAAGTGGAAAGTCAGGACAGAGCTTGTCGTGACATTGTGTCATCACCTGAAGTCTGAAGATATGGATGGTCATACACACAAACTGGTCTGTGCTCCACATGTCCTACCTCTACCACCTTCAAGAAGGAGATTCGTAATATGCCCAGAGTTAGAAATCCATCACAATAAAATGCCATACCCTCATGCACCAACCAGATTTACTAAACCAATATTATCTCTACAATGAAAGAAAGAATTCCTCTCTTCCAGAATACTTCTAGCAGCTAGGAAAAAACTTAGGAGGGGATTTTAAAAAAATCATACTTTTGGACAGAGTGTCAGCTCTGTGAAGTCGGCAGTGCAGAATCATCTTGTAGTGGGCTATACAGCAAAGCTTGCACAGGGATAGATCACATGGGGTTTCTCAAGAGCTTCCTGCATATCCAGAAGCTAGAATACCATAAGGCTAAAGGACTGTGTTAAGAAGCTGGGGGAAAACCAGCAGACAGCTAATGAAAAGATCAGGGGCAGGGCTGAGAGCAAAAGGAAAACAAAACAAAACCAAGCAGTTTCTCAGCAGAGGACTTCTTGGAGGTACAAGCCATAGAACTATGAGCAGCATGGTGACCTGCTTGTTGTTTCTCTTCAATTAGAGAAATGGAATGAGGTTACCATCACTCATTTAATCAGAACTGCAGTACAGAATAAATGTGCCTGAAAATATACTTACTTCCTCCCCGCCCCTTTTTCCCTAGAGCAACTCTGCAAGGCTAATGATGGTCAAAGAGACTCCTTCTGATGAAAGACAACATAGAACAATCGAAAGTTGGGCATTTTGAAAATCCTAGAGCATATAAAATACAACATGTTTCTGGAGAGCAGTGGGAAAACAGAACCACATAAGATTTAACCACGTCCCTTACACTGTAATTAAACTAAGATTTAGCAATTTTATTTAATATTACCAAATTCTTAGAGGAAAGGCATTTCTCTCTCTGTACTGCTACCAGAGAACTATTAATTAGGAAGAAGGAAACACAGAGCATGTTGCTATATCCATCCATGCACAGCGTATATCCAGTAAGGCAGCCTTCCTTGTTCAAGGAAGTTCTGTTGCTTGCCTGCTAAATGGAAATACCGCATGCTAGTAGGGTTTGCACTTTAAGTATGGAAGTGACCAGCCTATAAACAAGATTTTAACAGCTACTCTTTTTTGAACAACTCTGATTTTAATTAATTTTCATCCATTAACCATTCATTTAAAATGGCACTTAGAAAATCTTAATTTTGCACATTATCAAATGGTTCACAAATAGCTATCTCTGAGTAGAAGTGTAATGATTTTCCTCTCTCTTTCTTGGAACTTAGCAACCTTACAATCAATTCTGGCTTCTTAATTAACCACATACACACATTAGCAATTAAAATTAAATGATGTTTTGTTAAAAAATTATTGTGCAGAGAAAAGTTAATATATATACACACATTATTCTGCTGCTGATTAAAGGAGCAAGCATGAGGTTCTGGTCAAACAACATCTTGGATAAAACAAAATTCAGCATCTCCTGCTCACACTAGGAAATACGCTACGGCAGGAACACATGCAAGGCCATATGATTTCATTGCAGCTGCATGGACTATCTAATTTTGTCTTTATTTGTACATTTAAGAGGCTGACAATACCATCTGTATTTCACTCTGTATTTTTGGTATGGTCTCATCTTCCAGTAACAGACCTGCTCTTTCTCCAGGGATCTTTTGCATTTCCATCCAAATGACTGAAAGAATGGGACATTACCAATAAAGAGGCAGAATTAATGTAAAATAATTCCATGCAGTAATATATCACATAAGAAAAGACACGGCTGGAGGACAAGAAAAAAACAAAACAAAACAAAGCTGAATGCTTAACACAGCTGCCAAAACTCAGGCTCACTAGTATCTGCAGCAGGACAGTCACAAGGGAGTTGTGGGAGCGTAGTATATAAAATTTTACACATCTGTCAATAAGTGAGGTGATCCAAATGCAAACCTTAGCATGCAGGATTCATGCAGGCAGATTTTTGACTACCCCTGACAGAATTTATTTCTCTTGAAGAATGCATGGCCTTAACAAGCATGCACACATTACAGGGCATCAGTCGCTCTGCTCTGGTTAAAGTTTGACAACTTTCTTCTGTTTAGACATAGTATAAAATGCACAGGACTACCCAAATTTCATGAAATCTGGGGTTTCCATGACAAACAAACAACAGGGCCAGGGTCCCAAAGGTGGAAAGATCTGGATGAGAGGTTCCTGGGCATTAGCACTTTGAACTGTTATCTGTAAAGTAGTTTTTCTTGAATGCTACCAGCAGATTTCTTATTTTTATACATATAGGAGTGATTAAAACCAAGGCTCATTTAACCATCTCCCAGGAAGTCCAGTTACTCAACATTTTCCCTAGTTAGCACAGTGAGTCTGCAGCACTCATTTGTCCCTTCTGAGGAAGAAAACTGCAAATGGTATCAACAGCAAAAACCACAATACAAGTGTAACTCCAACGGCACAACATACACTCCTGTGGAATTGTTGGCCAAAGGGGTTTCTGAACTGCCCTCCCTCCATGAGCAGGACAGCAATACTGAGAGCCCCCAGAAACCACTGAACTTCTGCTGTACTTGCCAATGCCAGTTGGAATTTAACTGTTGTCAGAAATCTATCAGACAGGAAGGGCAGAAAGTTGCCAAATACTAAGTTTCTGGTTTTAACATTATGGGGAACAGTGATCGAATTGCAGCCAAAGTTTCAGAAGGCCCTGTTATATATCTAAGGAAGAATAAATTTCAGATAAATCAGAGGAGTGTCTCAGGGGATACAGGGCAGTATAGGGCAGGACAACAGCACAGATAATTTTAGGACTGCAAGCAGAAGAGGCTATATCATAAGAGAGTACACACATTGCTTGTACTCGTCACTTGAAATATTTCAATGCATGACCATAATTCTCTTTCTACTGTAACACAAGATACCATGGCAAAGAGTACGCAGATATTACACAGCCTTATTCAATTTCTACCTTGCTTCCACAACACCCACCTTTGAGAATTATTATTCCTAAGTAAAGGGCTGTCTACTCCTATGCCTTTTGCTAGTTAGTGACAGAAAGGGTTGTGAATGGCGACGCAACGAGTGATGCCCACAGTAGCTTGGACTGAGAACAGGAAACCTTCAGTCTCTGGCTTATAAGGCGCATAGGGCTAAGTAACATGCCTGGCCAAGCTTAAGTTGCCCTTCTTGAGCAAAGGCTTTTCTGTGCACTTCTGGGTTCCTATGGACTGGGATTGATCAGGGCAGGAACAACATACACGTGCCCAAAAGCCAAGCATTTAGCATGCTTTTTAGTAAATAATGCTTTGCTAAATTTCAAAACTCAGTGCTCCTTTTACTTTACACACAGCCTACATTTGCCATTTGATTTCTCAGAACACACACAGCAATTTTTTCCTTTAATCTTTTCCATGGAGAGGCAGATTGCTCAATGCCCTGCCCCGCTCTGTCATGACTCTGGCAAGATCTGAGTGTGGGACATGAGAGGCAGAGTCAGGGTTGCACAGAAGGATGGCTTTCATTTCCCTGTTTTCAACTTTATATGTTGCTAGATTATACATTATGGAAGAGTGCAAGTTTCCATAAGGAGACTTTCACCCTGAAATAAGGAAGATAGTTTTTTTTCAGTTTATTAATTAAAATCATAGAGTATAAGATCTTGCACATAGCATCTCTAAAAATAGAAAGCTGGATCAGACTAAAGGTTTGGACTCTACCCCTATGTAATAAAACAGTGTTGGGGATTTTATTAGTATTTTTAAAAATCTGCACAAGATGCAGACCTGAATTTGTTCTTACTAAACAAAGGAAAACTATTCATTTTTGTCAGACCAGCACTTTGAAATTCCCCAAGATAAGACACAAAGATAAATGAAGATTTACATTTGGCAATGGGTTTGGCATCAGACTTTAAATGCTTCATAGTTCTGTGCTGAGGAAATAAGTTGAGCAAAGTCTCTAGGACCTTTTTGGAGATGTACTTGGGAGTGTTTGGATATACTTGACAGCACCATGTTCAAGGAAGGAAATTGCTTATTTGAAATGTGAGAAAGGGTTGCACTGTGTGACATGCTTGACATTTAAGTGATAATAGTGTTGTGCGTATGCTCTTTTGGCTTTGGTCTGACACCTAGGCTCTGCCATGGTGCAACTTAGTACTGTCATGGTACAGCCTTGATGACTAAACTCAGAGAGATGTGACTTACCACTCGTTTCAGGAACATATGGGCCACAGATCACCCAGCCTCTGCTGCAGGCTGGGGAAACAGAGAAAGTCTCAGGCAAAGACTGCAAGTTCCCCAGCAGCACAAGGTGGCTTCGTAGGTCACACCATCTTTTGGGATACCATTTGCATTACAGAAAATTGTGGCTAATCAGAAATAAACAGTAAAACGCTTGATTTACAAAGAAATGTGTGATTTTGCCAACTAATATTTTTTTCACTCTAACTTAACATTCACAGAATACACTGATCACACTAATGCTTTTGCTATATTCACTAATAAGGGCAATTTACATTTATATAGCACCTCTCTTACTTAAGAATTCCAAAGCTTTCATCAAAATATACACAAAAAATTACACCTATTTCACTGAATATAGTCATTGTTGGAATGAAAATCAACAATTGTGAAGCAATGCAGAAGAACGTTACATAACAGTTGCAAATGAGACACAAAGCAACTCCCCCAAAAACCCAAAGCAAAAAAGTCCCTGGAATATCAGATGTAAGTTTAGGTAAAGGGGGATATTAGTATGGCAAGTAACAATGTGAAACAGGTCTTCGTGTGCCCTGGGGAGCAGTGCTTGGAGGCAGCAAACATACTTCATAATCTTTAAAGCAACACAATACATGTACAGTCTATTGCTTCTCTGCATACTGAGGGAGATTCTCAGTTTAAATTGTGAATCCACTGAGAAGAGTAAAGCAGGAACACTTGATGGACTCTGGTGATGAGAAAAGGGAAGGTAAGCAAAGGTATGCCAATAGTGAACAGAGCTACCTGACCGCTAAGCTTCTTACTTTACAAATGGTCTATGAATTTTAAAAGGTGTAATTATGTTAATAAATTCTTCTGCAAAAATAACACAAACTTCTATTAATTTTATTTCAAATAAAATAAAAATGAACCTCCTGTTTCAAATGATGAGTTTTAATTCTCTATCATAATGACATGTAACTGGAATTCCCAGACTAAAATAAAATAATCTATTCTCTCTGTGTTCAAACTTCCCTTCTATCCCAAACCCCATTTACTTCAGTCACTAATCAAGTCTCCATACACTATATTACAAGCTAAGAGTCAGAGGTGGGAGAAAAAGCCATCCATCTAAAGTAAACTTAACAGCGAAGCTTTAAGACAGGGCATGCATGTGCTAGCAAGACCAAAGCATGAGCTATTACATGACAAATGTTTTGATAAATGTTCAGTCCTGAAAATACAAAATAACTTTGGTTTGGCTAATAACCACCTATTATAGCCCTTTCCCATCATTTTGAGGCAGACAAGGTAGTTTTCATACTTGACCCTTGAAAGCAGAATTGGTTTTGTAATTAAGATGTTATCCAGGGATTTTTCTTTCCACTTCTTTTTCTTCTTTCTGTACTCCCTCACCAGCATAGAAAAATTCCTTGTCTGCAGTTGCCACTATACTCAACAACTGCTGGCTGAAACCTCATGACCCATTGCATAAATTCAAATAAAATTAGTCACGTTTGGCACATTTCTGCTGGCAAACAACAATAATCCTTTTGTCCCCAAGAAAAAAGACAAAAGAAAAAAAAAACAAAGGCAGCCTAATAATAATAATCCCATATTTACTGTTTTTCCCAAATCTGGTTAAATTCAGAAAAGCAAAGTTCTGGACTGTTTGCCTTTAAGGTATAGAATCAACATGTAACAGTCTCTCAGTGTGACTTCTGACACCAGAACAGGTACGAGGTAATTTTTCTTGCCTGTTAGATGTTTTGGTTTTAGTTTTTCATTGAGTTATCACGCTGCTATGCAATTACAGATAAATCCACATAAAAATCCAGGATCCCAAAACTGAATCCAAACCTGGTTGGGACTTCAGTCTTACCCACATGGCAAGTCAAGAACTTATTCAGTGTAGTTACAACCACAAAAGAAGCAATCAAATAGAAGCGGTTAGAGAGAAAGACTTGAGCATTTCTTTCTGCTGCATGGTAAAACAATGTATAGACCAAATTTCCAAACTGATAATGTTCTAAAAATGTTAAACTAAAAAGTTCTGCTAAAGCTGAAATTATGAAGTAATCTTCATGACAACATCTTATTCCAACTGAGTTATGTCTGCATGCATTTTTCTTTGAAAAATACATGAATCTGAATCCAGACTCCCTCCTGCTGGGAATTCCCAGATTTTGGTTTACTGAGTCACTATGAACTCAGTTTCTGATCACAGAATGCTAGGGGTTGGAAGGAACTTCTGGAGATCATCTAGTCCAACTCCATCCAGAGCGGGTTCATTTCTGTGACTTCAGTGACAATCACATGAAGACTCTCCTAGTAGAGGCAAAATCTACTAGATGGCAAAAAGCTGTGGTTGCTACTCTTATTTTACTCTTAACTCTTATGCAGAAGGGGGAAGAGTTAATAATAAGAAAAAAATAGCAGTGTTTGGAATGTTTGGAAAGATCTCTACCAGACTGTATTTAGGTGAAAAAGAGACACTTGGCCTATTCCCTGCTATAAAGTTGGATTTATGTCAGAAGTGGTTTATTACTATTTATACCAGTGACTCAGTAGACATTTTAAAAGTACCATGATGAAACAAACTGAAAACAGTCCTATATCTGTGCTCATGTATTTCTCAAAAATTAACAAGTGTGGTATCAGAGATCACAGACCAAGGCTGTTCTATGAGGTGACACTACAGACTGTAAAACGAACAGTTCCTCAAGTCCCCCATGTCTTACTCCATCGGCTCTTCTTTTCAATGTAGACTTGTGTATCTTGCCTACGTGCTCATAAGCCGGTTTGAAAAACTCGACCTCAATACATTTACACCATGATAATAATGAAGCCTTACTTTCTTTTAGCCCCAAATCCAAGAGCAACCAGTGAGTACATTGCCAACTCAAAGGAATTTCTGCTTGCTTTTTAACTCAGGGAAAAATGTGAACATCTTTCTTTAAAGCTATCAACCTGGAAGCTTGACAGTAAGGATTAAAAATTGCTCTTTCCTTCCCACTTGGTTATTGGAAAGGCTGTGAAAGGCAATCAGTCTTGTGAAGCCACACTTTGCAGTCTGCATAAAAATGCCATGATTCCCAGTCCTCTCCCCAACCTAATTGAAAGTGCGTAATATCACACAGCTGGGGAAAACTAAACCGTAAACATATGCAATGTATCATGCTATCATACAAAACCTGTTACTAATAGGCACTTGATGATCAGCAGGATGGAAAGGGACCTGAAAACAGAGATTATTTTTGCCGCAGGCTAAGAACTTTTTCCGATTGAAAGAGGAAAAACCACTCTCTCAGCAGTGCAGGAATTGGACTGGAGTCAGTTCATTCATTCTGTTTCTGAAATATGGACTTTTCTTTAATGATTTCTGTTTGACTGCTGCCTTGCTTAGATGCTTTGGGGGTACTGCTGCAGCAAATCATAGCTTTCTAGCAGTAAATACCAGGAAATGTTTGGGGCATCTGAACAACCTCCCTATACCCTGCCCAGCCCCAGGCTCCCTCATCAGCAAGCTATCATTGTTTGTAATGCCAGGCGGTAATATTACCTGTCACCAGGAGTCTGTGGGTAGTGCTGCTTGTTTATTTTTGCATACAGTCCTTCCAAGTGCTCCCTCTCCATTGGTGCTGAAGGAGAATCACGTGGATATACAAAGGTTTCTGCTGGAGGTGGTGATGATGGCCTGTAGATGCTTGCTGGTGGATAAGCCTCTCGGAAATTATTTACTCTGGCATAATTGGGATCCACCTCATCATCATCAATGTCAGGTCCTCCAGGACCAGCAGAATAATCACTGAGGCCTCTTAGTTGCTTTTGCCGTAACTCATGATGCTTTGCACCAATCCTAACAGTGAAAAAGAAAAAAACAAATATAGTTTGGATCTGCTTCAACAGTTGGATCTGCTTCAACAGTTGGATCTACTTCAATGGCAACCACAGACACTGACTCATCACCCAACTGCTTCCAGTGCACTGTGAAACTGGTGCCAGATAAACAAAATGGTGCATGCAGTACTTTTGTTCTTAATCTCTGGCAACCACCTAACTAGCCAAGGTTGGTCATAATTCTGAGGAATAAAATTAATGCTGAATGTAGTCTGGCTTTTCACAAGTGTATATGTGCATGTGTGCACGCATGAACACACGCAATTTTAATTCTACACCCACTCTCCAATGTGCAGTTAATATACCTAACCCAATTTGGAAAATTTTTTAGTCAGTAAAATTGTTACTGCCCCTTGGTCACTTGACCCACCTTGATTCTCTTAAATACATTAACTTGTCAAAACTAGATTAGATGTGAATGTAAATTGAAAGATGGCACAGTTGTCTCAAACCAAAGGACCACAGTTTATTTGCTGAAGATTAATTAAAAAAAAAATTTTTATTTCAGCTACGTAAATGGGGAAATCATGCCTTATTATATAGGGGAGAGGGACTAAGTAAAACAGCAGAGAAATTAATACAAATCTGACAGAGATGAATTGCTACATATAAGTGAATTAAAGACTATTACTGGCAGTACTCCACTGCGATAAAGCCTTAAGTGGTATTACAAAATGCTGCTGCTAATCAGGGCCATTGTGTAATCTCTTTGGAATAGTAAAACATATTCAGGTAAATTTCAAACTCGGCTGATATTCAATGATTCAACATTCATACTGGAGGGGAAAAAAAAAAGCTATAGCAAGGCTCTGTGAGCATGCAACTTCTGTTAACTGTTCAGTTACTCCTCAACACAGCGTAATTAAATGCAGTGAGATGGATCTGGCAGAATGCTGACCACAGTATGTAATAAATAGCATTTACAGAAAGTAACAGAGCATGGAGGAAGAAACAAAGAACAAAGACATATAGAGATGCAGTGCCTGACAGAAGTCGTCAACATTAGCTGTTGACTGTATCTGAAATACAGCAGCAGTAAAGAAAGAACAGTATCTGTACCACAGGAGAATAAGTTAAAAGAGTCTAGAAGCCTTGGTTACCCTACTAAAGCATAATAGCCTTAGGATTCTGCTTAGTGAAAAAAATGAAGATGTGCTAAAGTCTTTAAAAGGCATGGAGAAAATGGGTCCCTAAATAAACAGATGAACATATTGGGAGCTTCCAGTCTGACAGGCAGGAATAATTAAGTGCAGAATGGGATTCATACTATTTATTTTATTCCATTAGAATAGTATCATCAAAATAAATGCTAATGCTTCTCAAATAATTTGTAGCTAAAAAGGTGCAAAAGTAATTCTAATGACAATATGCCTTTCTACACAAGCACCTTAGTACATGAGTATGCATCACTCATGTTTTCCAGTCACCCTTCTCCATTAATTGCTGGACATATCTAGACATGATGCTAGTTTTTAACACTTAAAATGCAGAAAATGCAGTCATACTTCACAGTGGGATGAGCCTGCACATGATCCAGTCCTTGACAGTTGTGATGGTGCCCACTAAATATTCTGCCTTCCCTCAGTGAAGCAGATGACCTGTCCCCTCTCTAATGCATCCGGGTGTGCCCTGCCTTGAGTAATGCATGGGTTTGGGCACCTCAATATGGGAAAGGCATCAGACTATTATAGAGTGTTTCCAGAGGAGAGTGGCCAAGATAGTGAAAGGCCTCAAAGGCAAGACTTTGTAGGAGTGGCTGAGATCACTTGTTTTGTTCAGTTTGGTGAAGAACAGGTTGAGGGGTGACCTCATCATAAATTCCTCAAGAAGGCAGCAGAAGGAGAAATGCTGATCTCCTCTCTCTGGTGACCAGTGACAGGACACAAGGGAATAGAATAAAGCTACATCATGGGATGTTCAGATGGACATCAGGAAAAGATACTTCACTGAGAAGGTGGTCAGTCACTGGAACAGGCTCTCTAGGGAAGTGGTCACGGCAACAAGATTGCCAGAGTTCAAGGAGTGTCTGTATGATGCTCTTAGTCATATGATTTTGTTTTAGGTAGTCCTGCAAAGAGCAGGAAATTAGACTTGATTATTCTTATGGGACCCTTTCAACTTGAAATATTCTATGGTTCTATGAAATTTTTACTATAATCAGGTTCCTGATCTCATGCCATTTAGTTTTCTTTGATTTTTCTTAAGATATAATTTAAAATACTCATGAAGCCTCAGTGTAGTTTGCTATAGTAGTTCTCAGAGATGAGAGGATGATAAGAAGAAATAAATCACAATCTGTCTCAGCTTTCTGCACTGAAGATTCCTAAAAATTATTAAGAATTTCTCTTTTTTCCCCTCCCAGAACTCTTTTTCCTAGCACAACCACCTCCTCTTCCACCCACAACCTTCATTCCAGTTCTCTTTTGCTTCACATTTTCATGCCACATATACTTCCTATTTTGAATTGAAATGGTGGTTTTGTTCAGGATAGGTGACTATCTTCAAATGCAACCTCACCTACGGTAATGCAGCATCTTGAAGAAGTTGCAGATTTAAAAACGAACCTTTGGTTCTGCACACAAGTCTGACTCTACTCAGAAGGGAAATTTTATGGAGGGTACAGCCTGGTGTCAGTACATGATAAATTCTGTCAGCAAGGTACATATTCTCTCATTTTACTGCCAATTGTACTGGCTTAGCTGGACACATTCTCTGATTTTACTGCTGATTCTACTGGCTTAGGTGGCTACTGGCTTCTTGGGACAGTGAGAGTTTAATTTCATAGAATCATAGAATGGTAAGGTTGGAAGGGACCTCAAAGATCATCTGCCATAGGCAGGGACACCTCCCACTAATTTGCAGAACAACAGGGCATACAACTTATTCTTTGTAAAACTAATGGTGACACTGGCATAGAGCTTGGTAAAAGCCATGCTTTTATTCATAAATCAATGGACAATGGCATGAGGAGAAAGTCAGCCCATACAAGCTGTGTATGAAAACAGCAACTAAAAGGCAGTGGTCAGCCTGCATTGCTAGCAAACGAGTAGTAATCTGAGAGCAGCTAAAAGAGTGCAAAGACTTTCCAAGGGTTTGTGTATAAGGTTAAAAGACAGATTATGCAGCAGGGAGTGGTGGAGTAAGCCAGTTTGCCTATGTTCTTGAGTGATACACCACATTCAATACAGGAAGTTGAGGCAAAGTTATCACTTGGTCCACTCATGTGAAAACCAATCAGCCTTTTCAGGTGCTGCATCATCCAGGAGCACTTGTACTACAAGGAGGGGGTGATTTCCACTGCAAATAAAGCCTCAGACATCAGTGAAATAGGGAGGGAGGCCTACACTGATGTTTTCTATCTTGTATATATTCAGTCACTTCAAGAGAAACTCTATGGCAGAAGGATTAATATTTTACATGGCCCACATGGGATTGTGTCAGAAATGTAGAAACAGAGGCACTATCTTTCTTTAAAAAAAAACAAAACAACAAAATAACCCCAAAACCCAAAAATCATCACATAAGTAACTTAGCTCCTGCATCCAATAACTGTCGGTTTGGTGGTAGCCCTTGCCTCCAATTATTATGCTCTTCTTCCACTAAAATGCATAAGACACTTTGAGATTGTTGCTGTCTTCCACATTAACTCTAAAAATGCATTAAATGTTCTTAAAAACCTGTGAAATTATGGAGAGCTTTACACTCAACCAGTGATTTAAAACTCTAAACACAGACTTCAGTGCAGGAATATATCATATGAGGTACAGGTTTAATGGCACACAAAGGTCCACATGGAATGATACAGGTAGAAAAATAGAAGGATACTGCCTTTCAAGGAATAGTCTCATCACACAGCAGTGCAGAAGGTACAGCACACACTCCCAAGAACAGTCATCATATTCTCTCAGGAAATTATGAGCCCTAATGTTCTTTGGACCAATACGTCACCTGTCCCCTAGATATTGAAGATCTATTTGAAAGCAAGGGTAGTGCAGCACAGCAGCATCACGTGAATCCTGCTTTCATGTCTGACAGGGAGAGTAATTTGTCCTGCTATCAATACTGGTATAATTCTGCACAACAAAAGCTGGAATTAGGTCACCACAATTTTCTTTTGTTCCTGTGAATAAGCATAGCTTCTTCAACTTCTCCTTCTGAATGCAATCTTCAATCACTGCCACTACTATAAGTCAAACTTGTTCCAGAACAATTACTTCTGTTCTGTATTATACAGACCAGTCAATACAGGGTTATGTGAAATTCTTCATGATCAATGTTTCATCTTTTCAACATGGCTATCATAATTGCATTAATATTTCTTGTTTCTTTTTTACTCTTCCACATAAATCTATAAAAATTCTCAGTGATCTCTTCTTCATTTCAATCCATATCTTCATATATAGGGAAACAAACCATCAGATGGTTGCTTTGTCTTTCTATTTACCTGTCTTTCCATGTCTTCTCTCATGTTTTTCACTTTTGAAGTTTCTTCCTTGTTTTTAGTTTTAAATAACCTCACTGAATTTCAGCATCATGTTTTCACACAGTTTTAAAGCAATCTTTTCTATACTACATCCCAGTAGGTACCCAGGAATTCTTTACTGAGGTATAAAAAATGAATGTGTTGTTCATTCCATCACTCCTATAATGCTCTGCCAACTCTGCTAAGCAGGAAGCTACTGCTATCTTCCACTCTAGTTGTTTACCACTTTTGCACCTCCATCTGCATTTCTTCCTTTCTGACACAGCAGAATCTTTACTCTCCATCACAAAAACGAGATAAAAAACCACAAACTTCCAAATCTACACAGCTATCATACAACCAATGATTGCTACAAGAGAGCCCCAAACTTACGGCACAGCATGGTTCTGGTTAAACAGAAGTGCTGCAAATTTGTGACAAAAGATAAAAATGTCACTCAGCACCATGATGCTGGCAGTGAAACCTGAGATGAGAAGAGGCACAGGGCACCATCTGAACAGTTCAGCATAGCACTGAAGTTTCTACAAACTTCCTGATGAGGGAAAGGAAAAAGAAAAACTAACACAGAATGAAGGGAAGTTAGATATATTTCCTTTTGGGCATCCCATATCAATCCTGCTTGCTCTTCCACCTGAACACCATGCTCTCCAGTTAAATCACCATATGACATCTACATCAACTTCCTTTAGCTGTGTTTCTGTAGAAACACGAGCTTTGCACAGAAGCTGCATGAGGACAGGCAACAGGAGTGCCATAGCAAGCAATGCCCTTTCATTTTTCCCTGTGACCCATCTTTTTCTCAATAGCATCCAAACACATATCATATCCTAATCTTTTCTGCTTCTTTCAAGCTCCATTAGATATCACTTGAACCTTTCTCTACAAGAATTGGAGAGGAAAAAAAAAAAAAAAAAAAGAGTTTGATAAAATACATAAGAGAGAACTCAACAGAACTACAGGTAACATTTCCAAAACATGTCGTGTGCTATTTGTAGAAATCACATGAAGACAGTATCCTATACACCTAGTGAAATTCTGGAAGTAGGATGATATTTTGAAAATGCTTCTCTACATCTCAGTGTTCAGTAGTGCTCTCCAGAGCTGTACATCAAGGAAGCGTTCTCACTTATCCTTCCAACAGTCTTCCAATCTGACATACCCAAACAAATCACACATGGAGACTTCTCATATACTAACATGTGAAAAGATGCCTAAAGCCTAAGAGTATAGCAGCCACAAAAGGGTTAAGAGCCCAAACAGCTCCTTCCAGCTGCAGCTCAGAAACAAGATGGAGTTACTGTGGCTTAACAAGTTATAGCGTTTCTGCTGAGCTACTGTCAATGACCACATATGTATTCACTCCCTGTGACAAACACAATGTAAAAATGCTTTAGCCTCACATCAGTGACAGGAGACACTGACAGGCAAAAGCTGGATTGAAAGACTGCAGTGCACAGAGTAAGGCAGCTGCAGGAAGGGATAGGGACCACCTCCTGAAAACTCTGGAAGAGCTGAGCAAGAGTGGCTTCCAGAGCATACCCAGACATACTTTTGTAAATGGAATGAGAAAGCTAGGAAAAGTTTTAAGAGATACTCTTTATTTCTTGGCCTACCAGGCAGAAGCTGGCTGGGTGGCAAGTGTGGAACAAGACAGTACTGAAGTTTCTAAACCCAGTGTTCTGTGAAAATTAAAACACGGAACTTAATATTACCGGAAGAGTAACCTGAAGAAGGCCACTGCCATTAAAAGCTGTGGAACCCAGAGACTGCCTTCAACAGGGAAGAAACAGGAAGATACTGGATATAGCCCAACCTGCAGTTCTGGAGGCCCTACTCAAAAGGAGTTCTGCATAGTGAGTCATAGCCTAAGAAATTGTCACCTTGTATCAGGACAGAACTCCAAAGCAGCATGTCCATCTGGCTCTGCCATCTCAAGTGAGCAACAGGGCACAGACATAAGAAACAACTCAATGGCATCAATGGCTCCTGGATCTGGCCACAGTGAAAAAACTGCAGGTGGGAAGCTCAGCCCAGGACAGACCATGGGCTTTCTTACTGGGAATGCTAAAAAGCTGTACTTCAGAACAGCTTTACATGGGGAAAACCAACCCAAAACGGACCCACAACAAAAAGCACAGCCCTGAGATGTCGGAAGTCCTCTGGCCATGTGCTTAGTACTCAGCAAGGACCATGCACAAAGAATAAGATGGATTTTGCCCCGTGGTACCCAAGTACTCAGGGCAGAAAATGCAGTCGCTGCCCAAAACAACGTACTTCACAGAAGGACTACACCAGCATTTCTTATATGGTGGACCAAAAGGAACAGACTTTGTGGAAGCAAAATGCAAGCTAACTCAATGAAAGATGTTCCTAAGGGGGAAATACGAACAACAAGCAAAGACAAAATGTGTAACAGAAACAGGGCCATGCATCTTTTAGGATAATTTCTATTCTGTCTGCAGTAAGAGGAGCATCACAAGAGCAGGTAAGCAAGTGTGTGTACAATCTGTTTGAGGTATATCTAAACTCTGAAAAGGGATCTGATCCTTTAAGTCTTTTGAGATCATTGAGATGCTATACATACTTTCACTCAGTTGGTTGTTCCTTGTGAACAGCAGAATAAAAGCTGTTCCATTGCTTCCCCCCCACCCCCTATGTGACTGTCCCCGAGATCCACATACTGCAATGATTATACAATTTACATCTGATTTAGCATCTTAATACCTCAACTGTGATTTTACATAACATTTCTGCTTTTGTCTTCATTTACCTAATTCATACATATATTGAGCAATGGGTTGTCTAGAGGAAAGCAGCCTATTTCTGCAGGAGGTCACTTAGATTTCCATGGAGTTTAATGTTTTAATTCCTTTCTAGCTGCTAGCAAAATATATTTTGATAACTAAAATCTTGTATTTTCATTCATTTACATAACAGTAGACTGAATATGTTGTGCCTTCAGATATTCATAAGCCATAATCACTGATGGGAATGGGTGCATTTCACTTGAATATCTGAGGAGATAATTTCAGTACAGTCCTTTTTTTTTTTTTTTAAAATTTCATAATCATTTTTAAGACAGACATGGTCTATAATGGCATTAGCAATTTTATTCAAAACTGCATCTTTTTACCAGGTGAATACTTATTTATATTTTTTTCAACCATTACCTAGGAAAACTCCAGAGGCAAGCAAGTCTCATAGCTAAGAAGAAATAATAATGAAAAGAAAAAAAAAAATGTCCACCTCTTGCCAGTAAATCGATGACATCTGATATGGACTCATCGAGACTAAAACAATATCTAATTTAGTATTATCTTTCAGGGTATTCTACTGGAAGCGTGTGTGTCAAAAACATCTTCCCCATAAGCTATGCAAGTGTTTCTTAATTCCAGCTCATTCTATTGTGCTGGATTTGAACATCATCTCCCACATAATTAGTATCTGTAATTGTAAACAAGAACAGAAACAGTCTCAGAGAAGGGGAAAAAAAAAAAAAGTCACAAAGAAAGAGAAAAAAAAAAAAAAAAAAAAGCCAAGCAACAGATTCAAGGGAGTAAGAGGCTGTAACTCAGGCTACATAAGATAGATCTTGTAAGAGTATTAGCTGGCACAATGATAAAAAACACCAGGGCTAAACAAAATATTTACTGTTCTCTATAATCACCCCTGTCTGAAATGAGCAAATAATGATGAAATAACCAAAGATGCTGGCTATTGAGGGCTGTAAGTAAAGAAATGGGGGAAAGAAAAGCCTAAGAAGAAGACAGAGCTACACTGACCTTAACATTTAAGATTATGACAAACTGGAGATGAAACATAGCCCTTTCATACCACAAAATGAGAAGACTGAGTTCTCAATGCTCTTCCATTTATTTCAGAGGTGACACAGAGTGATTACCAACTTACACAGGATTCTTGCCTCTAAAGAAAATTCTGGCTCTAATGAGGTCAGTGCATTTTCCACCACCCCATGAACATCAACGAGAACAAGATTTTATCTTTGCTGTTAAATCTGAGGAAGTTTTTCTGTCTCTCTTTTGTCCACATTTGTTGAACACTGAGCAAAATGCAGATTTCAGAAAGCAAACTATCAGAAAAGTGTTTTATGTAATATATATTACTACATTATGTAAATTTCTTCACTCACAATTACTTTGAGTTACTTTTTGAAATGATACTATCAGAAAAAACCTTCTGAAGGTCACCCTACTCAAAACCCTGCTGAAAGCAAGGCTGACTGCACAGATCAGGTTGCTCAGTCTCCTGTCAACAGGATGTTCCTTGTTTTGTGACAATATGGCTTGGATAGTGGAATCATTCCAGATTTGTCAAAATTACTTTGGTGTTCTGATGCCTTTAAGAACTCCAAGCTCCTCCTGCAAAATGGCCTTGAGTCTGCAGGGGCAGTGTAGACCTGTAATTTGCAGGCTTAGTTCTCAACACTGATTTAAAGGAATTCTCAGACTACTACAAATCTGTACTTTTTCATTAAAAAGATACGTAAAGTTCTGTGCACATCATGCCAGAGTCCCTTTTGCTAGCATTAGGTTATTCTGGAAGAAAAAATAATGAAAACTGAATCAGAATAACAGAATATTTCCAGAAAGCAAGATTTAACTTTGCTTGTATTTTAGTCGTTGGGAATTTAATGCCATGAATGGAAACAGTACCAACTGCAGCCAAAGCCACAGATTCACTTCTCCAACTAACCCATCAAGCAAATTATTTAAGAGAATTTAATCAGATAAACAGTGAATTAGTATAAAGTAGCTGCAGTATACCTCCAGAAAAAAAATGTGGAAAGACAAGAGACATCAGTCTATGATCTTTTCCATTGGCACTGGCTACCTCAGCTCCAGCAATTTCTGTAGTAGTTTTCAGTCAAAAACACTGAGGATTTTAACACTGTCTTTGGAAAAACACCAGAAAGACAGTCATGGCCGTGGAAAGGCACAACATTAGACACCTCATGAAATCCAACATCCACAACCATAAGCGGTAATGTAGCTCAGAACAGAACCAGGGAAACTAACTGAGTCTTCAGGACCACTTCATTCAGTAAGTGGGTATTGTTGGAACGTCTCCTGCTTTGATAGTTGCAGCTCCACTTAGCTAGTGAGACCTCACCGAGTTTGCACAATCATCTCTGCAACACTACACCTTCATTTGACTGAAATCCTAGCAGTGGAAGGAACAAGCCTAGCTCTGTGTGATACCATAATCCATGCATGTTTCTTTATTCTACACGTATGACATTGAACCTGGAACCATCTGAACAAAATATCTCTGAGGTTCAAGAATTGGAGCAGTTTCAGGATGTTAGTTTGGGATTTACAGGTTGTTTCTAATTAACACTCCTGGATTAAAAAGCAAAACTCAGCTTTGACTGTATAGAGAGATCTTTAAGACTTTCAGGTCTTTGGGTTTAAGACCAGTATGCAAATCTATTTCCTACCTGACTGGCTCTACCCATGGGTTGTACTCTCATTTTTGTCCCACGTAAGAGAATCCAAGAACAGGAATTCTGTGCTGTGGCATTACTTTAAAGTGCATGTCTAAGATTTATGACAGACTGTCATACATGACATATGGAAGGGTAAAGAATGAAATGACATATGAAAGGGCAAAGAATGAAATGCAGCTTCCAAGTCATTCTTATGCCCTTATTGATTTTGGGGTAGGCAAGAGCTGCCCTATTGCATCAAAGGCCAGATCCATCAGTCTCCTAGTGTCCTGGTTTCAGCCAGGGTAGAGTTAATTTTCTTCCTAGGAGCTGGTTTAGTGCTGTGTTTTAGATTTAGTGTGAGAATAATGTTGACAACACACTGATGGTTTAATTGTTGCTAAGTAGCACTTATCCAAAGTTAAGGATTTTTCATTTTCCCATGCTCTGCCAGCGAGCAGGTGCACAAGAAGCTCAGGGAGTGTGCAGCCAGGACAACTGACCTGAAGCAGCCAAAGGGATGTTTCCTACCACAGAGTGCTGTTCTCAGTGTATAAACTGGGGGGAGTTGGCCAGAAGGGCTGGATCACTCTTTGGGCATTGGTCAGTGGGCGGTGAGCAAGTGCACTGTGCATCACTTGTCTTCTCTTTTTCTTCTTGTTATATTTTTGTTCTATTTCTCTTAATTGCTATTATTATTATAGCTATTATTAGCTAAGAAAATTATTTAGTTGTTAGACTGTTCTTACCTCAACCCATGAATTTTACTGCTGGGTTGTTGTGGTTTTTGTTTGGTTTTGTTTTCCAATTCTCCTCCCTACCCTACTGGGAGAGGAGAGGAGTGAGTGAGCAGTTGCGTAGTGTTTAGTTGCTGGCTGTGGTTAAACCATGACATCTGAACACACTCTATTTCCCAGGCTGGCTGATACACTAACCAGTTTCACTTTATTAGTTTGGCTGGTAAGTCCTAATAGCAGTATTTCCATTTTACAGTGTCATTTTAAAATATACCAAGTGGTAAATCTCCAATATATACAGGAAAAAGAACCACACATTGGCCCATTTACACAAAAAAGAGCTAGGCCATTGTTTCTTGAGCTGTTCTGAACTTTTATGCGGGCAGCTGGGACAGCTTGTGAAAACTGGTCTCCAGAGTAAAGTGAAACCAGTGCCTCAAGGAAAGGCAAACCAAAGATACAAGGTGAACTTGGGTGCTTAAATTTAGAGGGCATGACTATGACACCTGGAAAGTGCTGTTACACCTGGAAAATGGTGTTTCCATCAGTTTCCATGTGCTTTTTGTTTTTTCTCAATTCTTCCTGTTCTTAAGCTGGGACAATCTGGAATCAACTCTCAACCTAGTATTCTCTTAAAAATCAGCAGGAGGATCAGCCACATAAAGCAGCTCAAAAATTGCTATTTGGTTCTGTGACGACCTGTGAGGTGAGACCCATCAATCTCAGCTACTCATAACCAAACATCAACCTCTCAGTGTTCTGTGGTAGGCTTTTATTACATGTCCTGGTATGCAGAGCAGCAGTAGATCTAAAATGAGAATTATTCAGAATCAATGGGGTGGGATTAATCTGTCCTCCTGTCCAGTGCAAGTGCTGCCACAGTAATAAACAGAAATCTGATAACTTCATACTGTCAGCACAAAATGAAACTATGACCTTGACCTGTGCAACATCATCCAGTAATTTTTTCATAACTTCAACATACCATACTACACAGCTATGATCTAATAAGAATCTAAAAGTAATTAACTAGAATTTTTGAAAACTGAAGCCTTAATCAAATATGTATTCTTATCAGGGTTGCAAGCCAGCAATAAATTGGGACATTAAAAAAACTGGGATCCAATCCAATCCGTGATCTGATCAGGGTTCAATGGTTATAATAAATTGGGAGTATTAAAACTGGGATCACATCCAACACTTTATTTTGTCTAAACCACAGGACCTAGCTGTGCTGTAAAGTCAGGAATACTCAAGGAACAGATATACCATGTTGGATTAACCCTTAATAAATGATGAGCCACAAGCTCAGGAATTCCAAAAAACATGTGGTTTAGCACAGGTGAGAAGAACAATTACTAACATTTTATCAGAGATCAGTATGAACTATAACCAGCCATAATAATGCTTTTATATTTGGCAAGTGGGTAACACAGGCACAAAAGCCACACAAGGTCAGCAACGATGTATGTGTGCATAAGTGTGCTCTAAGACATACTACACGTTCTAGAAGTGTCCAGGTTTCAACTTTTGATTCAAAACAATTTGGCTTTTCTGCCATTCTGCTGTACATGCAACTATTCCCGGTTTCGTTTTGATTTCCAGTAACATATTGGTATGGTTTAGACCCAGCTGGCAGCTGAGCCCTACACAGCCACTCATACACTGTCCCTCAACCCTGCAATGGGATGGTTAAGAAAATGCAAAGCCCTGCAGGAGTTCAATAGAACAATACAAAGAACAAAGAAACAAGAAGAATAATTATAGTACTAATGAAGGAATATATAAAGTGAGTGATATAAAACATGACAATCTCACACAACACTGCTGTGTGTCAAATCCCACCATGCCTGCCCGGTCCCGCTCTCCCCTCATATACTGGGCGTGACATCAGTATGGTATCAAACAGCCCCCTAGCTGGTTCAGTTGGCTATCCTGGGTGTGGTTCCTCCCATATTCTTGTGAAAAAAAAATTACCCCCGACCTAGCCAAACCCAGGATACATTTAAACTGTTTGTAATTAAATATAATAGAGCAAATGGTGGCAAAAATGGTATGGAATTTCATTCACAAACATTCTTTCATATATAAGTGGTTTCCAAATGTTTTCATTTCTGTAAGATCTGTTGCCTTCATACAAGGATCTTGCAGCTGCAAAATTAAACCTGTTTGCCAAATATCAAAAACATATGTATTGATTTTTTTTTTTATTTTAAACTATGGGAACAGACAAGAAGGATCAGAGCTGATAAGACAAGAGAGAAACACTCTTCAGTTGCTGGAATGTTTCCGAAAAGTAAAGGATATTCTGTGTTTAATATAAAAATTGAAACCATTCAATTTAACCCAAATTTGAGATTCGCCATAACTTAAGCATTCCATTCAGACATTTGGAAAGCATAGGCCAGATGTTCCTCCAGCTTGCCTAACAGTCTACTAAAAAAACTTAATACTATTAAAAAAATGTTCTCAATTAATTCAAATGAGGACTGGAACACTAAGACTGTTTTACCAAAACAGCAAACTACAATTGCTAACAAAAAATGCAGAGTTTCTATTATTCATGTAAAATACCTTTTTATTCACCAATCCAATATGCTACTTTTTAAAAATCACCCCGTTTTCAACACAAGGTGCTTCAATTTGTGAAATTTTACCTAATGTCAACTCTGATGAAAAAGAGACTTTGGTCCCAGCAGAAATATTCCAGTAAAATAATCCTATACAAACAGGAAAAAATATTTTTTTCTCTCAACTTATAGTCACTTTATTTGCATTTGAAAGGCAAACAAATCATTGTGTGTATAACTCAAGTTCCTAATATGTTTATATAGTTTGCTTTACAATGATTTTCAATGTTAGGAAATTAAAAGGCAGCTCCAAATGAGTGGGAAAAAGATGGAGGAAGGGAGGAAGAGAAACCTTGTTTTGAGGGAAAGAGAGAATTTCTTTCCACGATTTAATAATGTAGCAATCACCTTGTTAAAATGATAAATTCTGAGTATTTTACACAGAACACACTAAAAATACAGATTTGAGTCAGCTTGGTCAAAATAAACCACAGACATTGCAATCACTTTTTCCTTTTAAGGGCAGATTCTAGACCTTTGGAGCACATGCTTTATTACAGCCAAACTCTTTGAGGCATGAACAAAACGATGAGTTTATTTAAAACAGGGCCTCAGTCCAATGAACCACTCGATGCGTGTCAGGAAGAATAAACCACCATCTCAGAGAACTGTATTACCCATTAAGTCAGTCCTCCTGACCTATCTTTGTCATGAACTTTTGACTTTCTCCAGACAAGTCTCAATGACATTGCATCACTGTGGCACAAGTAAAGCTAATGGAGCTAGGGGGAGAAGAAGAAAATGGTGAAATTTAAAGGAGGTGCTGAATTCTTATTCACTTGGGCACAGATAAGACTATTACTAAAGGAGGAATGTCCAAAATCCTAAATTCCTGTAAACAACTTGAAGCTTGCAAAAGTAGTAGTCATATGACAAAGTACTGGCTTTGAAAAGAAAGAAGGCCTGGGGCTTAGGTCTGGAACAAATTCCTAGCTGGACAAGAACTTTTTAGGAACCTAGGCAAGCAGCTGCACTGCCTGCATGTCGGATTCCCACCCACAGGAATCCAGTCAGATTTTCTTTCTTCTATCTCAGCTAGAAGTGCTTGGGGTCAGGCCCAAGCTTCCTTAACAGCAATGAGCACGATGAGACCTTGATCATGGTGAGGATTGCTATGGAATACAAGGAGTAAAAAAAAAAAACAAAAAAACCAAACCAACAGTGTCAGCATTTCAGCTGCTTCAGAGAACTGCAGCTCCAAGGCAGCACAGAGAGTTGTACTGAAAACTGAGAACAGGGCAATGTGAAATAGAAATAGAAATGACTAGGCTAGGGAAAGACTAAATTTATTTTCACTTTCTAAGATTCAAAACTTAAACTTGGCAGCCCATAAGAGGAGTTGAGAGGCAAATCTATCCTGAGGACCAATGTGCAAGCAAATCCAATCCTTTTAGGAAGCATCTGCACTACAGAGTGAGTGCTGCATACTCTGTCTGCATACGCCTACTAGCTCTAACACATTCTGGATGTGCCAGACTTGTTGCACATGCGCTGTACAACTGCTTTTCTGTTCAAGCAAGAAATCAGCCTCTTCTGAACATGATGGACTTATGCTCATGCAACACATCTACATAAGATCTGATGTTTACTGTCAGAGCCAGAGTCACTGATTTTGTACTGCACAGTCAATCCATAATTGTGCAGTGAGCACATCTGACATTTCTGCATGTCTGTAAATCTTGTCAGAATTTCTTGAAGAAGGTTGCATCCTTTGAAGAAAGTCTATCCTTGGAATTTTGTGAAATGTTGTACCTATCCAAAGCAAATAAAAACTGAAAAATTCTGAGAGATGACCTACTCCTGTAAACTGGAAATGCACTTCCTACTGAAAAATATTCATCAGCCGAGATCTTGAAACAGTATTCTGTCTTTGGAGAGCTGCCAAGCATATATTGCATGCAAAACCAACATTCAAAACCATGCAAGGTCCACAGCTGCTAAGAAGCTGAAATTCACTTGATCATTAATCCTGTCACACCCATCCCAAAAAACAACTACTCTGACCTCTTCCACTAGCATGCAAAATGGACAGCTTGGCCTCTGAAAAAAACAGTCAGTTGAAAAATCACAGTATCAGTTAGCATCACAGATCCTGAAATATTCAGGCAGTCAGCACTTAAGAAACTGAAGTTTAAGCAAAAAACCCTGACTTTAAGACTGCAGTAATTGGATCGAGTATCTGAGCAGGAATTACTTACGCAGCTAATCTTGGAAAGGTAAAATTTAAGTTCATTCTAGACAGGTTAAGTGTTAGAAAAGCAATTTGTATTTTCTTCAAGCTGTTAAATACAGGATTTGTTCACAGGTATTGGGGACAAAACATGCTACGCTTCTATGAACAATTCCGTAGTCTGCTCTGCTATAACATCCCTAGCAGTTTTAACATATACTCATCTCACTCTCAGCAAGAACAAATTTGAAAATATGCTCATGCTCTGGTAAGGTTCAGTGAAGCTTGGTTTTATTAATATGAGACCAAGTATGCAGGATTGCAGCTAGTGAAGTCATAGAAGCAGAAGATCTATGGTGTGCATGTGCCACAAGGTTTTCTTTGCCAATATGTGCATTAAAATCTTGGACTTGAATTACATTATAGAATTACTAAATCTTAGGATGGAGCTATAAAACCTGTCTTTACTGGCTTACTGAGCATCATCACCAGGTGAACAGTCAAAAACTAAGCAAAAGGACTGAATTACTTCCAAGTCAGGTAATGTTTCCTTGCACCGATTTTAATGAATTTCCCAAAGAGTTCTTAGTCTCACATGTGAACTGGCTTCCTTATATGATTTGCCTCAAGGAAAGATAAAGTCTTTTCTGCTTTATGGTAACTCAAAAAGGGTTCAATTGTCAGTCTGTAGATAGGCAAACACGTAGAGCCACACTCTTAGTTCATTTAGAAAGCCGAAGTGAATTGCTTGTTTTTCACAGCACGTGTTGCATTGTTTTGATGATACTGTAGGGAAAATCATCTCACTCCTATGCTGTTTTATTTTTTATTTCTAAATTTTAATTCTCCAAACATGTAAGACGTATTACCTAACAAAAAAAGTGTGATATTTTTATTCTTGTGCATTATAGGAGAAGAATCAAGTAAGTGAGTTAAAAATATCATCTTGGTTCATCCACTTCTCAACACACCTGCTGTTCTCCATTTCAGTTGCAAGCTCTTCCAGGTCAAAACTGAAATCATTACTAGAGAAACCAGAATGATGAAGACACTAAGCTAACAGCTTTTTAACGCAGCCATATCAAGTTACTGTCAATTGGTAACTGTATTTTTTTATTTTTTAAAAGCATACAGTGCTAAAGAAATATTAAGAACAGTTATCTTGTGTCCAATTGGAATGTTAGACCTCTAGACAGAAAGGTTTATTCCTTGCAGCCTGCCAACATTTTAGTAAATGACACTGGCCCTTTAACAGATGGGATACATGCTTCTTAGCTTGCCAGGATCCTAATAAAAGACACTGGCTTCTTTAAAATGAAGGACACATACCTCTCAAATTGCCAGTATCCAAACTGGGAGTCAGCAGTTTAAAATAAAGGCACTCATCATCTGGCAAAATCAAGGACACAGCACAGAAAATTTAAAACAAATGGTGCAAAGTTTCTCCTGACACTACTTGGATGAACCAAATACTTAAACACTGGCCAAGCACATCCAGTAGCAGCATTGTAGCAACTGGATATCTTACTACCTTTTGAAACAGTAAATATTAGCAGCAGATTTCAAGAATTTGGGTTTGAATTTATTTCTTTTCCCCATCAAACCCATTAGCTACCACTTACACAACTGACCATGCACTGCATGACTCAAATGAAAGCAAGTTTTCTTCCAGCTTTGCTGACCAGCACCACAAAGGTGGAAAGACTCTGTCTATCCAAAAGGAACCACATCTGCTTCTGTTCCATCTCCCAGGAGCAGGATGCTCCAATGAAGCGCAGATATTTCTGAAAGCTTTCCCCATGTCCTGACAACCCATATTACTTGGGAAGTTATACAGCTAATGCAGACACCTCTTGAGAGCCAGCAGGAGTGGCTTCTAACTTTTTGTTAGCAGCCATCAGAGGGAAACAAAGACCTTCCTCAGCATATCGTGAAGTAAATTTGGGTAAGTCAGGGAAAGGGAGACAGCA
The DNA here is from genome assembly GCA_013399055.1 of Ramphastos sulfuratus. Lineage (NCBI taxonomy): Eukaryota > Metazoa > Chordata > Aves > Piciformes > Ramphastidae > Ramphastos > Ramphastos sulfuratus. The sequence continues at coordinate 78,409 of WBNM01042060.1, forward strand.
GTTCACTGAGGCTTGTCAGCACTTACAAACTGTCCCTGGTTCCTGAAGAGTAGACATAGCAGAAAGAAGAAAACTTTTTTTTTTTGGTGTCTGTAAAGATGAAGAAGTTGCTAAGACTGGGCATGAAAAATGAGTATTTTATGAATGAGACAGAGAGCTGGGCTTACTCACATCAGCAGTTTCCTTCATTTCACTTTCAGAGCCCTACCTCAGAAATACTGCATCCCACAGCTGCACACACTCGGCTTCTTGCCTGGCTCATCTCACCCATCCTACTGCTTGCAGATCTCAGCCTCTTCAGACTAATTTTAATCATTTGAACTTTCTTTCTTCCTGGTGTCTCTTGGCATACTCAGCATTTGAGTATGTATTTCTACAAAACGTGGCTAACCAGCAAACATTGTGCAGAAAAGAACATACCTAAGTATAAAAACTACCATTTGATGGCACAACCGGCTGAAGCCAAAGTGGTGTGAAGTGCTGGAAATCACACCAGAGGCTGCAAGAAGAGAAGGGAGGAGGTTCTTGCCTTAAAGAAGTAGGAAAATAATTTACTAAGTCAGTTGGTCTTGGGGATTGGCAGAGGTGAAACAGGTTTTGGAGGAACTGACCTTCACCAGCACAGCAGAGGTTGTGATCTGAATAGCAGCTACCCCAGTGAAGTACACAGAAACTGCAGGAGACAGACAAGCTCCTGTCATAGAGCAGCCCAGACACAGTCAGGAAACCGGTTTAAAGCTCAGTGTTGCCTGGACCTGACTGCTAGCAGGCATGGTTTGGGACACCTCCACCCAGACTATCTGTCCCTTCAAGCATTCCGTTGTGTTGAAGTTTTTCATCTAATGAACAAGATGCTGTGACTATTTTTACTCACCTTTCACGTTCATCTTTCATTTTCTCTAGGTCCTCCTCTTTAAGCATGCCTTGCTTTGGATTCCCCTTCTGGTCCGTTTTCCCACTTTTATCTTCTTTTTTCTTTCCAAATCTGTTTAAGGTATCAAGGAAGGAGTCAGGAGGAAATAATTAGTAGAAGCAAGAGCACTACATATCTATCATAAACCACAAAAATTGTAGGCAACCAAAACACTGTGAATTTTTATCTTAGTTACTCATAAATTTCCCACATTGCAAAACAAGTCAGCACTATTAAATGGGCCAAATATAATAGGAAGGATGGGTCACAAACTGATTTGGGCCCTGTTGCTTGAAACAAAGTTAAAAGCTGCATCAAACCAGCAACGCAAGACACATTTTAAAGAGGCTGAAGGTTCTTATCACAAGACAGCTCTCTGAAAGTAATCTGGAGTGGCTGTGGTGTCAGTACCCAGCATGGACTACATGTTCTGCTTTTAGAAACTTTCTCATTCATGTCTGGCCTTAAAAGATTTGGTGGGGAGTAGGAAGAGCTGTATCTCAGTGCATGGTTTTCTCTTTGTCTCTTTTATGTGTGTCGACAGAGGTAGATGGTGTCTTACATTCTTTGAGGGATCCTTTCATAAAAATATACGTACACCTTGTCTACAAACAATTTTCAGTTCCTTGGTTTTATGGTCCCTATTAATTTTGATGCTTCCATTAGGGTAGTTTCCATGTTTTTACTTTTCTGAAGTATAGAGCAGCATACTAATTACACCACTACCTTCTCCATTCAAGCAGTCCCAAGAGACGCTGGAATCACAAACTTTGTCAGAGGGTGGTGGTGGCAGCAAAGGCAGCAGTTGTGAAACGCAAGGGACAGACAGAGGTTGTACGTACAGAGTGAGAAGACAAAAAGTGACAAGAGGCTCATAGCTACCAGGTGACACAGGTGAAAAAAAAAAAGGCTAGAAAAAACTTTGCACATATTGCTCTCTACAGAGATGTCAGGCAGCCAAACAGTAAATTGCCTGGGGATGAGCACCAGCAGGCTGCACCTGAAACACCCCTGCTTTCTAACACTTGCACATGCTAGGAAGGTCTCACCGCAGTTTTCTCAAAGGAAACTGTATTAGCACTTGCATCTTGGTCATAATCCAACTCTGGTATTTTGTTTATATTCAGTATGCCTGCTTTTCTGCCATAGTTTCAATTATGTATTTTTGGAATCTCATATTCAGCTGTAGTATGTATCAATTTTGAAAACGTTATTCTTGGGTATTTTGTATTGCTGCAGGAAGCTGATGTTGGGTATGTTGCATACTCAAGAGAAATGAAAAAAAAAAATAAATGAAAACCAAAAATCTTTAACATACATCCCTTTCAAGTCTAGGCATTATTTCTTGCTTACTGGGGAAATACACCTTAAATGAAATAAAATGACAACTTTGATTGCAATAGCTGCGAACATGACAATTCTCAGCAAAAAATATTGCTGTAAAGTTGCTCTTACCATAAAATTTGCAAGTTCCAATGTAATTATAAATTTGGAATGGTGAGTTGGTCTTGAGGAAAACAACTTCTGGGTTTTTTTGCTATTTTTGGCTTCAGACAGGATTTGTGCAGGCATACAATTCTTACCTGTTACACTAAGTATACAGCATATAACTTGAGGCTAGGAAAATTTTCCGATTATTAGCCTCTCTTGCACATTGCTATGCCATAAAAATCCATTCTCTTATTACTGTAATATGCTTTTCAACACAACAAAAACTTTGTCAACATTAAAAAAGGCAGCAAAAAATTAAACACTATTAAAAAAAGCGATACAGAATATACCAAACAAAACCAACCAAACAAAAAATTAAAAATTGCAGTATAATCTCTGTCTGAATTTATATACCCTGTCCTAAAATTTATGGTCTGCTTACTAATGTTTTCTATTTACCACAGGCTTCTGATAATAAAATTAACCTCCAGCCATTGTAACCTTGCATAGGTTTGTGCACTACAGGCTTAATGATTCTCTGCTGCTTACAGGACAGAAAAGAAGAGGTAAGAAGACTTGTTGCCCAACTGTCTGTGATCACGTTCTTATTGATATCAGTGTAAGGCCTTGGATAATGTTTGTTGTCAAAACTATATTATGGAATTAATCAAATCTATTTAAAAAAAAAAAATCTGTGAAAGTAGAATGGCTATAGACTTTGAAGCTTCCAATTCTCCAGATAACAAATAATTGGACTGTGGTTAAACTTCTACCAATACTACTGTCAGAAAAATAAAAACATTAATAAAAAATTGTATAGCACGCAGATGTTTAAAATATTTGCTTTGCTATACCTTGCACAGCAAAATTCTCAACTTAATATCTGATGGAATTGTTACGCTAAAAACCTCTTGTAGCAAATGCAGAAACATAACTAAGAGACCTGAAAACAAATGTATCAGCTGTACCCCCTTATTCTATACCCATCTATAATGAACTTATATAAAATGAAGCCACTTGTAATCACACTGACAGTAAGAAAATAAATCCATATCTTCCCAGGTTGACTGGCTGTCCCAGTTCTCTGATTAACCGCTGTAAATGCCTGGGAAGTACTCTTAAAGAAGCTGAAGCCCTAATAATCTCAGTATACTTTTCAGTTGAGAAAATTAATATTCCAGCTACTTACAGCACAGTTCTGTAAACAAAAACATAAAAGGGTTTTCTTTATGTGATCACATCTCTGAGTGCTTCATTCTTGCTGGAAAAGCTCATATGCAACAGTTGAAAGCACGCTGTGTGAGAGTGACAAACTATTCTATTTCTATTAATTTCAGAGTGCCCTGCAAATAACTAAATTTTTTCCTCTTAGAAGCAGTAAATGAATGAAGTCTCTAAATATCAAATGTGTATCAACTTCTTGCAGTACTTATTAACATTCTATAGCATTAAAGCATATGTAAGCATCTTTTCAAGGCTTTCAAAGGACAAAAATGAAAAGAAACCTCCTATAGACCTGTTCTGATATACTTGGGATAAAAGTGACATGCAAGACCTAAAGCTGTGGTCATGGCAACGCTTTGTTTCTGTGTAGAGCCATGAGCCTCTCAAACACGTTGATATTTGCTTCAAGGATTAAAAAGCAGGCAGGTCTATAAAGTTCCAGACTTCTAAGCAGAAGAAACATCTGGTGGGTGGAACCCCAAGCAGCTTGCTGACTAAATTCAGCAATGGATTTCCTAGTTAATTCAATTGCCCTAGAACGGTAGGTGTCACTGCAGCTAACAGGGCACATCATCGAATCCCAAACATCTGCAGGGTAACAATTCAAGGGGGTCTGCGACACAGTCAAGAAAGATACAAAGCCTAAAGATGTCATGAAATCCTGACAACTCTAGAAATTATCTGTAAAGAACCAGAGTGATTTGTAAAGTACATATAACAAAAGCTCTGACTCCTAGTCATTTCACAGCAAATGGGGAAAAATGCAGAGATTATTAAAGCAGCTCACTTATGAAAGGCTAGAAATAAGCCTTAAAATTAAATTTAAATGTGAGTAGGAATGAATGAGTGAGGAAGAAAGATAAAGATACTAATAAGGTATGATTTTCAGGTCCACATAGGGACTATAAAAAGCTTATTAACTGCCACTACTGCCGTGTGTTTTAGGTTATTTTATCACTCAGCTTTACAGCAGAAGAAATACTCTAGAAGCGGTGCTGTGCTTTGATTAATCACTTTCACACATACACTTTTACAGAGTATTAAACATTGCCATAAAGATCCTTAATGACTCAGACTTTGTGGTGATTATGGGCCAGGCTCATTTTACATTTATGTTAATGGCAACATTAATGAAATACATCTTTTACATTTTCAGTGGCTCTCTTAATACCTAAAAGGTTTGTTATTAAATGTTTACTTACTGGGTAGGAGTATGCCATTGACTATTAGACTTGTGGGACCAAGAGCTTTGCAACACCTGAAAAAACTACATTAAGAAGGGGAACACGTTCTATAGAACATGTTTCAACACTCTGAGAATGGAGCACACATGGCAAGGGCTGGGTAACACTGTTCCAATCTTCACCGATATTCAAGATGGTAAAGGTGCCTCCATGACACAAGTTAAATTTCTGCTAAAAGGGCAGCTCTGCATGGGCCCTTGTGAGCTGGGAGGGGTAAGCATCTCTTCTCCTTGCCTCACTGCCAGCTCTCTGCTCCAAGTGAGCGGATGCCACTACTTCTGTGAAGGGTTCAGCCTCAATGACATCAAGGTGTCCCAGTGTACAAGGCCTATTGCAGCAAGACCTCCTCATGACAAAGCTTTGTTGAGGAGTAGGATTTGACCCAGCCTTCCTGCTTTGGTGAGGTAAGGAAAAAACCCTGATAAGGTGATGTACCAAGGAGATGTCCACTTTTGCTGGTCTTGCTCTCTTCTCCTCAGTGAGTAGAGACTCCAACTCTGACGAAAGGATGAGGAAGGGGTAAAACTGGAACACTATCACTGGGCTGGGCAGTGCCACATACACAAGTACTGTCTGGTAAGTTGGAAACAGATTTCGAATGGAAAAGAAAATTTAAAAAATCCACTTTTAATTAGATTTGGTGAGGTGTTCTTGCAGGAATGAGTTACATGGCCAGCCTGGTGCCTGCTTTCTCACCTGCTGGGGCTCATTCTCAGGGTAGCATCAAGTGAGAAGCAGGCAGCAAGAATAGCTGCTTCTTGTAGTAAACAGGGTATCTTACAAAATAAAAAATAGCTCTCAGGCAAAGGGAAAAATGACCTAAACTCTGATTTATTACATCAATAGAGGTACATGATAATTTGTTAAAATGTCCTGTGCTGCAATTATTATCTGTATTTCATGTATGTAGCTAAGGTTCACATATATGAGTATCAAGTATTTAGTCAAATTCAAATTATTTTGGGTGATAATCCATATTATTCTAACCCTGTGATCAGAGTTAAACTGGTTATGGTCAGCATAAAGAAAGAAGGTTATGTAGAAAATGCAAATATAAAGAAAACCACACTATTAACAGCGATCTATGTTGCTCCTCTTACGTCAACATTAAATGAACAAGCTTTAAAGTTACTATTATCAGGTTGCTGGAGCTAAAATGACTGAACTCCAAGATCCAGTCTAATGGGAATAAAACTTATCTTTTTAGCAACTCTGATTAAACACAACCTCTCCTCATCCATTTATTTCTTTGATGCCCAAATTAGCATCTTTTCTGTAGCATGCTGAATTAATTAGTACAGTGACAAAGAATTAGTCCAGATAAGATCAAAGCTGAAAACATATTTATCTGGAATTTGAAATTAAGAGCAAAGAGTATTAACCCTCAGCACTTCAAGAAGCTTTCCACATGGCACACTTGGTAAGCCTTCTAGGAGTTTGTTCAAAATAAATCAACAGTGCAAATTTTTTTCCATATTGAAGTTTTGCTAAAAGGAAAAGGCAGCCCTGCACATGCTACTTATCATGTAACTTGTAGGCATCAGTAGAACAAAGCAAACAAAGCTGAGAAAAGACAGTTAATCAGATTTGTACTAATGCTTGGATCATCAAATTGTTCACAGACTTGAAGGCTAATGAAAGAATTCTCACTATCAAATCTGAGAAACCACTTGCTGTAACACCTCACAGGTAAATAATCTGTAACCTTCAATGGAGAGTGTCACATGCAGAAACAAAATGCCACACAAAAGCCCTAACGACGCAATAAAGTTTACTCCTAAAGTACCAAACATGTGGACAGCCATAAAATAAAATTGCTGGTATCACTGTCTCAGATGTTATCTATGTTTCAGTATCAGATAAAAGATTGGAGGCTGCTTCCCATGTGAAATGCAAGAGGTTACTCTTCTACCTAGAAATTGCCAAACAGAGGCAATCTAAATAATCACTCCAAAATCTTTTCACTCATCATCTTCTCTTCATCTTTGAGACTCATACTTTTATTTTTTAAACTTAGAACTTGCTCTTAATTTTGATAGAAGTGAGTTACTGTAATTAATTCTGGCACCTAAGTATTAGGAAACCCTTACCAGAGGGGGAGTTTTGTCCACTTGCATCATATATCAAATGTTACTTCTGCAGCATATGAAGTAAGTAAAGGAAAAAAACCAAGGAATGTGTGGTAGTACCATTAAGACTTGGGCCACCTGAGTTAGAATTGGTTGCTGCAAAATCAAAGTCCATCTACCGAATCAGTGGAATAGCTCTTAGCATCTGCCATGTAAGTATAGACAACAGAAGGCAGCTATAAAAAGTCATCCTTCATATTTGAGGGAATTATTTGAAGAAGACATGCTGAGGTACTTCGAGTTGTGGATATAGCATTTATGAAGAGAGGTCACCACTATTATTATCTGATCAGAATCACAGTGTTGAACAGTAACTATGCATCTTTCCACAAAACGATGCTTCAGTCATCTGCTGGCCTTGTACTCACCAGTACAAGAATTCTACATTTCTCATAAAATATATCAATAAAGAAAAAAAAACCTGTTGTAATAGAGCGCAGCTGTGATTTACAGCTTGATCAGAAGGGAAAAATTGATTTGTAGTCTGTCTGATGCGAAAGCCCTGCCTGCTTGTCCACCAGACTGTGGAATTACCCTCTACCCAAGTAACGCATTATTCCCATATATTCTTATTTTCCCTACTTTCATACATCATCAGCCATTTTATTTTCTTAGTTCCACCCTGCAGGCAAGTAATTTCTTCTGATGTCAGTAATACATGTGCCCTAGACAAATGCGCAGATAAAAAGCTATGCCTACTGTGTATGAAATCTGTAAATGCCAACCTGTCAACTGTAGGGGAACATGATAATCACCCATGTCTTGGGCATGTACTGCCATGCTCAAATCAAAGTGACTAGAGTATTAAGCCCTTGACTCTGTTTTCCTAGTTCCTATTTCACAGTCACCCATTTTCTCATCTCTCCATGAACATAAGAGAGAAGTATGCAGTTATTCTAGTTACTGATTTTTTCGTCAGGAATTTGTTCTTCTCTATCATCCAGGAAAAAAATGTTGCCAGATGCCCTTCCAGAACCACTTGCTGACTTTATGATTTTCTCATGAGTAGGTTTGTAAATACTGCAGTCAAGTGAAAGCCAGCATGCCTCGGTGTCCCACCACCACCTCCAGGCCTCTGCAAGTAACTGGGATTGGTAGGCGGGACAGGGAAATGAACAACTGACGGGAGTTAAAAGATAGCTCTTTGTGTGCCAGACTTGACAAGAACTGGCTGATGAGTTTTTCCTTTTCTGTTTCACACTTTCTCCTAATCTGTTGTGTGTCTCTTTCCTCTATCACTAGCCACACAACCCAGAATTCACTGAAGTATCAACTCCATATGTGTGTATAGTATATGTACGTATTATGCATTTTCATATGGGGAAGAACTTTTCATTTGTCATTTCAGGTACTGAGGCACTATATGAGAACCTCCACTCGCGCTACAAAACTTTTTGCTCCATCCTCTTGGCTATGGAAAAACAACATGCAACTGTGACATTAAAACTGCAGATACAAAACTCCTGAGGCAAATGAAATACACAACATTTGCAAAAACAAAACTGAAATCCTGCTACATCTGCACTCAGAGCCACGATACTTCAACGTGTCAGACTTACTAATCATCTCACCACTGCAGTGCTCACCTTCTCAACCAAACCACGTGCCTCCCTCCCCTTACAGCCACAGTGAAGATTTTTGGGGGCTTATCTGACTTTCATGAAGTGAAACTGCTCACTGCAGGTTACAGTATCTCCAGGAAAAAATATGACACTTGAAAAATAGCAGGAATACAGATGACTCTCCTATGTTTTGACTGAGACAACATCCAGCCTTCATGAAAGCTCCATTCTCTCTGGGAACGTAGTGACTCTCTAATGATCAATTAAGTTGAGCATATATCATCATAGCCATTATACAAATGGAGAACTGAGCTAAGAAGGCTAAAATGGCTCGCCTTGCTTAAAATTATCACTGGATAGCTGCTTGCTTCTTTTCCAACCAGTTTGCTATGATGCCTTTCCCCCTTGACTATTTCTCCCCATCTCTTTTAAGTTCTCATTAATTTCCTTCTTGTCTCCTAACACACTCACTCCCTACTGCTGTGCTGCACACTCCTTTCCTATGCTGCACTGCTACAGAAATAAATCTTCCTGGAGATCTGTGCCGGAAAGTGCATGAAAGGAATGTGTCTCAGGAACCAGTACTTCTGCCTCTGAGACACTGCGAAGCAATAGGCAGCAAGAGACATGCAGAGATCTCTGCAGTAGCTGAGCTACCAAAAACTGTCTCCAGTCTTTCTCAGCAGGATGCATTAGCCTGTATTTGAGCTCTGCACTGCTCAGAGTGCTTAAGAAACTCTGAACTAAGAGATGGCACACACTGAAGAGACTCTTTCCAGGGGAGACTTGTAAGATGGAGAGAGATGATTCTGGAATAGGAAAAGGATGTTGTAAAGTCAAAGAAAATCCTAAGAGGACATGTTTTTAGGTTCCACAATAAACCTCTAAGGTTAAAGCATCACAAATTTCACTTCTGTGCCTCTACTACAGCTATTTTAACAAAGAATTAACAATCAAAACAGTGCCAAAGTATAAGTGGAGCTACATATACTGTATTTCAAAATGTGTGTTTCAGCATAATAAATAATAGATGGCTTTGCATTTTTAAACTGTCAAAATTAGTCCTTCTGATAAATAATACCATCCCTCCCTGGCCTTGGCTATTGTACATTACTAATTAGACTTAGTAGTTTGTGGTTAATATCCTTCCCTACAGATTTATTATGAGCTTATATATTCTTTTCAGTAGAATGGTGCTAATGGTAAGGTCTGCTGGAGGCCAACTGCATGAAGCCACTGGAGGAGAAATCTGTTTGCCTGTCAAAACAGTGGCTATCAATTAGAACTGTTAAATGCGATTCCTTTAAGTGTCTTGGATGGTAGCAGAGATTTCCAGTGATGGATTAAAGGGCTGAACCACTTTCATATTGTAGTAAAGGAACCTTTCAGACAAACAGCTGTCCGCTTGAAACAAATTTACCATTATTTTTGAGCAAGTTTAGAAGAATCAGGCTGACCTGCCAAAATTCCCTCTGCTATTTTCCCAGAAATCCCAGCTCTAGCATTTTATGTGGCATACTGACAAAACTGATACTGGGTTATTCTGTAGTTTTCCTAAGAAAACTTGGCTTAGGACAGCTACAGCAACAGGAGAAAAAACAATGATGTTGCTGAAAGACATGCTGCATCAAAAAAGAACCAGTGAGACAATGCAATTCCACTGTTCACTGACTCGGGATGCAGCCCTGGCACCCTGATAGCAATTTCCCCTTTTATACAAGCACCCAGATCTTAGCATCAGTAAGAGTTGCATGGACATACTGATGGGAATATATTCCCCTGTACTTTGCAGGAAATTAACACCACTCACTTGGGGATTGAAGAAGGGAGTGTCTGTCATTCTCAGGCAGTCTCTCTGCCAGTTAATTAAGCAAAAAACCTCTGCCACAAATCTCAAGAGGAGGCTCTTCCCTGTTCTCCTGGAACAGCAAAACTGACACAAAGCAAAATGTCAGGAGTAGGAGCAGGGAAGCTGTGATGCTCAGGGAAGATGAACCTCAGACTACCTTTGCCAAGATCTTTTGCCACTAGGTTTGTGTGGACTTCAAAAATAGTTTCTAGAAATAAAATGGATTAGTTATGGTTGTGTTTAAGCTTTAAAAACTATTTGAGAAAGTATTTTCAGTTCTCATACATTGTGGTTTTTGGTTACTGGTTATTTTTATCTGAGGTAATCCTAGATGGTATAAAGAGAAGTTAGCAAGACCGCTAACCCTCCAGCCTTCACTACTAATTTCATGTCAAGAAAATGACTAACCAATACAGGAAAAAGGAGAAGACTCTGCCATACTTGCAAAATGTGACTCTGGGAGCTGGAGTTCAGGATGGGGAAGTTTTTGTCTGGTTGAACACAACAGCTTCTTTTCTCAGGCTGGGAAACTAGACTTTTCTCAGTGACACTTTATAAATAAAAAATAAATATCAGAACTAAGTGACTGAAATAGTCAATTACACAAACTACACAGCTCTGTCATATCTGCTTTCAATAGTATTGCTCATGAACTATGTGCCAGAAATTGTCTTTATAAGGCTTCAGAGAAGACCTGGCAATCATTTCTGTTTCTTGAATCTTAAAAGCAGTAATTCTGGAGCAATCAGAAAGAGAAATACATTTTACTGGATAAGGTCAGAGAAAATTGCTAGAATAGTACTTAAAATCATGAAGTACTTTCATTTTGCTGGCTATTTTCAGCCACATAGCTTGAAGTTGCAGGAACAACATAAACACCCTAGATTCTTCAAACCTTTTCCTCGTGTATTTCTTGCCTTTTACACAAGGACTCCCTACCACATGTACTTATATACTATTTTTGAAAGAATTATTTGTTATCAGTGTTTACATTGCCAGTCTGCTAATTTTTGTGTTACAGTGGGGAAAAAATCTCTCTCCTTTCTTATTCAGATACAGTAATGCTTTGTTCACCAAACAGACATTGACTTATTTTCTCACTGCACCCCACCCAAACTCCATATCCTAAGGTCATATTCACTCATTCAGCTCTTCGTAGTACTAAACCACTGGCGCTAATTTTATCTAGTGACCAAAATGAGCACAGACACCCAAGAAATTCTGCATGTTATCATCTCAGCATAAAAAAGAGTTATTCTTAAAACCAGCTTAATTATGAGGATGATAGAACAAATGTTAATTGCAAAGCCCATAGCAGTGTTGAAGGCTGAAGAACACAGAAGAGGTCTGTCATTCTTTTCATTAAAACTTCTGCCATAGGAGCTGCCAGGAGAAAACAGCATCACTGCATGAATAAAAGCTAAATGGTATTGATAAAACACTACTCCAGGGTGTGCAGTCACTCAGTGATCTTGATGTTTATTTCTAAACTGTGCCTGACTCAGCCACAATTTCTTTCAAATGTATTAGTCATTAGCCACTCTCCATCAAATAATTCATAGGGAAAAACTGGCTTACAGGTTTCTCGTGAATTCAACACAATCAGCATCCACTGCAATGAACATTTGGCTCATTCATCATTAACTGCACTATGTCTATTGTTTGTATCTCTTAACCTGGTAACTCACTGTTTAAAAATTCTCTTCACAAGGTGAGGGCAAGAGAAGCCCCTTTGTACTTCTTGAAAAGTATGTTTTGGTCATGGGCCCAAAAATGCACTGCATAAAAACATCCCACAACTGTATGAACACAAATTGCACCATACAAGTGTGCACAGTTGATGAATTAAATTTAATTGAAAGTATTTAATCTGTAAAACAAACTGAGACCTGACCATGAGATAACTTAAGCATCTGCATTTCCATTTCTTTGGCTGTATCCTTGATCTTCTGTCACGGAAAAAAGTGAAGATTGCCCAATTTATCAACTACATGGCACTCATTATTTGACCTCTCCATACCACTTTTGATTTATTTGATACACCATTTAGATTTCTTGTTGCAGTAACTGAGTTGTCTTTGTAGTCTCATATTATTGCTGTGCATCTAGACAGTTGCACCAAGATAAAGTATAGAACTTTAGATGAAGCTGCATTATTGATTTATAGTTCCATGATTAGTGTTGTTATTTTGTCAAGATTTTATACCTAAAATGCCTAGTAGTCTGGACTCAATTCTCTTTTTCTTCTCATATGGGGAAACAAAACCTTTTTACCCCTTTTGCTCGAGTCATACAATTTCCTGCCATCTTATAGAATCACAGATTTGTTTTGGTTGGAAAAAAACTTTAAGATCATTGAATGCAATCATTACCAAACTACCAAGTCTGGTGCTAAACCATGTCCCTTAGTACCACATCTACGCATCTTTTAAACATCTCCAAGGAAGGAGATTCAACCACCTCCCTGGGGACGCTATTCCAGTGTCTGATAACTCTTTGAGTTAAGAAGTTTCTTCTAATATCCAAACCTAAACCTCCCCTGATGCAACTTGACTTGTTACTAGGGAGAAGAGACTGACACTCATCTCACTACAACCTTCTTTCAGGTAGTTGTAAAGAGCCTCCTTTTGTCCAGACTAATGTTGTCTTATATAATGTGACTAGTACTGTTTGAAACTAAAATGAAAATGTGAATGTAAAGAAATAGGGAAACCTGAAGGTTCCCAGAATGTGGAATGTAGAGTTTGAGACACAAAATGCCTGGACAGGGGAAGAAAGTAAACAATAGATTTAACTGCATTAAGGTGCAAAATATTTGCTTTTTGTTAATTTGAGTACAAAACCCCTCAGATGTGGTATTTAGGTTTAAGCAAAAAAAGACAAGAATATACATGTGAGATGAACAAACATCAGATATCTGTGTGACTTATGCTGCAGAGTAACATTTCTGGGAAAACAAAATGCTACTATTGAGGTAGAAGACCAATACCATCAACACCTGTGCATTAAATACGTTGAACTGCAAGTTAATTTTATTTCTGTTAATTGCACTTAAAAAACCCCACACCAAACATGTGGACACCACATTCCAATTTGTCTTATCAGCACTACTCAAAACCACACATACACAGAGGCCTAAACAACATCCATCTAGGAAATCTCTTTGAAGTAGTTACTCTCCTGAATTTGAGAATGGCTTATGAGACAGAGTTTTCCATGTCTTTGTGGTTCCAATCACAACATGTGCTAAGGAATGTTCAAATGCATGAGGCAGGGCCAAAGGAGAAAGGTCTATTTCATTCTAGCCTATCTTTTTATTCCCCAATAGATAGAGTGTTTACTATTTTACAGAACAGCTGCTGGGAACAAATGCAAACACTGTGGTTGTCCTGTGGTATTCAAGTTATCACACTAGAGAAACTCCATGTCGCCTTTCGACCCAAAAATAAGATATTTCTCAGATGCATTATTTGCCCCAGTATCAAAACACAGAAAGAAAACTGTTAAAAACCCTCAATGCAACTTTGTCAAAGACAAAGAAAACTCTTTCTAAAAAGAAAAACGTTAAGATAAAACAGGAAAGGCCTCTCTTATCATCATTCTGTAGTAACTTAAGCACAGTATTAAACTTAGCCAGATCATTTAGGCTATTAATGACCTATTTTTTTTTAAACCAATCTTTATCATATCCCTTGATGTTCCAGAAATAAAGCGAACTTTTAGACTCCTTCTCTCCCGAATCACATCACTTTCTGAGAATCTGGTGTATACCTCCTTTTCTGAACCTTATAACTAACTTCAAATCATGACCCAGAAATAGCAACTCATGCTCACAAGTGGAAGAATCATTAAGTCCTACTTTAATTCCTTTTATTACCACCCTTTCCTGTTAGCCCCCGTGCCAGCAAAAAGCTCTGTTCTTTGAGTTCTCTTTTCAGATCCAAACCATCATCTGTTGTTAAAGTTGTCTCACCTAAACCTTTGTCATATCTAAGCTATGTCACTGCAACACATTTTCATCCTTGCACAGCATCTGTAGAAGTTAGATGGCATAAAGTTGAGTTCATTTGCTCACCCTTACTCTTGAACATGCCCTTCGGGCTACTGTCCGGAAACATGGCTGTCCACTCGAACGCCTTTCACTTGATAGCTGTAAATCATGCTGAGATTAGCACTCTGAGACTGACTGGAACATTTTCCTACTTGACAAGGAACATCTGTGAAGTTGGAGAACTGTTCAGAAAACAGTATTTCTTCAAAGTCTTACTTGTATTTTTATGCATGTGGTAGAAGACAGAGGAAGGAAGAAGAGGGAGCCGAGGCAGATTGATATTATAGTCAGGAAGCATATGATAATGATTATGAAGTGGTTCAAAGCTGTATAAAATTTTATAAGATTAACTACATAAGAAGGTAAGTGCTTTGAAACAGCACTAATTTTAAAAGTGCAAGTTGTCCCCTGCTTTCCTGGAAAGCCATCGAGCACTATGACAGAAAACAAGGGTGAACTTGGTGGCAATAGCTCAGTGTTAAAGAAGAACTAGTCTTGCTTCTCTCATGAATTCATCATGATGTAAACTCTGTGACCCTGAGTGAGGACTCTACCAACACAGCACAAGTGTAATGTGGATAAGTTACTGTACCCATTTCTATGACTCTCTAAAGCTCATTAAAACCCACAAAGCTAGAAAAACTGATGCTTTCAACAGAGTTCTGTCAGCCCTGTGAAACATACCCCTTCTCTCTCCCCATCACTTCTTAAACTTGCTTACGTAGGGTGATTTCCAAAGGCACAAAGTGTGGCCTCCCCAAAGCAGCAGAAGCTGTCAGTCATCTCCCACTACTCCATGTATTTTTCAAACCTTTGTATGAAGGAAGAATGAATTTTCTCCTGGAATGTTATAGCAGTTATTAAGAAAATGGTGGCACTCCTGAACTGGAATGGATAGTATCCTATGGCAACAGATTCTTCTGTGCTTGGGAAGAAGCCACATCAGCAAAGCAGCAAAAAA
The DNA here is from genome assembly GCA_013399055.1 of Ramphastos sulfuratus. Classification (NCBI taxonomy): domain Eukaryota; kingdom Metazoa; phylum Chordata; class Aves; order Piciformes; family Ramphastidae; genus Ramphastos; species Ramphastos sulfuratus. Next base: position 93,773 of record WBNM01042060.1, read on the forward strand.
TACACAAGATCATGGTGGAAACTTCTTAAGATGCTTGGATCCTCATGGCTCTGACTTTCTTCTGTTTCTGCCTGTCAATTCTCTCCCACAACAAATGAAAAAAACCCAAACCCCTCAACACTGCTGCTATGCACAGCAAGGTTCAGCAAGCCTCCTAGTCACCTGAAGAATGCAACAGTACATAGGGTTAGGAAAGAGACAAAGCTAAGAGCTCCAATTGGAATGCATCAGCTAAGGGCCCACCAAGGAAATAGTAGGCTGCCAACAGAAGCTTTTCCTGAGAGCTTGTTCTTTCTGGTCAAAGGCCGTAGGTGTTGGACTAAAGCTAAGGGTGAACTATAAAGCTATATTAGCTACTATGACATTAACAAATGTTCAGCTTTGCTGTCTGCATACTGATAAAAGCTTTTTTTTTTTTTTTTTTTTAAAAGTAGGGAGGAACAAAAGTCGGCACTGAAGCAATTGGAACTAAAATTAGAATAAACAGAATCACAGATTTAAGCAGGTTGGAGACCTCTAGGATCATCGAGTGCAACCTATCACCTAACCCTTCTAATTAACTAAACCATGGCACTAAGGGCCTCATCCATCCTCCCCTTAGACACCTCCAGGGATGGTGACTCCACCACCTTCCCGGGCAGCTCGATTCCAATGGCGATCACTCTTTCTGTGAAGTATTTCTTCTTAACGTCCAGCCTAAACCTGCCCTGGCGCAGTTTGAGACTGTGTCCTCTTGTTCTGTCACTGGCTGCCTGGGAGAAGAGACCAACCCCCACCTGGATACAATCTCCCTTCAGGCAGTTGTAGAGAGCAATAAGGTCTCCACTGAGCCTTCTCTTCTCCAGGCTGAACAACCCCAGGTCCCTCAGCCACTCCTTGTAGGGCTTGTGCTCCAGGCCCCTCACCAGCCTTGGTGCCCTTCTCTGGACGTGTTCAAGCACCTCAACAAGCTTTCTTAAATTGAGGGGCCCAGACCAGTGCTGAGTACAGGGGCAGAAGGACTTCCCTGGTCCTGCTGGCCACACTGTTCCTGATACAGGCCAGGATGCCATTGTCAACCGGTACCCCCTGGTCCCTCTCTGCCTGGGTGCTCTCCAGCCACTCTGTCCCCAGCCTGTAGCACTGCATGGGGTTATTGTGGCCAAAGTGCAGAACCTGGCACTTGGCCTTGTTAAAACTCATGGCATTGGACTGTGCCCATCTATTCAGCCTGTCCAGGTCCCTCTGCAGGGCCCTCCTACCCTCTAACAGATCGACACCTGCTCCCAAATTGGTGTCATCTGCAAACTTACTGATGATGGGATTCGATCCCCTCATTCAGATCATCAATGCAGATATTAAACAGGACTGGGCCCAGCACAGATCCTGGGGCATTAATTGTATAGCAGAGCTTGTTTGGTGCAATGAGGGAATTGTGCATGCAGAAGTTTAAGAAAAGTGAAAATAATAGTCAGAACTTTTTTTTCCCCCCTACCTACTTTTATCTCAAGAAATCCTTAGAACTTCACATCAACTCTAAAAGAAAACTACACACATGCAAGACCGTATTTTACACATTAACACATTAAAATAGGACATTGGAAGGCTGCTGCCCAATGTTTTTTTCCTGGTATTCCTCTCCTCAGTAGAATGCATTCACACTGGAAATGCCATCAACTGTTTTTACTCAATGCCAAAAACACACCTGTATAATCCTAGAAGTCTGTAATGCTCTGTTTGATACTGAATCAGGACAGGCAGACTTCACTATATGCCATAAATCTAGCCCAGCTAGTATTTTTCCCTCTTATTAACTCCTTGTAGATATTTCAAGAGCTGCAGAGAATCAGCTGCAGTTTGATAATGGGGATCAGCATCACTCACTGCTGGAGATCTCTGTCCCAGTGCTGCCCCAGGAACATATTCCTCCCAGCTGCTTCAGATATCACTGTGCTTCACCACTGCCAGAATTACTAAAAAAATCCTCCACCCAGATCTTTCCTATCCCTATAATCTCAGTATCTGCCTTTACATCTCATGTCTCCACCCAGTAACACTCTTGAATTCCTCTTACTAGTACTGAAGCTTGTGTTAAGCACTTGACCATCCCTTCAAAGTATTCAATGACCACATGCCTGACACATATCTCAAGCCATTCTACACAGTTCTGGCCAATACATGGCTCAGCACTCCAGAAACTGGGGCTAGCACAGCAGGACTTGCATAAGGATGAAGAAGCACAGGAGAGCTGGGCTGTGAACTAAGCACAGGGTGCAGCTACAGCCAGGAACCAACACTACCAGCTCCAATTAACAGCAGTCCATATACATGCATATTGAACCAAGCAGTGCATATGCAGCCCAGCTGCAAATGTATCCCTTCTCAACACCCTTCTGAATTAAAACTAAATCAATTAGCCCAAAGCAGCCTCTGGAGACAATACAACTAGAAAGTTATCATTTACAAGTGTTAGAAAAACAAAATGGTTATCTTTCAAACATTGTTATTATCTCTTAGGTAGTTAGCCTTGCCCAGTACCAGATACACAGGGAAGAATGGTAAAGTCTGGTCTAGAAATTTAAAAGTTACTTACTTCTGCCTGTCTAATTAAGAGCCAGCTGGTGATTACCAAAATGATAATCTCCCTTGACTGTCACAGAAGGAGAACACAATAAAGCAACAGAAAAAGGAGGAATATAAAATGTGCTGTGATATTCTCCATGGCTGGGAGGTGTTTGACAGCTGGAGGCATTGCAGGAAGCATCCCCTGACCTCCTTGAGACACGCTCCCACCACCACAGCGTAGGGTAGCCAGCCACCTGGGAATCAGGGTCCTCCCTGGGGAAGAAATGGCACTTTTCTCAGGTATGTACGTAAATGTTTGCCTACTTAGCTATAAATACATCTAAATATGCACATAATCATACTCATATGTAAATATCCACATTTTGCAATACACACTTATTTAAATAGATACATACTTAAATAAGAATTTTAAAGCAGGAGACTAACTTCTTCCCTCTTTCAAAAATGTGGGCACAACCCAAATTCTTACAAAAGAAACAGAAATTCGTAAATCATCTTCACTGAGCATTAGGTTTGGCCTCAGAAGTCCCCCATGGCTCCCTCCTGCACATACACTATCAATATTCTCTACCAGCTTAGTATTTCCTGAGGTCACATATTACAATGATCTGTTCGGACAAGGGAATATCAGGACACAGGTCTTGTGAGAAGAGAGGTTTGGGAGCTTCCAGATAGTAGGAGAGAAGAGATTTCCTTCTGTACTCCTTTCAGTTTGTACTTTTTCATCAGATAAATATAAATAAGTAGTACAGCAGTTGTTTGGTGAGCAGCTTAGGGACATATTGCTCCCACTGTCCTAATTTTTCTGACACAATTGGTAAATTTAGACATATAATTAACAGTCGGTGCCATTTATCAGGCTACTTGTTTCTGTGTGGTTTTGGGTTTTTTTGTTTTGTTTGTTTGTTTGAGTTTTTTGGGTTTTTTTTTGGTGAGGGGTGGTTGGACAGGCCATCAGTTAAGCTTTCCCTACCTTGACATATTCTCCATGTCCATACTGAGTCCTAGGCCTCTCACAGAATGACTAAAAATTCCTTCAACACATCCCTGTTCTGCTTGTATGGGCTTTACACAGTCCTGGGGACAGGAACTGGAATAATCTCTAAAGTTAATTTCAAAGTAATGCTGTAGCACCTGCCTGTGTGGGACAGAGCAAATCAAGCAGGAGAAAGAATGAAAAAAATTATAGTTGATCTCTAAAGTTAACTAGGATACAGAGTCATCCAGGAAAAGTCATATTATAAAGCATCTGCATATTTGTTGACATTTTTATAATATATTCACAACTCTTACTTCACAGGCCTTGCTGTTCTAGGATTATAAATGCACATTTTTACTTCTGCTCAGTTTTCCTCTTTTGTGCTAGTAGCTTTTACTCCTACCATGTAAGACTTTCTATAGTGAAATACTTAACGCTAGTAGTGACACTGATTTCAAGTCCCTTTCATCACAGAAGGACCAAAGGGAAATAAGAATACTCAAACAAAAAAGAAGACCTTTTACAAGCTCATGCAGGCCCAAAGCAGCTTCTAAGTTCTGTTTGCAAAGAGTCTTTGAGGAGATCAATGCAGCAGGCATGCACTAATGCGAATCTTCTTTAACAACACTGTGTTTATTGTCACTTTTTTACCAAAGAATAACCATCATACAGCATATAAAGTATACCCATTCACTTGGGCTCCACACACAGACACGGTAAAATAAGTCTTCTAGGTTACACTTAGCTAAATGCAGTGGTTTGGCCCAGGTTTACTTAAGAAAGACACAGAGTTCTCCAGGAGGACCAGAGAGGTCCGGGAGGTGGACCCCAGAAATTGTAATTTTGTTATTCAGTCCCATAATCCTGCTATCACTTTGTAAGTGGGCAGCAAAGACAAATCTTTCTTTTTGCTCTCTCCTTTCCTTTGGCTCTCCAGATGGAGTCCTTATCTGGTAAACCAATGTGGGTGTAAACCTGCCTGAAGCTTTCAAGGCTGCAGTGAATTTCTTGCTGTGAAATCAAGGCCTGTTTGGGCCTAACGGGAGACAATGTTGGGGATGAAAATGAGCACTGGAGTTTTGTGGTTTAGCTTGGTTGGGGGGAAGGTTTTCGGGGAATTTTCATGTATCTTGTATCTGGTTTAGGTGTTAAGGATTCATGTATTCTGTATTTTTCTCCTACACATCTTTAAATACAATAAATGTACACATGCATCTACTTTCTGTAATGATACATACTCTAGTCTCAGAAAGGTAGATGCAGCATGAAAAAGAAAAATCCCAAGAGAATACAAGGGACTTTGCCCCCCTGTCTTTTGGCTCCTGCACCATCCAGATAATTGGCAGAAAACTACTACCAGAAGCAGGCAAAGAAAATAAAATCTCTGCAGAAGTATTTTTTTCATAGAAGTATCTATTCATTCAGATGAGGTACAATGCATTTCTTTTTTCTTTCTGTAGTAACAAATCAAATCACATAGGTCATGACCTTCATGGTTATGCCCTGGCGACAGGAAACCTGTTCACAGAAATG
>WBNM01042060.1:99524-144149 GCA_013399055.1 Ramphastos sulfuratus
TTCATGTATCTTGTATCTGGTTTAGGTGTTAAGGATTCATGTATTCTGTATTTTTCTCCTACACATCTTTAAATACAATAAATGTACACATGCATCTACTTTCTGTAATGATACATACTCTAGTCTCAGAAAGGTAGATGCAGCATGAAAAAGAAAAATCCCAAGAGAATACAAGGGACTTTGCCCCCCTGTCTTTTGGCTCCTGCACCATCCAGATAATTGGCAGAAAACTACTACCAGAAGCAGGCAAAGAAAATAAAATCTCTGCAGAAGTATTTTTTTCATAGAAGTATCTATTCATTCAGATGAGGTACAATGCATTTCTTTTTTCTTTCTGTAGTAACAAATCAAATCACATAGGTCATGACCTTCATGGTTATGCCCTGGCGACAGGAAACCTGTTCACAGAAATGAAGGACAGTAAAAATCAAAAATACCTGCAATTAATGTTTAGTATACAAAGACAATCCCTAACCTTATGCAGTGCCAAAGAAGGCCCTGCTATACCTTTTGTTTTACACATGTGATCAGTTTCATACAGTGTGGTTGCTGTTTGCTTTGGCAACATACATGAAAAATACAGGGTGTGGAACCTGCTGTACAACTAACAGAAATTCTAACAAAGTTTTGCAAGAGACTCAATATCTTTCAGTGAAAAAACCCTCTCCAATGTCAATCTAACATCAAGTAACAAAGGCCACCGTTATGCCTCACAGCAGTCTACCCAACTTCATGTGAAGACTCGTCTGATCTTACTGTCTGTAACTCCTGGGCAGCCCAACATTTCTGTTCTCCTGGGTCCCAGAGCCTCGGAGGGAGCCAGCTGGAGCAGCTCTGAGCAGTTTGCTGGGCAGCTGCATCAGAGAGCCAAAAGGAAACTAAACAACCCTGTCTTGGTCTGCATTGCTACTAGCGCTGTGCCTGCTCAATTTAAGGAGGACATTGGAGTTACTTGAACGTGTCCAGAGANTTCAGTGCCTTTCTCATCCCTCCCTGAAATAGCTGGCTTCCAATTTTTATATCCTACCCAGAGATTACATGAGGGGTTTCTGAGCATAATTTAGTAATAATAAATGAAGCAACACATGAGGTTTAAGGCTTTCTGCTTCAATTGTTTTAGTAGCTCTTTTGTGCCATGTGGAGATTTCTACAGGAAAAGCAATAACCCAAGTTTGCTGGAATTGTGTCTCATACATGCTTGGGATACAGTCTGGCTGACGCAATGAAATTTGCAGCATTTCCTATAAAGATATTCCTGTCAGCTATCATCACAGAACTCCAGAAATTCAGGTAACAGGGAGGTTATTTTTCTGAAAGGAATAAAACATTAGCATTAAAAAAAAAAAAAAAAAAAAAAATTCCCCAAACCTCACCCTGCCAAAAAACCCAAAGCAAGCCAACAAACAAAACCCAAACAAAAACAACCCTTACAAATTTAAACACGAGGTTGTGACCAGCAGCTAGTGAAAATCAACAAAATGTCTGTGAATAGAGTAACTATTACTGGTTTCCAAGGTGAAAGTGAGCACCTTTGACTGAAGACTAACTTGGGTTAGCAGAAACCTTGATTGAAACCATTGTGTTGCACTCACTCTCTGTGGTTGATCATGCCTAGGGAGACTACCTTCATTATATAAAACGTGTAGAAGATAAATGGAACAAAAGTCTCTAGGATAGTTCGGTCAGATGACATACATCACAGTGACACATTTTCTTCTATAAAGCCAGAAATTTCCAGTCCTCAGACGTGATAGATGTGTCAAGTTTACTTTTCAGGGAGAAAAAAGGTGCTGTTACAGTTCTGGCTAACCTTTGTCAAAACCCTTAATTCACAGAACAAGTGCGGGATCTTGTCTGAGAAAATCTGATCTCCTGCTTCATGCCTTGAAGCTACTACATGCCTTAAGTACCCTGACAAGATTTTGAATCAGACAATAAGGATGAAACGGAGGAAGAGAGTCTGTTGGGGCACAGAGAAAGGGGGGAGACGTGAACACCAGATGGTAACATTTGTTAGGTTTCACTTTTACAGTCCAAATAAGTCTAAAACCCTATGCTGCTCTGATGTAATTAAGTGCTTCACTAGTGTGAAAACCTTTCTTTATGAGACACAGCAGACCACAGAAGAAAGTTGCCCCTCAATGGCTGCTCCAAAACCCCAACCTAATTGAAGACACTTGCAGCCTTATCAAATACAGATGTAAAAAGTTAGGGGCTGGAGAATGATAAAAATTGGCAGTAAGTCTTGGGTTGAGTCAAGTACCTTAAAACAGAATTCAACTGTTCATCGTAAAAAATTCTAAATAGATTTGGAGGTTCTTCAAAGTCCAAATATGAAGAGTAATGTTGAACACATGCCTGTCTTCAGTATACTTCTAACTCAAACTCAAGTATTTAATAAACTAATCCAGACTAGTACATTCTAATACATGATAAACATGTATGAAGTACTGACCTTAGTGGTGGAGCGGGAAAGGAAAAAGTTGAAGAGCATCCAGCTGCATTTTATCTGCAAAAAAATGCTCACCCTCCACAGTTGATTGTTAAGATCTTGAGAACATTAGTTTTGTAGAATTACAAGCATGTTCTGAAAACTTATGAGGTGCTGCACTTACCTCTCTACTGAGAAAAGCCACTCTTTTCTTTGGAAAAGAAAATAACAAACTCCGTTTTCTAAAACTTCATTTTATGTTATCTGTGAAGGATTAGGTACGGCTAGACAGAGCACAAAATATAAGTCAGAAGTAATGGGCTCTGTGATAAATTAAGAGATTCCTTTCACAGATTATAGACCATTCTTGTCACATTAAGTCATTTTGAGTTACAAAGGCAATCTCGAGATTGATTGGACAATTTTTTCAATAATTGAGGGGATTATCTGCCAATATTGATATTCCAAAGAGTCTTCTCACACCTTATTTATGAATGTTAAAATGAAATAAAATTAGACTTATGATTAAGCCCTGTGTGCTGGCTTTGACTGGGGTAGAGTTAAGTTTCCTCACAATAGCTATACAAGGTTGTTTTGGATGCACAATGGAAATAGCCTTGATATTACAGGGATGCTTTTGTTATTGCTGAGTTGTGCTTACACGGCATCAAAACCTTTCCTGTTTCTTGGAGGACCCCACCAGACAGCAGGCTGAGGGTGCACAAGAAGTTGCAAGGGACACAGCTGGGACAGCTGCTCAAACTAGCCAAAGCAGTATTCCAGACAACATGACACCATGCACAGCATATAATTCTGGGCCAGAGTGACACCCTTTATCTTCCCAAGTAAATGTTACAGGTGATGGAGCTCTGCTTTCCTGAAGACAGCTGAAAGCTTGCCTGTGGATGGGAAGTGGTGAATGGATTCCTTCTTTTGCTTTATGTGCATGGCTTTGAATGCCTCTTCCTCTCAGCACTGTTTCACTGACAAATAAACCATCTGTGTACATACTAAGATGCTGCAATAACTAACTGGTGTTTATAAAATAGTATACGGATATTTATTATTAAAGTTATTACAACATACCCCCCAAGATAGATTAGCTATATCTTAGATGTGATTTAAAAACAAAACACAATATAAAACTTTTTGGGTATTTTGTTTGCTCTTCAGCTCGCCTGACCTATGCTGCCCAAGTTTCCTGAACAGATACTTGGGAGAAGCAAATAAACAACATAAAACAGTAAAGCTAAAGAGATTATAAATTTCTCTCTTATTTCCTGCTGATCATTGCCAGACTATGCTTCTGCCCCAAAGTGCAGGCTTCATTATTAAAGATGGACAGAATACAAGTATATTCAGCGGAGGCCAACTGTTCAGGAAATAGCTATAATTTGGTAAACAACATAATAAACACTTGAGCATCCTTGATGCAATGGGTAATGAGCCAGTGCAGTCATAAGTATGCACATAACAATATTAAGTTTATACTGTGTTTCGCATTATATATTTACACACACACTCATGTAGAGATATCTGTATAATACTTCAGATATTTTATTTGTTTCCCTCCTGACATAAATTTACTACTTTTCCCTCTATACACAACTGGTCACTTGTAAAGCAAAATCTTACCTTCATTTTTTGGTCCTTCTCTTTCATTTTACTTATACCCACCTAAACCATCAAAAGCTTTTGTTCATCATGGCAACTGAATGCATTACACTCTGAAGCATCAGAGATCCTGGGACTAAATGCAATCTCACAGCAAGTCATCGACATGTCTTATAGCCCATGCAATGGGAAGTGATTTAAATCCCCAGTCTGTTCTCCTTGCCACCATGGAGAACAATGACAATGACAAACCATAACACATCCCATTCATCTAACAGCTGAGAGAGTAATGAATTACAGAGATAATTCAACCACTCATTATTAAAAGATTACCAAATTAAAATGAAGTTTCTTGTAGTTACTTTTTTTTTTTAAAAAAAAGGAAATTATCATGTTTTCATATCATGTAAGTCAATCAGTATACAGTATTATTGATTCCCAAATATAAGGGTCACCTTGTAATGAAGCCTTCAAACTGAATTAAAGTTAGCACTTATCTGTCCTGAAACTCAATCCCAGTTCATACTGTTCTGCTCCCAGCACTGAAAATATAAGTTATTTAACAGGAGTCTCTCAAATTTCTTGGTGTTCTTCTCTAGCAGCATTAAACATTTTTAATGAAACTGCAAATATTCATAGTTGATTCTGCTTAATACAATTCTTGGTCAGGAATTAAACAAAGTAAACAAACAAACAAACAAACCAAAAACCTCAGGAACACCCCTTCTCCAAACCAATGTTGCATGGCACTAACTATGAAAAATGTAAATGGAGGAAAGTCTCTAGATACTGAGCTTTTAAGGCTATGCAGCTTTCAGTTCCCAGTGAAATATCTGCAACTTCATTTTAGAACAAACCTGTTAAGATTTAGTACTAAAAAAACCCTCTTTATCAAACAAGCATCAAGCCAGCTCTTCCATCCAAGGGTTCTGGTTATCTATAGACTTTTCAGGTTAACTCAGTGACAGATGAAATACATACATAAGTGAGACTGTTCCTAAAGTACTGCGGGTAAATGCATGTTTCCACAGGAGACTACTCAATCATTAGATGCAGGACACAGCATCATCTAATATAAAGAGACTTTTTAATATAGAACATATGCAACCTTTCTATCAGCTCCATCTAAATGTCTACCTGGGGTCAATTAAAAATGCCTCCAAAGTTTGATTCAGAAACTTTTCACTTTCCCAAATACATTTCTGCTCTTTGTAGGGCAGTAACTGGGAGGTGGAGAGAGGTGAGAGAAGAGGGGAAGGTCTACAGGAAAATTAGGTTGTCAGAAAATGTCAAAAATCACAGCAAATCTTCTGCAAATGATTATTTGAAAGTCTGTTACGCTTTATGTATAGCTGAGCAACAACAAGTGTAATGCTGACTTTCACTTTGGAAACAAGCTGTGAGGGGCATCTGTATGTGGACACAAATTGCAACTGATTAAGGCAAAGGAAAGTCCTGCATCAGGATTTCTATGGGGCAGACTGTGGAAACAGCATACTTTTGCCTAGTGTGAGCAGGGAAAATCTGGAAAGCTACTGCTACGAGGCTCAAAGGAGGGGAATGGAAAGTGGTTATTTTATCTCTAACTGTATTTCTTTTGGTCTTTCATTCTATTTATATAGTAGACTTCTTTATAGTGACTGGGAAGGGCTATTGAAGGGTAGCTGCACTTCTCTCACTGTCCCTTACCCAACAGGTTGGGGCACTGTCACCACTCTGAACACAGGATGGGGCCAGGATGGGGCCAAGGGGGATCCAGAGAGGACAGCACTACTGGGGAAGCTCTTAAATTAGTATTCATCTTCTCTTTAAAGAAAGAAGACACACAGTGTCAGGTCCACTTTTAAGGAAATAAGAGGCACAAAGGAGGGCAACGATATGCCTTGATTTTCACATTTAGCATTCCCTCTCCACTCCTGGAGACTTGCCATTATTCATTACTCATTTTCATCCTGTAACCTTTCAGATGAATCTGCTGAGTGGCTTTCTTGTGAGTCAGTCTATTACTCCATGATATTTGGTTTTACTTTGAGCAGGCTTCTTACTTTCCTCAGAACACTTCTCAGTGCCATGCTAAATCCTACCAGATCCTCATGGGCTGCAGCAGAGACTTACTTGACTGCCCATTACCATCTGTTCCTCACAGCCAAGGGTAAGTGCCTCATGAGAAGTTTATTATTGCTATTATATATAAATATTTTGGATCATGAGCTGATTTCACTTAAAAGTTCTTTCTAGCTCTGCTCCATGTTCTGGTGAGGGCATAGGCCAGATTTTTAGAATTGTTGGGTTAACTGTTGGACCTGATGACTTTAAAAGTCTCTTCCAACAAAAATAATGCTGTCTTTCTAATTAGTAACAGCAATGACGATACAAAAGTGGTTGCATTTTTCAGTTGCATTGTGTACACTTTTTCATGGTGTTAAAGTCTGGGTTCAGCAATCGCTACGGTCCTTTTCCTCAAATACTATGAAGACCTAGAGTGGCAGATTTTACTAAACAAGCAAACTGCAGAGGTCATAGTTTTTATTTTTTTAAATAGTTTCTTCTCAGTAGTGTATTTTAAACAAAGTGACCCTTCAGATTAATACCTATCTTAGTCCTTATTTAAAGGCTCTAAAAGTAAAAAGTGAGAGTAAACCCAAATATTTTCAACTGAGCCAACCTTTTTATTTTTCAGAACTATCCTGTGAGGAACATTGGGTTTTGTTACTGTTGTCTCAAGCCAGGCAAGATAATGTATGGAAAACTAAAAATTCTCAGGGACAACAAAACCTCTTTCCTTCCCTCCCCACAACTGACTGCTGCATGCCAGAAATTGGGACTTCTCTGGGAATTCGGTCAGAATTAGTTTTTCCTATTTTGTACTCCTTTCAGCCTTGAACAATCAGTAAAGCTAACAGACAAAAACCTGATTTTTTTTTTCTTTCTTATAATTGACAAGGCTAAATTCCATCTGGAATTATTCCTGTGAAACACAAGTCAAAAGAATGGGACTATAAAGATGCACTTAAAGGAAGAATTTAGTATCTGAAATCTTTGTATACCAGTGAGAATAAATGAGTAACAGAAATATGTTTAACCCACACATCTGATGCTGAGTTACTGAAACAATATATATACCTTTATACCTATATACACCTCAATATACCTTTTTCAGGTTCACTGTTTAGGGAAGAAGTGGACCTACAAGGTCTTGGTTTCAAGCTAGGATCTCCCCAGTAAGTCTGAAAATGTATTCATCACTCTGCAATCTACATAAAACTGGGACAAGAGTGAATTTTCCTACACCCTTAGAACATAAAGGAAACAAGCATTAGTCATAACTTTACACCAGCTCACTTCAGTCTGACAGTTACATGTGCTTGGGAACACTAGGTGGGTCTTAGCCCAGTACAAGACTTCCATGAAGTTCAGCAGACTTTGACTCAGGCCTGGAAAATTTTGCCACAAAGCCACTATACATTTGTAATTCTGTGATTTAAGACCAATCCATGTATCTTTGAGACATCTGCTGTTTTTTAGTTCAGGAAGACTGACAGGCTCCAGGATGCTCTTCATTATTTGGAAATAACTGTTGGTTATTTAGGTTCCCCAAATCCTTCCTTCTGATCACTATGCTCTGCCAAAGTTGGCATCTCTATTTAATTTTCTGCAATCAGGTCTGATCACTTGTGCAATTAATCCCTATTCCTTCCACTTTTCTCATGAAACAATAAACATTTTTGCCCTCAATCTCAATACTGGTTATGCCAATTTCATCTGAGCTTCTGGAATTTTTCTACTGAAATTTAAGTGCACAAATGTTAGCTGTGCTTCAAAAGAAACAGGTTATAAAACCTGCTAGTTATAGTACTCACAGCTTTCTTTGTTCTGTGTTTCAGAATTGCTACAGTATATTGACCTTAATATTAAGTTCTGTTTTTTTCAAGTGACCAACACAACTATTACCAGTCCAGGTTCAAAAAATGGACAGATACTGAACTGAAAATACCATATTAAAGGTCTATAATGATCTTTCTGTGCTCAGCCAGATGGATTGTCATCTGTGCTGATTCAGTCCAACTTGTCTGTACCATTCAATACAATTGATCACAAGATGCTTTTATAGAGCATTTGGTTATCCTTGAAATTTGGTACCCAGGGGTCCTAGAAAATGTCCATAGCTTGAGCTGTACTTCAGTGAATGCCTTTCTCTGTATCAGTGATATAACACAGATATAAATTGTTCTTTTTCTTATTTTGCTCTAAAAATTCCTGATACACATTCAGAGAAATTCTGTTTAAGCCTTGCTGTTTCCATCTTGATAGCAACACCCACTTGGCAATTTTAATTAAATCTCATAGCTTCAATTATCTGTATGCAGACACGATATCAATTTAAGTTGCTTTCTAGGTTGTTGGTTTTGTTCTGTTTTGTTTTGCTTTTGGTTTCCCCCTCCTCCCTGATGTTTTATTTCAGTTTCCATCTTTTGTATTTGGTCAGCCTTTGAAACTGATTCCTTGAGCAAGCTACCCAGCACAATTCGAGTTTATTTTCCCTATTACTCTCTAAAGCTCATTTTAAGTCAACATTTAGAGTGAAACCCTCATAGTTCAGTGCTTCATTTCAAGCTTTCTCCTTTTAGCTTATAAATTAGCATGACATTTCATGTAACTAATTTCATTTTGTACTTCTCTGATCACTGCTGTATATGAAATGTCCTCTGTTTTATATTGCATATTTCCATATAGATCTTTATATCTGTAGGTTTGTTTAAGGTCTGTATCTGCCTTCCATGGTGGTTATTAAACAGCAACCTAGATGTTCAACATAATTTTCCACTTAGCTTTGTGGCAATTTAAGGCTGGAGATGGTCTAAACACTGATGGACAACATAAAATGTTTGTCCCCTAGAGAAGGACTTCTTCCTACAGAAGAGAGCGGTCCCAGTTTCATCAGACTAGCATTTTCTAAATACAACATGTAAGATTCCTCACAAAGAAATCTTGAGTTAATGACAGTCCAAATTCACAAAGCTGCCATCTACCTGGAACAGCTACATCAGAACTTTCTGTTAAGCTTTAGTTATTATGTGCAGACATTACAATAGTAGTGAAAAAAACCTGGATATCAAAGCCAACAGAAACCAATGCTATCACAGCCAAACAGCCTCATGAGGGTGACTTAACCTTTGACCGGGAAATTTGATCTACTACAAGCAATTTGTGTCCCAAGGTACTCAGTGAATAGCTGATGTATACAAAACAAACAAAGGCTGAGAAAGACAATGAACTGACAGCCAAGATCAACAAATGGTCTTGATATCCCATGAAGCCACTAATATAATACTCTGTTAAACATCCTTTTCTCCAGAAGTGGGCTGTTTCAACATATTTGAGTGCCTCTGTGTCCTTGACAACATGAGTGAGATATATAGTGATAAGACAAGCTCCTTTTAGCTTATGTAGTCCTTAAGCATCTCCTCGTTGCCCCTGCCCTGGGCTATTTATAGTCCTCAAGTATCTAAATCCACCACCTCCTCTCCTAACCTTTTGCCGTTCTCATTCTAGAGATAGTAACAGCCTGTCCAAGAAGGAGACCCAGCCTTTACCTGGCATTCTGGAAATTTATGTGCTAACCCACTATCACAGTTCCACACAAACACAAGAACACAACTTAACAACTTAAAATAGCAAAGGTAAAAAACTTTTTAGCTTCCATGTGTGATGTATGATTTGTGTACACACGATCTGCACAGATAATCAACACACTTCTCCAAATAGCTAAGCATTTTCATTTTAGCTCCACTGTAGCTTTTCATTATGGTGGGAATGCACTGGTTGAAGAAAGATCTAGAGCAAAGAAGACAGAAGCATAGATATTGCTCTGCTAGGGAAGTTATTAAACTCCTGAGGTAAATCTTAACTATTTAGTTATTCTGAACCTCGATCCTCACTTGTTTGGTTTTTTTGTTTGTTTGGTTGGTTTTTTAAATCTTCCTCTGTTAAAGATCATCTTGTCAGTGTTCCACTTTCAATTGCATACAAGTGCATGGACAGCAGTTTCTGATATAATGTAAGTATTCTGCAGCAATCTAGGGCCAGTTATGATCTTTCTTCCCACTATGACGGGAACATCATATTTCACTTTCTTTAAACTCTAGCCTAAAACAAACCAACAGAAGATTAAACTATTTTTTTGTCAAGGGTTAAGTTGAATCTGCTTCTGATATTCAATTCCATGATGCTGTCACGCTAGCTTCTAGATGAAAGTGCTGACTGGGACAAAGTATTATCGGGCTTGAAGTTCAGATTGTACCATGAAAGGCTTCCTGTTCTGTTTGTTGTTTTTGGATTCTAGGTTTTGGGTGTTGGCTCTTTTACACTGGGATGGCAGCTGGATGGGGAGGGATGGGGGAGTAGCTTCCTGGTTTGAGATTTTAGCTTGTTACTTTCTGCTGTGCTTTGTCTGCAAATTGGTTAAGCTAATTGTGCATTATATTATCTCATTAATATTAAACTCTTATCTCAACTCTATGTATCAACCCAGAGTTTTCTATATGTATGTTACTTTCACTCACTTCTGTGTTACATAGAAAAGACTGTACTAAATTAGCACAACTAGATACAAGAAAGATATTTTTTACAGTGATGGCAGAGAACCACTGGAAAGGGTTGCTCAGAGAGATGGTAGAAGCCTCATCTCTGGAAACATTCAAGGTCTGGTTGGACAGGGCTCTGAACAACCTGATACAGTTATAGATGTCCCTGCTCACTGCAGATGGGGAGGGGGTTGGATTGGATGACCTTTAAAGGTTCCTTCCAAACTAAAGCATTCTATGATTCTTCATTTCAGCCCAGAACTCTTGGAGATCTGCCTAAGCCTGCCCACAGCACCCTCTATTGCTACACATGACTGATGGCTTGGAAAGCAACAAATGACAACCAAGCTAAACCAGCCTAAACAGGAATTCATTAAGAAAAAAAGATAGGGCAGAGGTCTTTGGAGATGAAGAGTTACATTAACTCATTGCAGCACTTACAACCATAATAATATGCCTTTTTAAAGGAAAGAAATATTTGCTGATTTCGTTCTGGGTAATTTACCTCAGTTCACTCACTCTCCAATACCTGTGTGTATATATTATAGCCATAGTAAAAATCATCTGCAGTTGCATAGGGAAATTCTTTCTCAAGAGCAGTGTGGTTTGACTGCAGTTTTGGACAAAGTTTTTGTATTTTACAGTTCGGACTGCATCAAAACAGACAAAACCCAGTATTTTACAAAACATGTATTGCTACGAAGATTAAATAAATGAAACTTCCTTGACACACCTTCCTTGCTATCTGTTAGGGGTGCTGCACGATTGATTCAACAGTGTGTGAATGGAAACAAGCATTTTCAAATGCAAAAGAGGATATGGAAAGCATATTGGGGGCAGGGGGGAAGAGGGTAGGGGAAGGAAAGCTAACTTCTTTGAATTGTTTATTTCCTCAATCTAATTTTAATTAAAACCAGAACATTAGGATGTCTGTTATACTAAGCTACTGTAATACAGATTTCCACATTAGAGAACAAAAAGCTTAAAAAAAAAAAAAAAAAGGATGAGAGAGGTGCCCGACTCACTAGGATTCTTTGGCTAGAAACAAAATAGCAGACAGCAGTGCTGGCTGCCTGTCACTAGAAAATAGCTTTACAATTCTATTTACACATTATTACCAACCAGCCTGATAATCTGGGGTTAGTGTGAGGCCAGGTATTCACTACTTTCAAATAAGGGACAATGAATAGCACAGGCATGCAGTTCATTACTTCAAACCCAATACTATACTGAACTGAAACGCTAAAGAACTATAGCAGATACTCGGTGGCCTGTGTACCTTGCACTACATACACACACGGAGACAGACAGTTCTTCACCTTGTGAGTCAACCTTTAAGACCTTATTTTTTTTAAATTCCTAAACTGGTGATGACAAATATTTCAGAGTTTATATAAAACACACAAACACACACACACAGAGTATGGCAGTTTTGCCCACAACAGCATTTGGCTAACATTTTATATTTACCCAAGTTTCCTTTTCACTCATCCTTTACTGTTTCTTCTCAACAAAATCAAACCAAACCAAATGAAAAAACCCCAACCAAACAAAAAACAAACAAACCAGCAACAACAACAAAAAAACCCCACAAAACTCAAACTCACCAACCAAAACAGAAATAGGGCAGAAGTGGGAGGTTGCAGGAATATAAAGGGGAAAGGAAGAAGACATCATCATTTTACCACTAGGAATTATTTAAAGTCTTCTAAACAGTTAAGATCAAATTCTCTCAAATGCCCCAGGTCCAAGCCAAGATGCTAGAGACATAGTTTCACCTGAATGAAGGAAATGAATGGGGAAGGGTTCTTTAAATGTAAATATTTGTGAGGGATATACTCAATAGCACAATTAACTTCTATGGTAAACAGCATGCAGCATCATGACCAATGAGAAATCAGAGCAGTTGTTCCTCTGACAAGGTGTAGAATAGAAGCAATACACTGGTAGGCTTACTAATCAAGGCTCTGCATAAGCTGGGTGGCAGCTAGGCCAAGAGAGCCTGGTATAAAGAAGCATTGGCAGAAACCTGGTGACAAACAAGCATCACCACAGGATGGAGAGCTGGAGGAGACAAGAAGGTGGAACTAACTATAGTTACCTTCTGAAGTTGACAGCTGAACAAGCAAGAGCTGCTAGGTGTGGATCAGTCCTGCACCTTTGTATTCATGTCCTAACACATTCCATACAGATCAGATGTGGAGCTGAATGGGACACAGCCAAATGCAGTGCAGAACCTGCCTACCTAGTACTGGTAGACAGAGATAGAAGGTAAGAAGCTGGAGTGGAAAGGATATAAAACCTTACTTCATCACTCATTTAGTCCTGCTAACATTCATTCACATCATGGAAGATTTACAGCAGAAGAAAATCTTAGAGAAGCTGAAGTGCTACATAAAATACTTTATGCCTATATATGCTGCAACATGTTTCAGTAGAAAGTGTGTTGCAGAGACAGGCTGGCTGGTAAGCTAAGTGTTCGCAGTTGCCCAAGCAATGTATTAGTGCTGCACAAGTCTGTTAATACTGACCAAAGCGGGAAGGAGACAAAGGTAGTGCCGTGTTGATAGGGACAGGCAAGAATAGTCAGAACAATGACCCAGCAGTGTGATTCAGAAAAGAGACAGACATAATCTGGAAACAACAGGAGTCCAAGCAGAAAGGGACGAGACTTCTTTTGTGTGGTCAGGTATTCAGCATGTTGTGTAAGAAGTGAGGAAATTTTAGACACTTCCCCACAGAGTGGGTTTAAGCTTCACTGAAAGATGATATCCCATGTACGGGCTTTTGTGAAAGAGAGAAGATGCTGCTGTGAAGACAGATAAGGACATTAAGATGAACAATCAGTTGAGGGGAAAAAAAATAGTATGCTTACGTTAAATTTGAAATGATATTTTTTTCCTGTTGAGAAGGCATAAAAATCACGGTAAAAGATAGAAGGTGGACTATAATTCTGAGGTGTTAGATGCCAAACTGCATTTCTGAAGGTAAGAGTAGCTAGGAGGTGGTACAGAGAGAAGGAAATCCCAGCTTGGTGGCACCTTACACACTAGCAGAAGTGAGAAGGGGTGAGCAACACAGCATTCTATCAAAAAGTTCTCAGTAACACAGAAGATTGATCTTGCAAACTGTGCTAAGGCTTGCTTCCTTTCCTCCGTTGCAAATTTTTTTTCCTCTCTGAGCCCCCACCCCAAAGAGAGAACAGAACAAAGTTTGCTAGAGCAGTAATGTTTACAAGGAGAATGGAGAGATGCTATGTGGAAATAAGAGACTGGGAAACTGTAATGACTGGATAAAAAGTAAAATGAAAGACAGTAAGAATTCCTCAGAGAGAGATGGAAGAATCCTAGAGATTAGAGGGAAATTAATTTGGGAAAAATCACACAGAAACTTATTACTACTTCATTTTAATTTTCTTAAAAATAAAACTATATGTCTGCTATATTTTTACAGGAATAACTAGGCTAGTTTTTAAATGTATTTATTTCTTAACAGATTTATCAGAAACACTCTCTTACGAAGTAGAGAAATGCTGTTATTTTCATTTTTTCCAAGCATTGAGGATAACTTCTGTGTGGTAGTTTGAGGGATCCTAGGTCTCCCTTAACAAAACTATAGGGACAGAAGCCCATCCCAGGGGGATGGACCTGCTCGTCCCAGGATATTGTAATATTGCTGTTCTATTCTGTCTTCTGGTATCATAGCTTAAAAGATAGTGCCTGACTGATCTCTCCCTCTTCTCTTCCCTGCCTTTCTTCCTTCCACTTCTCCTCTCTAAGAACAGTGCACGTTCTTATCTCATGGTTTGTGGGGGAGATGGCTGGCAGGGAATTGAGCTGCATGATTGTGGCTCACTGTGATGGCTTGGGAGTTACCTGCTCCCCCACACTATGAAATCACCCAGACTAAACTCAGGTGGCTGGAAGTTAAGGAATGAAGCTATATTTACAGCTTAGCACAATATACAAGCAGATATATACACAATATACAGGAATATTTACAGAAATATACAAGGTAAANCATTTTGGGCCTAGAGCATTTTGGTACTTATTCTACTTGATTGCCTTTTGTATATATGCTCTTGTAAATAGAATTTCTCTTTAAACTTCCAATTGGTGTGCAGTATCCTCATCCTTACCCCTGGAAAGGAAAGTCATTTCTGTCTTGCAGTCCCAGGTATGCTTGTGGCCCCAAACTGGGACACTGCTGTTTAAGGACAACTGTGGCTCAAAGCAGCCGAGTTAACCACTGTTACCCAAGAAATCAGTAGCACAGCAGGCAACTGAAACAAAGCCTCTCTCTTTTCCTATCTCCTAAACCATCTCTTGTTCAGTTGCTTTCAAAAATCCTGTGTGGAAAAGAAGAGGGAAGAAAGAGACAGAGTGGTTCAAAGGGGTCAGTCTTTTTCTGAGGCTAGCATATTTCATATGCTCTGAAATTGTGACTACTCCAAAAGCAGCTTTGTTCCTTTTATATGTCAGCAAAACAAAAGGTCAGCCTATTGAAATATTGGCCAGGTCTGACTTTATTCTATTAATAACAAGTAGAGACACATTTTTTAAAGTAATAGTTAAATAAATGGCTACATGTCTGTAATAATTTCAACTTAAAATGTCAACTGGATTTGAGATGCCATGTGCATTTAATCAATGACTCTACATTCTAATATAAATACTACTTTGGTTTGACTGCTTTGTCTGGCATAAATCATAATTCAGTGAGATGAGTACATTTAATTTTGTCTACAGATAGCTGTTAATGGCAATACCTAGCAAACTGGCACCTGCCAGCACATTGTAGTTAAAGAATCTGGCAGGAGTCCCCTTCTGTATCATTTCTCTTTTAATTGTTGTCTCACCCCATCATTTACCAAGTTTATATTAGAAGAACTACTGAAACAGAAAATCAGAGAAACTGCCTTTTTTTTCCCCCTCAAGCTAGAACTCATACTCTGCACTGCATTCCTGAGTAAAATATGTATTTGTTGGTTAAAATGCAGTTCAGGAAGCCTTAATTCAAATTCTTGTGAGTATGGCTTTAAATTCTCTAGGATCTTTGACAATAATGCATCCATAGAACGGAGAAATATTCAATGTACCAAAACATACGTGAAAAATCTGGAATTCAAGTTTTATCCTTAGATAACAGATAGATTTTAGAGCAAGTAACAGCCCCAACTATAGAGAATGAAGGATAAACACACTTCCACAGTGTTCAGCATTCATGAAGAATATACTTCGCTTTCTAAGACTTTTTTTTTGCAGAAGGCATTTCTTGTGAGAGAGGAGATGGACACTTAGAAGGAATACCTGGACATCACTTTTATTTTGGCAGGTGTGACATGCACAGACATCAACACTGAAAGGTAAGCGCACATTTAAGTAGAGAAGTCACAGAATTTAGTGCACAAAATTAATTCTTACAGACCAAGCTTGCTGCTGTCTTTTTTTTTTTTTTCCTTACTAATGGCTTGAATAATGATATTTCAACTTGAAATGAACATGCAACTGTTTCACAAAAAGCATGCTCCTTGCAAACAGTTTGCAATTTCATGTCCTTTTAAATAGTCAGAGGGAACTTTCTGCTCTGATCTGTTAAGTAAATATAAATCTTGTTATCCAAGTTCAGTAATGAGAGTGAGGGGTCTATTCTTCTTCACTGCACTTGCATACATCTAACGTTAATGAGATTTATGCATGCATATTAAGACGAGAACAGATGCTTAATTAAACAAATGAGTCTTTAGTAGGCAGTCCACATGACCATTTTTAGTACAAAACCCCCTTATTTTCTCTGGTTTAGTCTGATGATGAATGCAGCTAAGGAGGAATCAATACTGTGGAGGAAAAGTGATACATGTAAACTGAAGTATTTGTCTTTTTATAGTTTAAAATATTCAACATACTCAAAATACATTAAATGGATTAGGTATCTCCTCTCCCTCCAGCTCTCATGCTCTCTAAAGGAAATGGGAGTTTTATTTACTAATTTACTTATTTGAAAAGTGAGAATTTTATTAGGCAAAAGGAAATCAAGGCCTCTAAATAACTCATCTGCCTCATTAAGTGATGCTTCATATCAAACACATGATCCATCTCAGATAATTTTGTTATTGAGAACAAAAATTTCTAACATAACTTTACCCTAATTAAGTTATAATTTAAGCCAGTCTTGTTTTTTTTGGTGTGGTTTTGTTGATTTTTTTTTTTTTTTAATCTATGCATATCCATTCTGGTTTCCAGCACCATATGTATGTGCATATAAGTATATTAAAAAGCCATACGCATTGCCTCTCTGCAGCAAATCACAGCTTTATTATTTGCTATTTCTTCATTATATTGCTAACTTTCCTTCTACAGTGCTCAACTTCTCTGGGTAACACAGAACTAGAAAAAAAAAACAACTCTCCATAAGCTATCATACTGCTATATTTAATGGAAGTCAATATCTGTATATTATGCCATCTACTTTGCAATACCATTACAGGCTCGACAGTGGTGGTTGTAGAAAGTGTCATTCTGAGCACAAGGCCTATAATAGCAATAATGAAAAAAGGGTCATTTCTGTCTTCCTACTAGAATGAAAAATTAAAATCACTAAGGCACTTAGCTCAAAGGAAAATTGGTAAATTAAGAGGACAAAAATAAAATATTCATGGCTTATATTGTGAAATGGAAGGTAAATAATTTAAGATGAACTATTATGTGGGAAAGTGCACCCTTTCTGAAGAGGAAAAAAGCAAATGTAACTAATGCACATACATATATTCTTGCTTCCTGGGCTTACAGTTACATGTATACGTGCACAAATATGCAAGTTGTGGTTGATGTGCAGTACTTGTGAGGGACAGACATTTTCCCACCTATACTAATTTTTAAATATATTTGCTAGTGAACTAGTGAAGCCAGGTATACAGGAGTTGCCTTCTATGAAGGAGGTTGGTTGGCTTTTTAAATGCTCAATCCAGTGTGCTAACAAGAAACTGAATGAGAGAGTGTTCTTCCACGGCACTCCAGTTTGGCAAAACTCTTTACCCTGAGTCAGCAATTAAATACTTGCTCTTAGAATTTTATATCACACAAAAATCTGACTTCAGCCTACCGGTCTCTGCCTGAGGGAGTTAGCTATTAAAATGCCATTGGTATGGCTGCAGTCCATTAGCTAACTTACCTTCATACCCATAAAGCTCAAAGGGCTGCCCAGAATTTTTACAATCACTATCTGGAAAAGGTAGCGAGAGAGCCATAGACTTATGTTTATTATATGTCAGGACTGTAACAACTGCTATGGGATTAGGATACAAAGCAGCACTGCATAGCAGAGGTCACATTTCCCTAGTGATTTTAATGTTCAGTCTTTCTCCAACTTAATTTAGAAACCAACATCAAGCCTACCTATGTTAGAAAAGAATATTTTCATAGCGTTTGAAATCATGACAATTAAATAAATACAGATCACGAGTTCAAAAACTGGACTCCATCACACAGCAAACTGAGGAATAATTATTTAGTAGTTTGTGGTTTTTTTTTTTTTCTGTTAAGCTCTTAGTTTTGCATTCTGAGGGCCAAGTGATCATGCATTTTGCATTAGTGGTCAGCATCAACTACTTCTAACACCTTGCACCAATGGGTTAATCAACCCTTACAAATAGCCTACAGAGCCAGTTCACAATTCACTCTGATGGTTGTAAAGTAGTGATTCTACATGCTACCTTTAGTCAAAGGCACAAATGCTCATGCTGTTTCGCTACAGTGTTTTTTATGAGAATGCAAAACACCTTCAGAAAGTACAGAGAAGCTCATTTGAGGTCCAGAAGTCTCCTCAAGGCTCAGTCTCCTAAAAGAATGGGCCAGCTCCAAGTAAGAAAACAAATCAAGAATCTAATGTGGCATTGCATAATCTTGCCACTGTTAGGTATCTGTACAGAACTCTTCCAAAGAAGTTTGTGTAGATACTAGACAATGGCTCTTCCCCAAGACTACAGCATACATTTAATCACAGCTCCAAACATAAAAATATTTAATGTAGCTGGTTTCCTGATACACAATTTCAATATAGTTTGCTATCTGTTGTCTGGCAGAAGGTTATTTAGCTATGATAGTCCAAAGTTCCAGAAAATATCAAAAAGTAAAACATAATGCTCCTTAGCCAATGTTACACACAAACAGTTCAGAGAGTCAACTTTTGCTCTTCTTTGGACAGCACATAACACACATCAAGTACTAATGCAGGAAATATGTGCATCACAACCACACAAACAAGAAAACAAACATTGTTCAGTTTGCACTACAGTAAGATAGTACTTTGGATTACAGAGATTTAGCTAATCACTAATAAGCAGTGTCATCTGCATTTCAGATCTCCAGTATACCTAACCTCCTTTGCTCTAAGTGCCACAGTCACCAAAATGATGCAGCCAAGAGTTCAAACTAAAACTGGGTGAAACAACAGGATTTAAAAAAAACCCCAGTAATTTAAAAAATAAAAGCGTGATTTTTTGATGGTCTCCCTGAATCACAGCCACCTAAAAAAAGCTTCAATCCAGGAAAAGCTTAGCAGGAAAGCAAGGGGGTTTGGTTTTTTTTATATGTGTAAAAAAAGACCAGGAACTACAAGTAAATAGCAGCTGAGCAACAGATGAGGCACTAAGTGAAATCTGTTAGCAACTGCTAACAGCTTTGCTATTTTCTGTTGTTAAATTAAAAAAAAAAAGTAAAACCTCAATGCAGTAGCAATTCCAATATGTTAAAAAATCTCAGACACAGAAGACTAAAGCTCAATGCTTCTTATACTACAGATAAATACTTGGGTTTGGCTTTAATATCTTAAAACACTTTGTTATTGATTATAAGACAGAAACAAGCTAATTCACATGGACATACTATCACGCAAAAACTTTTCATAGCTATACACGTGACCCAAAAGGTATAGCACAAAAACTTCACTATAGACAAGTGTGACACTTCCAGCAGCTGCTTCAGCCTCCAATTCTGCTTTCTTTTGTTCCTTATACATGACCTCTAGTCAATTGTCAGAAAGTGCATGTGTCTTCATTTACGCTGAGCTTTCTGGCAAGATCTCAAAAATATTTTCACTGTCCTTCTGGTCCTGGAGCTGGCCACAGATGATAATTTCCTATTTATCTCAATCCAGTCTTGACATGGATTCAGCAAATCTGTTTTTCTGTGTGGATGCATCTACTGAAATTGCTCTGAATAAAGCAGCCTACAAATTACAAATGGTATGAAAGTACCAGTGTGGAGTTCCAACTCCTAGTAAGATCTATTAGTGACATGGCTGCAGTCAGGGTACTAGTTTAAAAAACTCATGGCATCACCCAGTCCCAGGCAGATATATCTGTTCAATTTCCACTGGAATATACCTTTCCTAACTTCTTTCCTCTGGGGTCTGCCTCTCCTGTCAGTCTGTCTGGGGCTCTGGTCCTTGTTCCTCATTTTGGTGGTCTCTCACATGGAGGATCACAGTGCAACTACTATCATATTTACAAAAGCTACACTACAGATTTCTTTCTCCATCCAGCTTTCTACTCCCTTATGGTGTTTATATTTCTAATGCCTTCTATGGCAGGTTCCCCTTCCCATTTAAACTCAGTTTGTCAAAAAATGAGCTCATCTCTGTTTCTAAATACTTTTATTTCTTTCTCTGAAGCTACCAGGAATTAGCAGTCACCTTGTTTGCTGCAGAAGCTCACAACTTCGTTGTCCTCAGCTTCTGTTTCCTTCCACAGATGTTCTACCAGTAAAACATGCCAATTTTATCTCCACAATGTCATAAAAAATCTGGCTGTTTCTTTCCATCCATGCTGCTAAAATACTTGATCATTCAAACCTCCTTATTGCAGTTGTCTCCTCCCTATCCTTCCTGACACTCCTCATTCCTTATATCATTGCAAAACTCCAGTTTGTAAAGTATCTCTGGTAATTATTCAGTAAGTTCCTTCAGTAGTTTCCTATTATTTCTTTTTAAGATGTCCAAATTATTTTTGGTTTTCTATGTCATCCACAGCAGTTTCTTCCTGAATAAACACCTGGCTGGTTTTGCTTCTCTTGAGCAGGACACGTGTTTCCCAGGTCTTTTGTAAACTCACACTGTCCAATGTTGTTCAGTCTTTACAGGTGATCACCCTTCCTTCACTTTATCATGGGTAGGATTCCCTAGGATTATTACCTTCTCATGAAGGAACTTATTTTCAAGAACGATTTTATAAATTCTAGGAAGAAACAATGAGAAAGACACAGAAAACTCGCAGCTGAACCATTAGCTCTTACAAATAACTCCTACTCTATTCATAATAACCTGTTGCTTCCTTCTTTGCGTGCTTTATAGAGATTTTCAATGGTGTGGGATGGAAATACCCATTCTATGCTGCCATACAGATAAATAAACATTACTATCAATTACTGTCTGCTGGGGAGACTATCAATCTAAATAAAAAGCAAGCTTCTGAAAAGAACAGATGTATAAAGCTCATGTACAACCGAACTGTGAAATATATTCTGAAGAAGAGAACTACTATGAATGGTAACTTATTGTTCCCAGCTTTGCACGTGGATCATTATCAGATTTTTTTGTCAACTAAAATCTCTTGTTTTGGATTCTGATGTCATCCCAAATTTCTTCTGGCTCAGACATCACACCCCCAAAAGTAAGATTTTGCACTTAAACTTTGAATCTGCCAGCGATACGTAAAATGGAATACTTACGGTTTTGTCTGACCTCTATGTCATTTCCCTGTCTTTCCAACAGCCCTGTGCAAGCCATAAAGTCAAATATAATGAAAATAGACATAAAGCTTGAGATACACAAGAGAGCCATTGAAGTCACTCTCCTAATTATTCAGTGTTTTGACTACTGTTCCATGTTAAGCCTTTTTTTCCTTTCCAGTATGAACACAAATGCAGGTGCAATGCACAGGTGTGAGTATGTGCCTCCTTGGCATTCCTAAAGAGCCCCATTTGAATGCAGACTGCTACACCCACGCACCTTCATTTTTTGAAGACTAACAAATGCTGAAGTCATGCAAATTTGGTACCTAAGCATCTCTCTCTATTTTTTACAATATCTCTATAGTATTCAAAAGCTGATAGAACTTTAAGGATTCTTGTTGATGATACAGGGTGCATGGAATAAAGTCAGCTAAAATATTCTATGTGTATATGTAACACAAGCTATTTGACTCCAGAGGACACATCAACAGAAAGTTGCAATGCACTGAGTTCACATATCACTGTCCTAATGAGCGTCACTACAAGTGAATGATCTTGCAGCTGAATTTCTTTGATTACTACTTAAATCTATCTTTGTCGATGCAACGACTGTGTCTTCTGTATGTATCTGGCTTGTCTACAATACAGCATGCTAAGAAACACCAATAGCCTCCTAAAGCTAACAGTAAGTGTTCAGTGCCACAAGTAACTACATAGAATCAGTCAGGGTTGGAAGGAACTACAAGGATCATCTAGTTCCAACCTCCCTGCCATGGGCAGGGACACCCTACCCTAGATCAGGCTGGCTAGACCCTCATCCAGCCTGGCCTTAAACACCTCCAGGGAAGGGGCCTCAATCACCTCCCTGGGCAACCCATTCCAGGGTCTCACCACTCTCATAGTGAAGAACTTCTTCCTCACATCCAGCCTGAATCTACCCTCCTCCAGCTCTGCTCCATTCCCCCTAGCCCTGCCACTACCCAATATCCTAAAAAGTCCCTCCCTAGTTTTTCTGTAGGTCCTTTTCATATACTGGAAGGCCACAATAAGGTCACCTTGGAGCATCCTCTTCTCCAGACTGAACAGCTTGACTTTCGGAATATAATAGAGAGGGGTTTAGCAACCTCATCCATCAGTTCTCTCAGTACCCGTGGGTGTATCCCATCAGATCCCACAGACTTGAACACTTTCAGGTTCTTCAGGTGATCATGAACCTCATCTTCACTTATGATGGGCAGTTCTTCCTCCCAGTCCCTGCCATTATCTTCCTTGACTCCAGGAGTGTGGCTGGAGGCCTTTGGAGTGAAGACTGAGGTAAAGAAGTCATTGAGAACCTCAGCCTTTTCCATGTCACTTGTGACCATTTCACCTATTTCCTTTCTGAGGGGGCCCACACCTTCCCTAGTCTTCTTTTTACCATTAATATACCTGTAGAAATTCTTGGGTGTTCCCTTTGACCACCCTGGCTAGATTCAATTCAAACTGTGCCTTGGCTTTCCTAATGAGATCTCTACCTGCTTGGGCTGCTTCCTTATATACTCCCAATTCTAGCTGTCTTTTCTTCCACTCCTTGTAGAGTTTCTTTTTCTGTGACAGCATTTACAGGAGCTCCCTGGTCAGTCAGGCAGGCCTCCTAGCATTCTTCCCTGCTTTCCTCTTTGTTGGTATACATTGCTCCTGGACACAGACCAGCTGTCCTGGGCCCCTCTTCCCTCTAGGGCTTTGTCCCATGATACTTTGGCCAGCAGATCCCTGAAGCGATCAAAGTCTGCATGCCTAAAGTCTAGAGTCGTAAGCTTAGAATATGTCCTCCTGGTGGCCCTGAGGATCTTAAATTCAACTGCTTCATGGTCCCTGCAGCCAAGGCTGTCCCTGAGCCTCACCCTGGTCACCAGCCCTTCCCTGTTGGTGAGAACAAAGTCCAGCATAGCATCTTTTCTTGTTGGTTCCTCTACCATTTGGAGGAGGAAGTTGTCATCTATGCAATCCAGGAACATCCTGGATTGCTGATGCCTTGCTGTGTTGTCCCTCCAACAGATGTCAGGGTGCTTGAAATTCTCCATGAAGACCAGGGCTTGTGACCTGGAAGCCGCTTCTATTTTCCTGTGAAGGGCCTCATCTGCTTGATTCTGCTGGTCAGGTGGCCTGTAGCAGACCCCTACGGTAACATCACCCTCCCCTGTCTTCCCTTTAATTTTAACACATACACTCTCAACCAGCTCATCATGTTTCCCTAGGTGGAGCTCCACTGATTCTAGCTGGTCACTGATATAGAGGACAATGCTGCCTCCTCTCCTTCCCTGCCTATCCTTCCTAAAGAGCTTGTACATGGTCATACAGTCTAATTTCCTCCAGGTGATCATTAAATTTTATTCACATACTGTATATCAACTGTAGAGATCTACTTAAATAAAAATACGTTAACCCTCAATAAAGTAAACAGGTACCACAGGCAGCAGTGCCAGCAACAGAGTACCTATGGCACCAAAGGGCAGGGAAGACAGTGAGCTTTAGACCACTGCAGGCAACGGCTGAAGCTATGAACCAAAGATTTTGTCACTGTTTACAGTTACACAAGTAACCTTGCTCTCCCTAAAGCTCATAAAGGAAGCAGATAAGCAAGGAAAGAGAAGGTAAATGTCTAAGTGTGGGAGTGGGGCATGTATTACTCAGAAATATTCCCTACAAAGCCTTCCCCCTCGACACACTCTTGTTTTCAGCCTGAAACCTTGAATCTTTTCTGACATATGGGTATGAATTTCAAAGGCACAAAAAGACATTTTATCTGCCAAATGTCTTCTGCCTCAGCTACAAGTTTGGTGTAAAAGTATAAACTGCTTTCTTTTTAAATAACATAAACATAATTTTGAGTCCAAGTGAAATAATTTCTCCACTGCTTTTAAAGAGTTGTTTCCTATGTTATAATGAGTATGGGTGGCTGTTTTCCTTACTAAATTGCCATACCTCAACATGACACCAAAGCCTTTCTTCTTTTTCTTTTCCGCATCTTCATTCTCTTCCTTTCTCTTCTTCTCTTTGATTTTAGATTTGCCCTTTTCCTTTTTCTTCTCTTTGTTTTTTTTTTCCTTTTTTGCTTTGGATTCAGCATCTTCTATTTCAGGGCTCCCTGGAGGGGGAGATTCCAAGTTCTGAGCTTCTTGACCAGAGTGAGAACTCTTATCAGAGAAACCATCTGCACAGAATGAAAAGAAACAGTGAGGGTGGCTAGGGGCCACTAAAATGCAAACACATGAAACACAGCATAAGTGTCTATGAAGTGCTCAAATGACTCACACTTACTCATTCAACTGAATAATTTAAAAAGCAGACTAAACATACCTAGTGAATTCAAGCAGGTTTATATTGTAAATTAAATACAGAGATATTTTAATGACTAGTTTTATTTTCTAGTTATTATTCCTGAGACAAAAATCCTGACATGGTAAAACACTACTCTGAAATCTACCTTGTTAGCCTGCATCAGCTTGGGAAAACTGACATGCTAGGATGCAGTGAGAGCTTACTTCAACAAGAAATTCTGGAGACTGCTACAACCAACCCACATAACAAAATTATCTCATTCACTTCTTGGAATCTTTATATTTTAATGGCTGAAAAAGAAATAAACTCTTCTATCTGTCTGGAGAAGAGTTGTGTTATTTCTCTTTGGGGAGTTCAGGATCTAAGCAAAGTTTTATGCTAAAAGAAACATATTTGCAGACCAGAGTCTATAAGCCCACAGTAAGAGAATGAGTAGCAGGGTGCTATCAACACACTCTGCCTTGCCTGTAACAAGAAACAAATTTTCAGGTCAGAGAAGGCAGAAGTGTAGACAGTTCTGTAAAACAAAAGAAATACTCAGATTACGTTAAAAATTATATAAGTCAGCTGCTTCTTGAAGTAGAAAATTATAATTATTTAAAGATTCAATGCTAAATCCTTCAACTCAACCCTGCCCCAAAGGAGATCAGTGAAAGCCTTTACATCCCCATCAAAGCTGAATAGGCTACTGCAAAGACAGCTCTATTCAGAAGATTCTTTTAAAATGTGATCAGCTTCAAATTGACTAAATTACTTGCTTATGTATTTACTGAGTTGCCTCTCAGTAGTACTATTTGGAAGTGACTCCTTCAATAAGCATGTTCTTAGCAACATACCCTCCTCTCCATCTTCAGGACCATCGTAAGACTTATCAATGGCAGCTCGGAAACTTTCATTACACCCCCGGCCACGGACCACGTGAGGTCTGGGTCTGTGAAAAGGGAGTTCATTTTTCCTAACTTCAGCCACAGCAGTCTGAAGACTCTCGAGAGAACTGGACTTCTTCAATCCCAGAGTAGGACCAAAATCTTTGCCAGAAGAGTCTGGAAAACAAATAGTTAAGATTTTATACCTAAAATCATACAGAAAAATAAAACTAGTCAGACAGGTATCTTAATTGTGTACTTTACTACTTGGGGCCTTTGAAACGCAATCAATGTAATTTGTTCTAAAAATAACATCAAGTTAAAGCTAGTTCAGTAGATATCCCTGTTAAGACTTGGAGGGAGAGTCATGTAATTTACAGACCTGACAACAGTGATGGGCAATATCTGTCTCACTCTGTGTCACTTCAAAGCCTACACAAGTGATAAGGATGAGGTTGCTTCTGTTCCAGTGGATTCTTTAGGGTCCAGGAGGTGCACACACACACGGGTACTCCTCTCTGGGTACAGTTCCAACACTTTATTATAGCTCAAATACTAGAATCATAGAGAGAACGATATACTGAAAACTACAACGCTGACTAGGATATGACAAAGAATGTCAAGTAACTCTATTGATCAGAGAGCAGGTTATACTCATCCTACCCAACTGACCAGCAATACTCCTGAGAGGCGTAGATTGCAGAGCTGGCAGGCACTTATCTTAGATGGATGTCCCCATCAAGAACCACATGGTCACAGTGCTAAAACTGGTGCTGCTCCAACCCAGCTACCTAGGCTCTCCTGTATATATATGGGTTTGGAATTCTGTCACATATGGCCAGGACATCTAGAAGGCCGAATGAAGGAGAATGGAGCTCCTCCTTTATTTTGGAATCTGTTACATAACATCTTTCCCTGCTGCTCATGTGCATACTTGCAAGCCCTGTTTTCCCCAGGTCTTTTCTCTAGTAACCTAGTGACTATCAGCCTGTTGTAAATCCTCATCAAACACATACCAACTCTTCCCTCTTACAGCTTCTTGTCCCTTTGACAGAGATATTCAACTGGACACTGCTAACAGTCTTAATGGGAACATTACCATTAGACTCACAAAACCAAACACTGCTACACAAGAGTTTTGATTTTAAGAACGAGTCATGGCTGACATTTTCTCCTGTAAGAAGATACTATTAATTATCTCACAGTCTTATCAAACCTTTTTCTTCAAGCTGAAACTGGCGCTATGATATCAACATATATAGTAGGTTATTCAAGAAACAAGTATTTCCAGCAAAGTACATCTTAACAAATGCTGCCGCCTCTTTCCTTGTTTACAGGCAAAAGAAAGTACTTCCTTTCTTTGAATGTTTGATTATCTGACCTTAGAAAGACATTTTGTGACAGCATTAGTGTTAATTAGCATTAATGTGATGATAGTAGAATACGAAAAAAAAAAGCTCAATTAATACGTGCTACATTAACGAAGAACTGTACAGTGATTTAAAAGTCTTTGTAGCATTTACTTTTTATATGGTAGACCAGTAAATGTGACATTTAGGCACAGAGGGATAGACTTGGCCTTGCAATATACTTTCTGTCTCTGAGAACACAAATGCTGTTGTTTTCAACTTTTAAGTATACTAACACAAGAATAGGATAATACAAGAACAGAAGACCTTCATGTACATGTCCATATACTTTCATGCCTGAAGATATCCAAGGATCACAGAAAAGACAGATGTATTAGTACCATACATTGGGATTTTAGCAGTCCTGGAGTGCACATATTTCTGAACTAAAACTGATTAGTGACTTCTTAAAAGGAAAAAAAAAAAAGTCAAGAATTGGCAGCAAATAGAGACTGGTCAGTAGTGTTTACATAGAGCAGCTTACACTCTTGTTACCTACAGACTAACATGTAGCTGAAAATAAGGGGTGATGGTATAGGGGTGTATGAGGAGACAAGTTTAAGGTAAACCTGGTTGCTCTGTCACACAGTGCAACCTTCTTTCATTCATTGCCATTCTGGACACTACCATTATTGCCAGATTAGCAAGTGCTAAAATGGAGTTAGAGCAATGGCTTGCAAACAACACAAAGGTGCTTAAAATCACTAAGGACTTGTGCATAAGTAAAAGGCACTGTGGTGCCAATCTCAGGCTGAGGAGCAGTAAAACCAAGAGAATCATAATCACAGTAAAAAGAGGCAAAGTGAAAGCTGCTCTGATCAGCAGAGAAAAAGCTTTCCTGTTTTTCAGCCAGAAAACAGCTTTTATGGCTTGCTTTAGCAGAAGATAAGACACAGAGGTACATGCAGCAGAGCATGGCAGGCTTCAGCAGCCCAAGGAAAGTGGAGGTCTCAGTCAGACTGAGTTGCAGGCCTAATCTCAGTACTGCCTAGGCAGAGGAGGATGAAAGCTCCCACCTCTGTGGGCAGCAAGAACTCAGTGCACCACCTGCATTGAGGGCAGTTTAAACGCAACTACAGCATCTGCAAGGAAGCAGCTGCCACAGCCCCACCTCCAGCATCAGGCAGTGCAGTTGCTGCAAAAGGCCTGCACAAGACTTACTACACTAGTTCAGTGTCCTAAGTTTTAGCACCTGAAAGAAAAAAGTCTCAGGTTAAATGTCAGTTAGAGCCTGTCTTGTATAAAGCTTAGCAAATTACTCAAGCTGGAAGACTATTCCTAACATATGAAGACCATCTCTAAGAAAATCCAAGCCAATACCTAAGGTGTGGACTGACAGACTCAAATATTACATGTACCAGAAAGTCAGCTGTCTGCTCAGCCTTGCTGCAGTTTGCCCTGCACTCACTGTGATGCACTGTTTGGGTCCACACTATCTAATTCAATCAGGGTTACCACGAAAAGGTTCTTTGTCCAATACTTGCCTTAAATAATCACTTGGGAAACTCAGATTTATTGTCAAAGTACCCTTTTTTCTGTACAAATAGTCTTTATTTTGTGTTTAGTCCTCACATGAAAGTTCCCCTGAGGAATTAATTTTTGCAAAAACTAGCAATAACTTTCGGTTGTAAAGAGAACACTTACAGTGACTTTCATGTAGTGTTTTCACTTAGCTAATAAAAATGCAGCATTCTGGCTAACAAGTAAATTCAGAACATCACTACCCTGAAAAACAATTTTGTTTTTCCCCCTAATATCCCCAAAAGAAACAGAATTGGCTTTCGGTCACATCATTCTTAGATTATCAAATAATGTGTTACCTTTAAGGTATTAGCTATATTTGTCCCTCACTGGCAAAGACAATTAAATTTAATCTGTGAACTTTCAATGTTTTACCATTTAAAAAGTGTTCTCATCTATTAAAAAAACCCAGAGAACCTTTAGTAACAGATTACTATTAAGCACTTAGTTGTCCTTTTCTAATACAGTAAAAATTTAATCTGTAATTTCACTGGCAACATTTAAAGTTTCTCACTATTACCATTGAAATTCACCTATGAATCCAGGTGAAATTCCAGGGCTTTCAGTGTTCTGAAACTTCATGTTTTTGCAGTTCAGCTTTTATTTCTTTTTTCTTTCATTATAAGGCTGTAGTAATTGCATACTAGTGCACAACTGAAGATACAGAAGCCGAGGAGCTTCCCTAGGAAGGGAGACCAATCCTCTTTCTTTCATAGCCAGCACCCAGTACTAGATGCTTTGGAGAGAAATGGACAAGACTCCGTAAAGAACAAGTACCAGATCCCAAACAGCAAATTTTCCCTCCCCATCCCTCTCAGAACATCTCTATTTCTGGAGACATTTAGGACTGCTGTAAGCCTGAAAAAAAGAAGAACTTTGCCTCATGGGTAAAAAAGCCCCAAACAACAAATAAACAACAGCAAAACCCTCTCATCTTTCACAAGTTCTTAACAGGCAGTTCTAGGGGAACAGAGCATATGGAACACAACATCCAGCCTTACCCAGATTTTCAACAGAAAATATACTTTGGCAATGAGGAATTTCGTTGTTTGCTGAGTAAAAATATTTCTTTGTATGATTTTTTTGGTTTTGTTTATAGATTACTGTCTCTTGCAGTACAATGATAAAAAGTCAGCTGAAGCACTCAGGTTTTTTATAAATGTTCAATTAGTTTATGCATGTCTAGTGAATTTATGAGAGAATACAACCACCAACAACAGTACCTGGCTGAAAGCAAGTTGCCAGTTCCTAGGTGGTATCTGTAAATGATTATCGTTTAAATGAAAGAAGGTACTAAAAGGACCTTAATTTTCTGCTCAACGCACACACAGCTACCACAGATATTTTTTCTTAATGTACCAGTAAAGCAAGCCTGCTTTCTGTTCTTTTATTATTAATAGTTCCAAGTATTTTCAAGCTACTCTTTTTTTCCACATCTGCACAATCCCTTCTTCTTCTACAGCCCAGCAAAAGGAAATGTGCCAGAAGCAAGATGCCAGTCATGAAAATCAAAGGTAGAAAAATGACAGTGCTGTGGGCAAAGCAAGCCACTCTGAAGACATGTATAAAGAAAGTGGAATTTAGAGAAGCCACAGATAAATGCTGTTCTAAACCAAATGTGACTCCTAAGACACTCTAAACAGTAAATATTGTATATTATCATAATTAATTTTACTTTTTAGATACTTATTATTCTTGAAAAATCAAAATCATGTAAATATGCCTAAAGGATAATATTTAAAGAAACATATTTGTGTGAGCTAGACTAATTTACTCTTCATGTTTTCAAAGATACAGTAAGATAAAAAACAGCTATGAAGAAAAAAAAGGAAGGGAAGGTGTTACTGAGACTGAGAAACTAGAATAAACACAAAATTGTAATGGATGAGAAATATTCTGGTTCTATATTTACCAGAGCCCACACATTGCAAGCTCTTACTGCACTGCACATGATGGAGGTGAATGTGTTACTAGGGAAGAGAAAATAGTTCTGAAAACAGCAAGTCTTCTACCCTGTGGGTACTGGGTTGCTGGAGATAGTGCATGAGTGCTTTTAGCAGGCACACGACTGTTCATGAAACACCAACGTTTAATTCTTTTGCGGTAGAACTCGGAGTGAGATATTGTCAGGAAGCAGCTACAACCCAGTGCCTGTTCTGCACTGGACATGCACCTTGGGTAACATTCATAATGCCCAGTATAGTCTCACTGTACTTCGACCTACCTCAACCTAACTGCTCATTCCATAGTTATCTTTCTCTAAAGGAAATGGGGCTTAATTAAAATATCTTTTGATACTCACGTATTCACATGATTTTCAAAACACAATTAATTCACTGATCACACATGTTTTGGGTTTATTAATCTTACATTGGCCCTGCAGACATAAGGATAAGAGGCATGGTTGCAGAAATACCCCGATTTCTGTTCAGGAAGGAAAATGCAGGATTTCTGTTGTACAGAATCAAATTATATAGGTATCAGACTGGTAAATTAGGCCCTTCAGAAAAATTTAGTCAAAATACAACCCTGCTGTAGGGAAATCTTTTGTATGAGAATAAACTAAACCTATTACTCAAATGAAGATGCCCAAAGATACAAAGATACCTGCTGGCAAGATACAGGCAGCAAGTCTTGACTGCTTTACTCTCCTCTTAGTTCCTTTTGGAAATGTACTGCTAAATAAATTGATGTATAAAGTGAAAACTGAGTCTCTTTTAATAAAGTCAAAACATAAAATGTTTGTTGTTATTACCAAGCTTCATGTGCCATAAACATCAGAAAACAGGTAGACAGATACACTTCTGACCCACAGGGTTGTAACACCATTTAGTAACTTAAATTAATTCATGTTCAATTCCTTCTGCATCATTTTGTTTAATGTTTCTGGTAGGACTCACAGTATGCACAACTGCAAAGGGTTTTTTTCTTCTGACTTAAATGTTCATGTTGAGACATAGGAAGTTTCATGTAAACATGCTGAAAAATGTTTTCACTGTGAGGGTGACAGAATACTGGAACAGGAGTCTCCCTCTCTGGAGATATGCAAGATCTGCCTGGATGTATTCCTGTGTGATCTGGTATAGGTGATCCTGCTCTGGTGGTGGTGGGGGGGGGTTGGACTAGATGATCATTCAATGTCCCTTCCAACTCCTAACACTCTGTGATTTCGTGATATTGCCTCAATCAATTCAATGCAGAGAATGATTTAGGAAGGAAGAATTTGAAAGTAATTACAATATTTAGCTTGTGATTTTCAATTGAAGAGCTTGAACCGGGCATTTTTGTAGAATAAACTTAGATCATACCAGAGCTTTTTCTTCAAATAGTTTATACAGGTATCATAGAAGAGGGTTTGATAAAAAGCAAGAAAAAAAAATCACTACTTTGCACTGACATTAAACACAATGTGTATTACTATACTCATTTTGTGCCTCAAACCAAATCTTCCACATTAGAAGCAGGAACACTGAACACAGAATAATCCCATACCTGACAGAATTAAAAACAAAACAAAACAAAAAACCCCAAACAAAAAACAATCTAAGAAAGAGAAATCAAAGCATGGGAGAACTAGAGAACTAAAAAAGTTCTTTGATTAAAAAAAAAACAAAAAAACAAACCACCATCTACAGTCTATGGTTTACAGATATGTTAATCTATTCTACTAAATATAATGACTGTATTTTAGCTCATATTTGGACAAACTGCAGTTTCAACTATGAATAATGGCAGCTTACAATTTGTGGCTTACTGAGCTTTAATCAAATGAAGAGGAAAGGCTTTGAATAAGGCAGCCACTAGGCTTGTGTCTCTTTTTCTATAGTCTGATCAAAAACAACACTGCAGAAGAATATGTTAGTGATTCAAAAAGAGTAGTGGTGGTTTATCCATGGCTGAGGACCAGATGCCTACTAATGCCACTCTATCGCTCATCTTCTTAGATGGACAGGGACAGAGAAAAAGGTCTATGAGTCAAGACAGAAGCAATTTGATAGGATGAAAAGCAGAAGGAAAGTCCTGTGTTGGTTTGAGGCTAATTGGAATATTTTAATTAAAAAAATACATTATATGCTGTGAAAAGAAAACAATGTTGATGTCTACTTCGCTCACAGGCTTGCTGAGATGTATAAAAACAAGGAGACACTAACAGATAACACAGAGAGTCTCTCTCTCTCTGGGAGTTGGTGTGTCTTCTGGTCTTCTGCTGTGTAACCCAACTAATCACTCTGCTTCTACCCGCCCTTGCCAATACTCCAAACTCGCCTTGCACATAAGGTAGAGCCTGGGGTAAGGTAAAGGGGTGGAAAGAAGGTGGAAGGGTGGTTGGGAGCCCCTCCTGGGGACTCTGATTTCTGGGAGGGGTATTGTGTTTCTGTATTACCTTTAACTTGTATATTTCTGTAAATATTAATGTATATTGTGTATATATCTGCTTGTATATTGTGCTAAGCTGTAAATATAGTTTCCTTCCTTAACTTCCAGCTGGCTGAGTCTAGTTTGGGTGATTTTCATAGCGTGGCAAGGCAGGTAACTCCCAAACCATCACAAGGCCTTGTGCAAAAGCAAGAGCAAACAAAGATGTTATTCTCTGCTTCCCATCAGCAGATGATGTTTAGTCACTTCCCAGGAAGCAGGGTTTCAACACATGAGACATTATCAACAAATGCCCCCACACTTTCTTCTTTCACTCAGCTATTATATCTGAACTCTTGTCATGTGGTGTGGAATATCCCTTTGGTCAGTTTAGGTCATCTGGCTCAGCTGGGTCCCCTCCCAAGATCTTGCCCATTGCTCAGCCTGTTGTTGTGTGTGTAAAAGCTGGAACGGCACAGTCCTGGTGCTTGGCTCAGCAGTAGCCAACACACTGGTGTGTTATTGACACCCAGCTGCAGCACTGCAAAGCACAGCACTAAGGAAGGTGCTCTGGAGAGAATTAACTTCAACTCAGCCAAACCAAATATATTCATACAGCATTAAAGTCTCAAAAATGTTAATAAATTTCATAGTGCAAAAACACTACAGCTAAGACTTAGGAACATAAGAAGCAGTCCAAGCAAAAGCACTCATGGAAATGGCACATACATTTGTTAGGTTAGTGTTGCATGTAGGACAAAATGTAGCTGAGCCTGTCTTTGCATAAAAGAATGTCTGGTGCTATCTATTGAAATAATTATTTTTCTTCATTTGGTTACACAAGTTTAATGTCTCACATAATCTTTGACTTCACAGTATAGCTCTGAGTCCAGTGAAAAGTTTTCCTAGGCATTTGAACTCCTGCTCCTCCATCTGGCCAGTGTTCTCTCTAGTTGGTGCATACTGAAGTATCTGCCCTTTGAACAGGTCCCACTATAAATTAGGCTACCTGACCTTCTATAAAGCAGGAGCTTTCTCCTCATGGATATTTATGTATATCAAATTGATTTTAGATATACCTGCTAGAGTAAAACAGCTATAGGAAAAGCAATGCAGACAGGAAAACCTCCAGTTTTTAGAAAATATGATTCCCCAGTGATTTCAGGCAACATGCAAATTGATCAGTCTGGAATTTAGTAGTAAAAAAAAAATTCAGTGCTCTGTGATTGCTTTACTTCTGCTTCCACACCCACGCTCTGATAAGGTCAAACATTTCAGTTCAGCTTTAAAAGTCTGGGAAATGTGACACTTTCTAAATTAATTGATATAAATTACATTTCTCAAACTAAACCAACATTTTTGTTTCTAGGCCAAAGTTTAACACAAAGTGAGGGTCCCAGAACAAATATTTAAACAAAGTCACTTTTAATGATATGAGGCTAAGATCTAGAATGTGAACTTCGACCTTTGGGACATAGGAGAGAACTTCTTCAGTAGCAAAACAGAAGAAAGCAAGCCAATACTCATGTTAAATTCGTGGTTATGACCTAGTTCATTAAAACTTAAGTCTATTTTGAAATAAGCTGCTGAGTTATTACTTAATCTTAGCCATCAAGTCTAAAACAATATTTTTTAAAGATTATTTACATCTGAAGGAACAAATTAAAAGGATGCAAAAAGTTCATATTAGGCTTTCTGATTGCTTTGCTAATGTTGAGTTCTTAAAGTGTGAATGCCCAAAGACATTCTCTTATATCACCTATTTTATTCACAATTACATTCTCTTTTAAAAAGCGGTATGTCATTTTTATGCATCAAGTTCTGGCCTGGACTACACATTTTTACAAGTTGAATGCTAAAGATCGCTTTAAGTGTCATTCAGGGATTAATTTAGGCTATTGCAACAACAAGGAATATGATTATTGTAAAAGGAAAGCAAAGTCAAGGCAATGAAGAAGAATACATTTTGATTTCACCAATGTAACTTGCAATTAAAAAATAAATTACATAAATCACTTCCTTTGTGTATGTTTTTCCTTATCTATGAGTGTTAAGACCAAGGAAAAAAACCCAGATGTTTAACAAAATAACCTGGAAAAAGGATACCTTTGCTAATTATGGCATTGCTTTCATACACCTGTCCACATTATGATCAGTGAATCCTACATGCTTGAAACATTTATGAGCTCTCCTTATTGCTGAGACCCAGCCACCACCAAACTGCCCAACAGCCACTCTCACTTAAGGTGCTCTAAATATTGTTGCCATGGGTGACACATGAACACAGAGTAAGGCGAAGCTCTGCTAATAAAAAGGCTTTCATGGCATTTCAGTCCTTGCTCATAAGTAAAGTTAAAATTTATGGCTTTTAAAATACTGGATCTGAGAGAGGTCAAGTTAAATGTCTACTAGTAATAAAAGGAATCAATATGCCACAGCATCTGAAGCAGCCAGCAAGCTAAATAAACACTTCATCCAAACCCACTTGGCCCTAAATTAAAAGAACATAAAATACTGTATTTATTTTGTTTGCCCTCCACCATTTCATGGTTTGCATCACTACATCCACTATAATTCTACACAGAGCAAGCAACAAACATACGTTGGCCAAGTAGCGATTAAACTGCATGTCAAGGCTAGCAGCAATTAACTGGGCATTAACCTTATCAGGGAACCACTTCTGAATTAGCCAACTACAAACAGGCAAATATCTCAGTCTGGGAAGATTCTGCAACACGTATTTACAAAAGCTTCAGAGGACTCAGATTTTCTGTCTCAGGCACAAAAGAGTAAATGAACCATCCAATAACAATCTTTTATTCATAAATCCTAAACAAACACAAAATCACCTTTTCTAGTGATTAGCATGTCATATTAGCATAGAAATGCAAGACAATTTGTTCCTTACATCAATTAAAAATAAACAAGACTGAAAGAAGAAGTGGACTCATATCTTTTGCTCCCAATCTACATTTCATTCAGTTTATAGACTGATTTCCAGAAGAAGCTATAAAACCATGTTTTCTTCTGTTTATTTGCACACATTTAAATAGCAAGTGCATAGGTTGATTTTCAGTTTAAGAAATTAATGCACATTTTTGCTTGAAGGTGTCAGTAGGTAATCTGTGAAAAGGTTACATATACACCTGTAATTGAGATATATAGATAAACACACACAGAGGCCACTCACAAAGGCATGTACATTTTTGAAATTACTTTCTTTGTGAGTTTAATAATATCTGTCTTGAAGCAGTTTTGCAAAGTTGATGTGAAAATCCAGTTCTTGAATGGGAATATGCAGAATTTTGTCAAATCTACTGCTAAGTAGAAGAAATCATCTGTGGCATAGCTCTGACTCAAAATCCCTACAGAATTTGAAAGGATTATGTAGATTTTCAGTAAAAGTCCTCAGCATAGGTTCCTTTCTATTTTGTATGAGATTTTTTAAGATCATTTGAATGCTTAAAATTTTGATAATGTTATTTTACTATAGATTCCTCACAGCTGAATTCCCAGAAGTAGTAATATTAATCTTTAATTTAGCTTTATTTTACATGATTCAGTTATTCATCTGTTTGTTTGTTTACCTTAAAGCATCCTCTATAGTGAAAATTCTCTTATCTGGAATGAGACCAAGCAAAGAACTGTTTCCAGAAACAAACAAACAAACAAAAACCCCACCAAAACAAAACAAAAAAACCCAAAACCCCAACCACCAAGCAAAAAATCTGCCCCCCCCGCCCAAAATCCAAAGAATACACCTCCCTCTTGCCCTATCTGAATACCTGAGCAGTGGTAAAAATAAATTCTTCCACCTCTATAATTTATTTATTTTCTCCTATTCACCAATAACTCAAAAAAGACTAAAAGGAAACCTTTCCACCTTTGCATGGAAGTAGGCTGTGAACTAGGTTCTTCTCTACAATTTTCAGGGAAGAAAGTTTAATTTCCACATCTAGGTTATTTCCTTTAGCTTTAGTTGGATCTGGGTAAACTTGAGCAAAATCTTGGGCCTAAAGTACAGGAACAGAAATGCATATGCATTTGCATAGGTAGGTGATGACACAACGATACTCAATATGCACATTTTTGGCACCTACAGTGATCCCATCTACTGACACATCAGAAGCTAGAAAGGAATATTCACACATGCCCCTCAGCCTACATGTTTAAGTAAGTTGCAAAGAAACTCAAGGCAGAGAGAGGGTCATGTGAGTAGAGAGAAGGTTTGGGTATTGAGAACAATTACATTGTAGGTCTTAAAGCTTGAAAAGTATTTTCAGGGCTTTCTTTCACAAAAGTGAACCCTTAGAAAAATCACGTTCAATTCATGGAACAAATGGCACAGAATTGTCCTTTCAAAGAGCTACAGCCAAGGATTTTGCTAAATTGTTCTGTAGTGCACAAAGACAAGGATTCACACCCAGTGACAACTAGCTGTCTTCCAGGGTTTTAACAGACACAACTCACAACAGGATTACAGTCCCAGCCTCACTTAAAAATAAAGTAAAAAATAGTACTTCAGTTATGCTGGCTAATTCTAAGACTTAGTATACGATTTACTGGTTTACTTTCACATTTGGTTTGGGCATGTATAGTACAATCTTTCATAAAGACGTTTGCAGCTCCTTTGATAGGTATGTCATGATGTGTCATTTTGTTGAAAAGGTTGTTTTTAAAAAGAAACTGGTAAAGATGTGAATGAGAGATCAAATAAAGCTGGTTTTGCAAATCTATATTTTTTTGAAAGTCATTACATTCTTAGATGTTTAGCAAACGTGCACCCAGCCTTTAATATTCCCTCTGGAAAACAGAACCCTTCCAGATTTCTAAGTTTTGTTTCCCCTGCTGTTATTTTTAGTATCCTAAAATGATACTTTATTAATTATCTAGTGATATGTTTGAGATCTCTTCAATACATAGCTTTTCATTGCTACAATGTGTTTAAATGCTATTTGCTGCATGGAACAGCTTACAATATGATTTAACTGTGGTAGAAAATGAATACAAACTTTTCTTGGGATTTCTTATCCATTTTTCTTGCCTATGTACAAATAACATCACCTTGTTCCCTTTCACTTGCCCCCAAAACGCAGACTACATACAAATATGCTCCCAAACACGACGTGGTAGCAGACTGTGGAAAAGTAGGGTCAAAACAGAATAAAAGGTCATTCCCATTCTTTCTGGCAACAGCACTCATCAACCAATGGGGACATTTCTAGAGATGTTACTCAAATTAAATGAAAAAGCAAAAAACAAAAAAAAAAAAAAAAAAAAACAAATTTCTCCAGGTTTAGCAGGATGGTAAGCAGCAGCCACAGTGACACTGCAACCAAAATAACTTGATACAAATGAAGCACGATCAAATAACATTTTAATAAGGACAAATCCAAGGTGGCTTGTCATAGAAAAATAAACATTTCCTCTCAGCTAGAACTTAGTATTATTGGAAAAACATGCTTCTGCTCAGTGACTCTATTCACTCTTGAACAATAAATCATCATCCAGCTACCAGTAGATCAGGATGGACTTTGACAATCAGACTTTTATCAACCATATCAGAAAACCAATACAGTACTATAAATTAGGTGCAAAGCTTAGCGTCCAGTTTGATCTACTTCAGTTACCTGGATTTTCAAAATGAAACATTATGAAGGCAACCATTCCAGAGGAACAGGCAGTTATTTCCAATAGACAGTAATCTAAT
This sequence comes from Ramphastos sulfuratus, assembly GCA_013399055.1. Classification (NCBI taxonomy): domain Eukaryota; kingdom Metazoa; phylum Chordata; class Aves; order Piciformes; family Ramphastidae; genus Ramphastos; species Ramphastos sulfuratus. Next base: position 138,064 of record WBNM01042060.1, read on the forward strand.
AAAAATACATCAGTAAATGAATTATCCTAATTAATACTGAGCTGCCATCTTTGCCTAGAACAAGATCCTAAGCAATTGATAGCAACTGTAACTTTTAGAAGTATTACTCTAAGATCAAAGCCTAAGTGTGCTCAGACTAACAGGGACTCCAAACCTGGAACAGGTAGGATAATTTCCAACCTGCTTCAAAGCTGGGGCCAAATCTTCATCTGGAGTAAATGAACACTATCTGCCAACTTACAGCAGCTGAGTATCTGTAATTTGATCTTTGCGCCCTACTGGCAATATACTTCAGCATTACACGTACCTGCCCACAGGGAGTCAGACAATATTAACTCATTTTATGTAAGTTGGAGTACAAGTGTCAGATGTTAGTACCTTCAGCCTGTAGTGAATTCAAAGTAGTAATTTCTATGTTAAAAAAAAGCTCTTTACTATTTTAGCAATCTAGAGAGCCATCTTCAGTTTCCTCCCAGTCTTTATAAAGAAGTAGGAAGAAATTACTGCATATACAAATCTTTCACTAGAAACTAGTCTGTTCTTTGAAAGCTTTGGTTTTACTCATTCAAGGAATCAAAGGTCTGGAAAGAAGCAATGGTTTTATAAGTATAAGCAGCATAAAGATGCATCATCATAGATTATCAGTAGTTTTGAAATATTAGCTCATGCTTTAAGCATATCATCATAGGAACTTTCTGAGGCAACAGCATTTCTGCTAACAGCAGCTCACAGAAGTACTTGCTGCAGTGTTTTCCCTTTTTACCTCACGTGTCTGGGGTGAGCGCAATCCAGATAAAACCCCCTGTCATTTGGGAACTAATTTATCTGTGTCATAGCAAATGTTCACTGTGTTCTTTTTAGTTCTATGGCAGCTAACAAGTGTGTGTGTGTGTGTATATATATATTTATTTATTTATCTATCTATTCATCCTTTTTTTTTTTTTTTTAAGATCCCTTTATAAATAGTGTGTTTAGATTTATTATTTTTTCTTAGTTAAGTAATCGTTCCTCCTTTGCTGATGTTCTGCTGGTTCTTTGATCAAGACTGATGGAATCTATCCAAAATGTGCTGGACAATGCTAAGTTCTGAGATACTAACCTGCAGCTTTGGGTTTGCCTGAGACAGCTAACTTTAGTAGCCTGACCTCTAGGCAGAACACCACCATGGAGGCAAAGTAATTAATGTGCAAAGCAGGCATTACTGTTGATCATTAACCAATCAGGAAATAAATCTGTGTACAAACAAATTATGTTTATACAAAATGCTGCCACAAATTAAATTAAAAAAAAAACACCACAACCTTTTCTATTATGCTAATTTGACAATTAGCAGGTATAAAGTTTTCAAATTCCAATGTCATACTGCAAATGACATTGACAATTAATAATCTCAATTGTTTGCAATAATAAATGTCTTCCTTTCTGTTAATCTAATTTTGTATCTTATATTTGGCTTATTTAATCATATATATATACACACACACACATATATAGTCAGAAAACATAAAGGTGTAAAACTTCATTCTTAGCAATCATGTAGCTTCTCAGCTGCATCTCTAAACTATGAGAATAGAAAAATTTCTTGAGTTACTAGCTCTTTAGTAGATTTTTTTTAAACTATAAAAGGATCACCAACATTCCTGAAATGATAAGCTTTTGCTTCAAATACAATAAAAGCTAGTCTCATAAAGATAAAGAACACACACAAACAGTCTGAACAGTTTCAAGGATATTAAGTAGCTCTGCTAGATTTCTTTAGCAGTATGAGAACATTGTATTTTGCCTTTTTACAGTGACTAGTACTGCAGTTTAACTTATTTGAGTTAATCAACTCTATAAAAAATAGCTCTTGTGTTCAGTCATTACCTTACTTTTAGCATCTATACAATTATACTATTTTTTGGTGGCTTCTGTATCAAAAGTGAACAGTTGCATTTGTATTCTGCCCTGTATCTTATTTTCATGAAATATTTTTGCCTCATTTATTCTTTGTCTGAGTGTGGACCAGTATTGCCTCCACATGAAGAGGGAAATTTGGTTTATCTGTGAAATGCATGCCATTCCATTTCCTCAAGAAGATAATGCAAAACGAGCCATAATGTGGTTGAGTATAGACTTACGGCAATCAATTACTTCAATATTTGTATAATTTGTAAAACTTCATGCATATTATCACACAGTTAATCAGAGCTGCTTGGTAGTTTCTTCCCTCAACCTTTAAAAAGTATGTCAATCCTCATATTGGATAGCGATACATACTAAAGAATTTACTTTAGAGGTGAAAAATAAAATCAGGTTTTGAAACACTGAGGTTAATGTTATTCAAAAATAAATTTTAACGGTTCTACCATATGTTTAATTGACATCGCTCCCCACCCCCCGTGAAAAAGCTGTCCCACAGGAAGGAGCAGGATGATACTAGTTGGGTTCATATCTTGCTTTAAGAGAGAAAGAAAGTAACAGGAAATCAATTGTCATTACTCCTCCTAGTAACAACCCTGAAGAAAATTTATGTGAATAATTTGGGATTTTTGGTGGATACTAAGAAGATTACATGTGTTCAAGGGCAAGCAAGAAAATTCAAAGCAAGCAAAATCTATTGAAAATTGGCAGATAAATAGAAATTATTCTTGCCTTCGAACTTTAAGCCTCCGAATATTTGAAGGTAAGAAGAGCTCTTTGAGGAATAAGATATAAAGTGGTCACATCTTTGTATTTCTTGTTAGGTATTAGTGTTTGGTGATATCAGAAAGAGGACATGGGCTATATGGACTTTTTGCCTGATGCAGTATGACCACTGTTATCTTCTTGTGATGTGTTACAGATGAAAGGAGTCCAAAACAACACTGTCTCCTGTTCCTGTCAATTCTTTATTACTTGTATTATGATTGCAGAACCCTTCTAATCACGAGACAAAACTTCACTGCACTTAATGTTACACCAACTCAAACCAGAATAATACTCAGCACTTAAAACTTTTCATCAAGTCTGTTTTCTCTGCAATACTGGCTCTCTTTTGAGTGGCAAGACTATAGATGTCATGACTTATTCATGATTTGTTAATGTTTTGTAAAGTACAGTTCATCTCCTGCTATACTCCTATGCTCCTATGCTTTATTTTCTATTTTTAAAAGAAAAACTGTTATTTTGACACAATATTAATTTGCTTAGATTTTACATTCAGACTGAATCTGAATTGTTAACTAATATTGATATTGCCTTATACCATATGACTGTTAAATTTTAATCACTAGGTTTTCTTAGTCTGATTAAGCAATTAAACTGCTTAAGTGAAAACTACAGTCAACTGATTTATATGAAACCACTAAGAAATTCTATTTGAAGTTTAAGAACAATTCCCTAAAGATAACACACACATGAAAGCTTAAATTGCAAAAGCATATTTCAGTATTAGTTATTGTGGTAGTTGTTCTAGTACTATTGGCCTTTTCATTTTTTTATTGATTCTATTTACTCAAGCAGTCATTCCTGGTTTCCATCTTCTAAAAATCGCTAACAAAAACGGGCACTCTATTTTGCTAATGCAAATTACAGTGCAAGTGAAGACTCTTCATACACTGTAAGTATAACTCATCATTAAATTGGGAGTAGAATTATGGTCTCTGCTTTTTTAGGTATAAAGTCTTCCCTAAAAATATTTAGGTGTGATGGTTTGGGAGCTCCCTGCCCTCCCACACTTTGTAAAATGACCCAGACTGGAACTCAGCTGGCTGGAAGTTAAGGAATGAAGCTATATTTACAGCTNTCCCTTCTTTCAGCTTGGATCATAAAGTATTTGCTTTCATAACACATCAGGAAAGAGGTGGAGCCTCTCATGTCACATTGTATAGATCTGAAAGGAGTTATTGTTGCAGAAACATTTATCATCACTAAGTCTGAGGAGCACTGAAACGACCAGGACTACCTGCAAGGTATCTGCTCAAAAAAACCCAAGGGCAGAGTTCTCTACATATGATCATTGTACTGTTGGGGTTGGGTTTTTTTTTTTTTGTTTTTTTTTTTTTTTTTTAAATTGGTATCATACAATTTATCAGAAGATTCTTGCATCTCCAGCTGAAATAAAATATTAAACATACAAAAGGATGTCAGAACCTTGCCAAACCCATATCTCCCCCCCAAAAAACCCAAACACAATAAACACCCCAAAAAGATTGGAAAGAGGGTAGCGTTGATCTGTATTAAGGTGCTAAGAAGCTAGAGTTTCCTCAGTCAAACAGAAGTTAGGTGAACATGTTATTTTGGTGTGAAGCAATCAAGTACATATCTACATCTCCTGCCACTAATAACATTCACTACCTACATGTACTTCCTCTGTTGCTTTGGGATTTTGTAGGCTGAAGGAACAGCACAGAGGACAGATAAGCTAGTTACGGACACATGATTACGCTGATTGCAGCACACTCAGGTCAGGATTTTAAAAGATTACTTGTGGACTTTTCTATGAAGGGAAGCAGAAGGGTAGAAAACAAAAAAGGAAACTTAAGCAAGCAGAGAGTCTATATACAGATCAGATTTTATAAAATATTAAGGACTTGCTCTTGGAAAATGAATGCTTTAAGATTTCAGCTGCAATCTCATGTGCTGTAACTCATCATTTCTGTATTTTATTTATTACTGCAGAGAGATACTTAATCTTTTTACGCTATAACTCTGTATCTTTACAAATTCAGAGATTTAGGCCCAGCACTAGCTACATGAAGTCAAAGTAATTCTTTAAATAAAGCATATGCGGTTTATAGACTACAGAAGGATCTTTCTACATAATTTGCTATTTTAATAAAAAAAAATTTTGTTTACATATACAGTAATACTGTGTCTACTAAATACTAGATCAAATGCATTATTTATTTGCATTCTCCTGTACGATTTTCTAAAAAGGTTCAGAAAATTATAATGGAAGTAGTTAAAGCAACAGAGTAGGTATTAAAACCATACATGTTAAATGACCTTAAAAGAGTGCTCTTAATGATAAAAAGTGCTTAGGCTTGGAGAATGCCACAGCAGAGGTGTCCATTGTTAACTTATTTCTCTCTATGCCTTCATTGTTAATAGACTTTCACTTTATGGTCCAGATATATTATAACAATTTTGTTTACAAGACTCCAGTTTCCTTCTTCCAGGAAAGATCTACATATATTTCCTTCCATAGGTACGGCAATTACCCTATTTCCTTACCCACCATGCACTTCAGTATCTGCTCTAACATGAGCACTAAACAGTCCTTCGTGTATTTTTTACTCCAAAACAACTTATAAAGTATTTTAAAATGATACAATAATAAAATAACACTATAATACTACTATAATAAAATAATAATAATATAATAAAAGTATTATTAAAAAATAAACATTAATGTCATCATTTTAAGAGAAATGTCTTCTATCTGTGTCTCAGAGATAAGGAATTAAAACAGAAAGATGAAGAACAATTCAAGTTCCCTTTTAAGATTTTCCAGACCCACTTCCCCTGTCCTTCGCTTCCTCTTCTGAATACTTAACAGGTAGCATTTCCTGGGCTCACGGCAATACTGCCACTGACATTGGTTGCAGCCTACATTCTGCACTTCTGTAAATCAGCAGACATGCAGGTCAGGCACCAACAAGGTGAAGAACACACTAAATCACTGCATGCAGTTTAAAGACACCCCCTCACCTCAAGCAATTCTGAGGTACGTGCACAGTTATAGAACAATAGCATTTAATGGCTAGGAAACAGATAAAAATGTCTCTTTTCCCCTGAGATTATCTACACCACTAACATCACGTCCTCCAACCAGAACACACCAGTTACATATCTTACAGCTTCAACAAGTGAGGAGAGCATCGGGCCTTGTACAATAGTATTCATTACCCTTAAGTACATCCCTCTTGTGCTCTAGAAGTCAATTCTTTGGTAAGAACTAGGTCTCAATTATATGTCTCACACCATAAGCATCCACTAGAAGAGTCTGAGTTGCCTTTGCAGACATCTTTACATCTAGCGTTCTCACTTGAGACACTTCAAACCTCCAAACTTCCAGTTCTTTCAACTGAGTGTGTGTATAGAATCATTGAATTAACCAGGTT